>CM075724.1:3379569-3718506 GCA_037974335.1 Prionace glauca
GTGTCTGTCTGTCTGTGTGTGTGTCTAGCCAGCTGCCCAGTGTCACTCACCATCCAATGCGCTCCCGCCAGCAACTCTTCAAAGTTCTCGAATCCTGAAATAGAGAAAGAGATTAGAGATTAGAAAGGTCTTCGACCTCATCGCTGGGAGGAGAGGGAAGTGAGGAGGAAGCAGGAGATACTATGGGGCACAGGGAAAAGAATAAAATCGAATGAATAAAGCCTTGGCTTCAATATCAGAGACACAAACAGCAGTGTTGTTCTCTTAGTGACAGTCGAGTGTTACGTACCCACATGTAGAGCAATGGAGAGGCCAATAGCTGACCAGAGGGAGTAACGACCCCCAACCCACTGTGGACAAGAGAAGGTCAAAGGTTAGAGACCACGACACTCGCACATAATGTATTTCCTCACACGCTCTCCCCCCCATCCCTCTCCCCATTCCCCCTCTCCTTCTGCCCCTTCCTCTCTCCTTTCACCCCACCCCTTCTCCTTGTTCACTCATCCTGCCCTTCCCCCACCTCTCCCTCCTGCCCTGTACCCTCATCTCACCCCCTTCCCCCCTCTCCCTCCTGCCCTGCCCCCTCGTCCCTCATCCCATCTTCCCATCCCCCTCTCATATTCCCCCTTCTCCCTCTCATTCTGCCCCCTCTCCACCTCACCCTGCCCCTCCCCCCTCATCTTGGCTGCCCTACCCCGACAGTCCTGGATATGGGAGGGGGTGGGTGAGGGACTGGAATATCTGATGTAATCCAATCGCCCGGCCAGAGGGAGGGGAACGGGGACAGACTCTGCCCTGTCACCGATTCCGCTCACTGACCTTAAATCCGTGCACCTTTAAACTTTCAGGAAAGGTCAGAGATTTAAATAACTCTCACTCAGAGTAAGCTGAGACAGCAGCCCAGTGCTCACAGCTGCCCTGCACCCCCTCCACCGCCGCACAGTTCTAACTTTAGCCTCATTACCAATAACGTTCATTCCTCCCTCAACGGGATTCACAAACCCGGACAAAGTATCCTCATGGGGCCTCATGGGAACGTCGCAGGAACGGATTCACCCAGTTTATAACGGCAATCCCCCCCCCCCCCCCGTGCTTTCAATCAGGCAGAATGCAGCAGCAGGTTGGGAGCTATAACTCCCAGCGGGGGTTACTCCAGCTATAACTCGAGTGTGGAGATGGGGGCAGAGCCCAGCCAGGGCAATACAGCTCCTTCCAACTAACAGTTAGGTGTTGGGCCAAAGGGCCTGATCTGTGCTGTCAATTCTCTAACTCTACACAGTGAACAAGCAGAAAGCAGCGTGACCCGGTTCCCACGTACTCACATCCCAGAATTCAAACATGTTCTTTGGGTCGATTCCAAAAGCTTTCACTTTGGTCTGAGGACAATCAGAGAGACAGGATTCAGTAAATGCAGCCAACAAGAAACACACATTGTGGAGCAGGGTGGAGAGAGAGAGAGAGAGAGAGAGAGCGTGCGAAAGGGAGAGAGAGAGAGAAAGAGAGAGAAGGCACACAAAAGGGAGAGCTCGTGAGAATGGCTAACTGTAGGAGCGCCGCACTGTCGACTGGAGTGCTGGGCACTGCCAGAACGCCGGACACCGAGGGAGCGCCGCACTGCCGGAACGCCACGCACCGAGAGAGCGCCGCACTGCCGGAACGCCGCGCACCGAGGGAGCACCGCGCACCGAGAGAGCACTGCACTGCCGGAACGCCACGCACCGAGGGAGCGCCGCACTGCCGGAACGCCGCGCACCGAGGGAGCGCCGCACTGCCGGAACGCCGCGCACCGAGGGAGTGCCCCGCACTGCCAGAATGCCAGGCACCATGGGAGCACCTGACACCACGGGAGTGCTGCATTGCCGGAATGCCGCGCACTGAGGGAGTACCGCACTGTCGGAACGCTGCACACCACTGGAGTGCTGCATTGCCGGAACGCCGCGCACCAAGGGAGCGCCCAGCATCGTGGGAGCGCCGCACTGCCGGAACGCCGCGCACCGAGGGAGCGCCCAGCATCGTGGGAGCGCCGCAATGCCGGAACGCCGCGCACCGAGGGAGCGCCCAGCATCGTGGGAGCGCCGCACTGCCGGAACGCCACATATTGAGGGAGTGCCCAGCATCGTGGGAGCGCCGCAATGCCGGAACGCCGCGCACCGAGGGAGCGCCCAGCATCGTGGGAGCGCCGCACTGCCGGAACGCCGCGTACCGAGGGAGTGCCCAGCATCGTGGGAGCGCCGCACTGCCGGAACGCTGCGTACCGAGGGAGCGCCCAGCATCGTGGGAGCGCCGCACTGCCGGAACGCCGCGTACCGAGGGAGTGCCCGGCACCGAGGGAGCGCCGCACGCAGCAGTGTTAATGGACATTTGGATGGAGAAACTTTCAGTTCATTGCGGGTAGGAGTTTGAAACATACTCACTGCGTTCGTTGACAGGGCAACAAAGTGCTTAGCAACAGCGGAAGGCTGAGGGAAAACAAAGGAAAAACGTTCAATCCCAGCATAGAACCAGCTGACGGTTATTTAAAAAAAAACAAAAACAACATTTTAGCCTCGAGTGGGAGTGGATTTGGAGTTGCGAACTCTCCAGGATTATCCAGGAGTCTCCAGGATTCATCTCCGGAGCAACATCTGGGATAAAGATCATCAGAAATTGACAGAAAAGTTTCATTTTCTTTGACTACCTTTATTAATTGTACAAATAGAAACTCTAGGTGTTAAAACATCTGCATTGCCAACATTCTCAAAGCAAATCCTTTCAGAAATCCCAGTTTCCGATCAGCAATGCTTCTTCACATTGTGCCGTCTCCAAACTGGGCAGTGCCAGGGTGGCTGGGCAGAAGGAGATGTACACCCCGCAGCAGGAGTGCAGCACTGCCCACTGTGCCTTACACAGCCTGACTGTGCTGCTCCCATTCACCCGGGGATCTCTCACTGCCGCCTACATTCCCCAGCCTACCAGCTCAGGAAGCACCGCTGGAAGACGGAATTCAGCAGAGGAGTTAGTTTTCAGCTAGCACGATGGGCTGAATGGCCTCCTGTTCCTGCTGTAATTTCAATCATCCTCTTTCTCAAGTTGATTAATAGCACCCAGGCTGCAATGAATGGTCAAACCCGCCCCAGATCGGAGACTTCCTGATCCATCTCCATCCACGGGGATCACAGACCCCCTCAGGCAACGCCCCCGCCCCCTGCCCCCACCCCCCGCCCCCAAACTCACATCTTTCGCAGCTGCCAGGAACCACTCTTTCGCTGACTCTGCGTTGGTGATAGTTTCTTGTGTGGTGAAGGTCTAGAGATCAAAGAGAGATGATTAACAACAACCCCCGCCATTCCTGATACTCCCTCACCCACCCCCAGTTCCCTCTCCCCACTACCCCTTCTCCCTCTTCCCAACCCCACGTCCCCCTACCTCCCCTCCCTCTCTCTCCCCATCCCCTCTCCACAACCCCCTCCCTCTCCCCACCCCCCCCACTCCCTCTCCCTCCCCAGAACCCCCCCTCCCTCTCCCTGCTCCCTCTCCTCACCCCCCTCTCCCTCTCTCCCCAAGCCCCCTCTCCCCAGTGTCTGGAGCTCCCAATCGCATTGAAAGACAGGAAGCCCCTGAACGATATTGATCAGTTATTAGAATCCGTGAGAGCAGTGAACCTGCAGAGACTTACCTTGGAAGCGATGATAAAGAGGGTGGTCTCGGGGTTCAGCTCTGCCAGGGTCTTGGCGATGTGGGTACCGTCAATGTTGGACACAAACCAGGCCTTTGGCCCACCCTTTGCGTAGGGTTTGAGAGCTTCAGTTACCATGAGGGGTCCCTGGGACAAAGCACAGTTTGAACTGAGGGAGATACAGTGCAGCAGACACAGATCAAACCTCCAGTCAATCCCAGACTCACTCAGACACACACACACACATTCCTCAAATCCATCCTAATGTTGGATTGTTTGATGCACAACATTTTACCAAAAACAAAGAGGAAAAAGGACTGTACACAATCAATACTTCAACAAACTGGACTGGAAACCAGTACCGTACCCAGTGTTATACAGATCCATCACTACCTGTACTATACCCAGTGTTACACAATAGACCCATCGCCACCAGTACTGTAGCTCAGCATTATACAGTGACAGACCCGTCCCCCTAAACCCCAGTGTTATACGGTGACAGACCCGTCCCCCTGTACCCCAGTGTTATACAGTGACAGACCCGTCCCCCTGTACCCCAGTGTTATACAGTGACAGACCCGTCCCCCTGTACCCCAGTGTTATACAGTGACAGACCCGTCCCCACCAGTACTGTACCCCAGTGTTATACAGTGACAGGCCCGTCCCCCTGTATCCCAGTGTTATACAGTGACAGACCCGTCCCCCTGTACCCCAGTGTTATACAGTGACAGACCCGTCCCCACCAGTACTGTACCCCAGTGTTATACAGTGACAGACCCGTCCCCACCAGTACTGTACCCCAGCGTTATACAGTGACAGACCCGTCCCCCTGTACCCCAGCACTATACAGTGTCAGACCCGTCCTCACCAGTACTGTACCCCAGTGTTATACAGTGACAGACCCGTCCCCCTGTACCCCAGTGTTATACAGTGACAGACCCGTCCCCACCAGTACTGTACCCCAGTGTTATACAGTGACAGACCCGTCCCCACCAGTACAGTACCCCAGTGTTATACAGTGACAGACCCGTCCCCACCAGTACTGTACCCCAGTGTTATACAGTGACAGACCCGTCCCCACCAGTACTGTATCCCAGTGTTATACAGTGACAGACCCGTCCCCACCAGTACTGTACCCCAGTGTTATACAGTGACAGACCCGTCCCCACCAGTACTGTACCCCAGTGTTATACAGTGACAGACCCGTCCCCACCAGTACTGTACCCCAGTGTTATACAGTGACAGACCCGTCCCCACCAGTACTGTACCCCAGTGTTATACAGTGACAGACCCGTCCCCACCAGTACTGTACCCCAGTGTTATACACTGACAGACCCGTCCCCACCAGTACTGTACCCCAGTGTTATACAGTGACAGACCTGTCCCCACCAGTACAGTACCCCAGTGTTATACAGTGACAGACCTGTCCCCCTGTACCCCAGTGTTATACACATTACTGTAAACAGCCCATTTGCTCAGAGCCGTGTACCCCCCCACCACTGGAGATTGCCAGCTGCCATCCTGTGCCTCTTAGCCTGTATATGTTGCACTCAATGAGGTTAATGTTGAGATTTCTGTACCAGGTCCGAGCCTCCAATCCCAATGTTGACAATATCGGTGATGGTCTTTCCAGTGTATCCCTTCCATTCTCCACTGCGAACACTCTGCAAGAGAATCAGATTCAGTGAGACATCCACCTCAGGGTATACCATCCATCTAATCACTCACCAATCACATTCCAGCATTCAGCTGCTACAGAACCACTGGAAAACTATCCTAAACCAGCTTAGACTTTCCATCTTCCTCAGGGACAATGGATCCCAATCTGGGTGGGGTTCTGTTTGTGAAGGTTTGGTGTGAGTTATATTTGATTTATTATTGTCACATGTATTAACGTACAGTGAAAAATATTGTTTCTTGTGCACTATAGACAAAGCATACCATTCATAGAGAAGGAAAGGAGAGGGTGCAGAATGTAGTGTTACAGTCACAGCGAGGGTGTAGAGAAAGATCAACTTAATGCGAGGTGGGGTCCATTCAAAAGTCTGACAGCAGCAGGGAAGAAGCTGTTCTTGAGTGGTCGGTACGGGACCTCAGACTTTTGTATCTTTTTCCCTGATGGAAGAGAGAATGTCCAGGGTGCGGTGGGGGGGGTTCTTGGTCATTGAAGCAGGGGTTACGATGGTCAACAACGACAATGACATTCATTGAGTCAGTGGGTACAGGCCCCCTGTCACATGACACCTCAGTGGTGCAACCAATCTCACCCTATTAGGAGGGCCCCCCAGTGTTTAGAGGGTTTTATTTATGATGTGATATCAGCCTCTGGGTTTATTCTCCAGCCCGATACAACTAATTGGTATCATTGGCCATTTTACAGTCAACCATGTTACTGTGGCTTTGGGGTCACAGACAAGCCAGTCTGGGTAAGAATGACAGATTCTCATCCCAAAATGACATTAATGAGCCAGTTTGACTTTTACAACACTCTAATAGTTTAACGGTCTTCAGTATTGATGTTAACTTCTTGTTCCAGGGTTTAAATTTCCCAGCTCTCATGGTGGGGTGTGACTTTGTATCTCCAGATCATTGAGTCCAAGCCTGTGGCCAGTAATGTGACCACTCAGAGACAGTCACAAAGGAGCTCAGTCTGTTCCTGACAGCAGTAAAATACCTTCCGATTGTCAGCGTCAAAATACGTACGATGACCATTCACCGGGGCTCCAAGACTGGAAACTCCACTCAATGTCAAAAGCTTAAATGAACCAAGCAGAAGTTGACTACTCCAGAACCACTACCTCAACAACAACTCAATATTTATACAGTGCTTTTTAAACAACTGTGTGTATTTATATAGCACCTTTAGTGTAATTAAACATCCCCAGGGTGCTTCACAGCAGAATTACCAGAAATAATATTGACATTAAGCCACAGAGAGGGTTAAGCGAGGGAATTTCAGAGTTTAGGGTCCAGGCACCGTGGTCAATGGTGGAGTGATTAAAATTGTCGGTGATCAAGAAGCCAAAACTGGAGGAACCAAAGATCTCAGGAAAGTTGTAGAGCTGAAGTAGGTTAGTCCATTAGATTAGTCCACACATTGGAGCAGGATTAGGCCATTCAGGCCATTGAGTCTGCTGTGCAGAGCCAGGAAGAGGTGAGGTCATGGAGGGATTTGAAGACATTGGTAAGAATGTTAAAATGGAAACATTGCTGGACAGGAGCCAGGACGGGTCAGTGAGTCAGGGGTGAGAGATCTCAAGTCCCAGCATCATCAACCAAGCTGATCTCAGGGCTGCGCTGGTCAGCTGTGTCTACTACAAACTTCAAGCTCTACTTCATCGGTCATAAATTGATGTCCATCATCAGACGGAGCAATACCAGAAAAACACCATCACCCTCCGAGTCACCCACCATCCTGACTTGGAAATATATCACCGGTGTGGGCTCGGGATGGGCACTTCCTCCGCACCTGCCTCACTCACTCATTCTGTGTTACCTGGCACAAAATTCTTCATCTTCTCCACGCACTCGCCATTCACCTCTGGCATCACATCGTTGCCGTCGACCTGGATGGCAATATTGGAACGGTTCCTCAGTGCAATGTGAAGTACGGCACGGTTCTGGGGGAACAAATAGGACTCATTTCACACACAGGCCCACAGCAGATCCTAACCCATTCTTAGCACATTTCCCCTGGTTAAGGGCACGGCCTGGGATTGGGAGATCTGTGACAATAACTTCCCCCCATGATTCAGGCCCAAGGGACTTTTTACCAAGAATCTTGAACACACATTGGCTAAGAACAATATTGCTTCTTCTACTTGGCTCTGCAGGGTTATATGAATCCTGAATAATTAATTTAACCGGTTTCTTTCACAAGGTCTCCATCCAGCTGATCAGAGCTGTGATGTTCACAGCTCACTGTTACAGTGAACCGAGTTCTGACTATCTTGGGAACATTCTTACCATTGACATCGAACTCTCGGATACCTTTTGGCTCCTGACAATAATATGCGAAGGTGTGTGTTTTCACGTGCTCACTGTGTCAGGTTACAGACTTTACTTTGCTGTGAATCCTTCTACCTTTAATCTTCATAAGAAATAGGAGCTGGAGTCGGCCTTTGACCCCTCGAGCCTGATCCTCCGTTCTGTGAGAACTTGGCTGATGTCAATACCACTTCCCTGCTCCATCCTCAATATCCCTCCATGTTCAAAAATCTATCAATCTCTGCCTTGATTATACTCACTGTACTGAGCAACACAGCTCTCCGGGGTAGACACTGCAAGCCTCTGAATGACTTCTAGCTGTTCTCTGTTCTATTTCTTACATAGACAAAGGCAGGAAGATTGGCACTGAGGCAAGGTCCTCGAGACGTGAACCTTGGCAGATTTTGTGACCTTATCATCTCGGTATAAACCACCTCCTGATCTGTTCCTCATTCTCTGTCTCTTGAGTTTCCGTGTTGTCTTTGTCTGTATGTTTCTCACTCCTTGACATTCACACTGACTAAAGAGTTAAGACGCTGGGATATTATAACTAAGAAGCATTGTTAAATATTCTAACATCCATCAGGATAGTATCCACATGTCTGCTCACACAATTCCCACCCTCTGTCCAGCTCCACCTCATTCAGTTAAAGATGTAGAACCGTTAATTAGCATTTGTCAAGGTGAACCAATCAAAATGCTCTGGAGGAATGTAGGAGATAGGAGTAGGCCATTCACCCTGTTCCACCATTTAACTAGATCACGGATGAACTTTGACCCCACCACCTTCTTCCTGCACTATCCTCATGTCCCTTAATATCTTTAATAGAAACCTGTGGCTATCGGTGTTGGACACACTCAGATAAATGGATTCCGGGGAAGTGCCAGAAGATTAGAAAACGGCTAATGTTACGCCGTTGTTTAAGAAGGGTGCCAGGCAAAAGGCGGGGAATTATAGGCCGGTTAGTTTAACGTCTGTGGTAGGTAAAATGTTAGAATCTGTCATTAAGGAGGAAATAGCGAGGCATCTTGAAGGGAATTGCTTGATAGAGCAGACGCAACACGGTTTCATTAAAGGGAAGTCGTGTCTGACAAATTTACTGGAGTTCTATGAGGATGTGTCTAGGGCAGTGGATAAAGGAGAGCCGGTGGATGTGGTCTTTCTAGATTTTCAGAAGGCGTTTGACAAAGTACCTCACAAGAAGTTATTGCAGAAGGTCGAGGGACATGGAGTTGGGGGTAGGGTGTTAGCGTGGATAGAGGATTGGTTGTCAAATAGGAGGGCAGAGAGTGGGGGGTCAATGGGTGCTATTCGGATTGGCGGATGGTGACTAGTGGAGTGCCCCAGGGGTCGGTGCTGGGGCCTCAGCTTTTTACCATTTATATAGATGATCTGGAGGAGGGAACCGAGTGTAGGGTGTCTAAATTTGCTGATGACACCAAGATTGGGGGAACGGCAAATTGTGCGGAGGGTGTGGAGAGTCTACAGAAGGATCTAGATAGGCTGGGCGAATGGGCCAGGAAATGGCAAATGGAATTTAATGTTGGCAAGTGTGAGGTGGTCCACTTTGGTTGGAAGAATGGTAGGAAGGACTATTACTTATGGGGCGAAAAACTGCAGCAGGCGACGGTGCAGAGGGACCTCGGGGGTCCTTGTGCATGAGTCGCAAAAACCCAGCTTGCAGGTGCAGCAGGTGGTCAGGAAGGCGAATGGGATGCTGGCCTTCATAGCGAGGGGGATTGAATATAAAAGTAGGGAGGTCTTGCTGCAGCTGTATAGGGCATTGGTGAGGCCGCAGCTGGAGTACTGTGTGCAGTTTTGGGCGCCGCACCTGCGCAAAGATATTTTGGCCCTGGAGGGAGTGCAGAGGAGGTTTACTAGGCTGATACCGGAGTTGAGGGGGTTGAGCTATGAGGAGAGGCTGAATAAACTGGGCTTGTACTCGTTAGAGTTTAGAAGAATGAGGGGAGATCTCATTGAGACATATAAGATGATGAATGGGATGGATAGGATAGAGGTGGAGAGACTCTTCCTGCTCAGAAAGGATAGTAGGACTAGGGGGCACAGCCTCAAGATAAAGGGGAGGCAGTTTAGAACAGAGTTGAGGAGGAACTTCTTCACTCAAAGGGTGGTGAATCTCTGGAATTCTCTGCCCGTTGAAGTGGTGGAGGCTGCCTCGCTAAATATTTTTAAGACGCGGGTTGATGAGTTTTTGATAAGAGAAGGGATTAAGGGTTATGGGGAGAGGGCGGGAAGGTGGAGCTGAGTCACGACAGATCAGCCATGATCTTATTGAATGGCGGGGCAGGCTCGAAGGGCGGATGGCCAACTCCTGCTCCTATTTCTTATGATCTTCCACAGGTTCTGGGGCAGAGAATTCCAAAGGTTCACCACCCTCTAAACGAAGATATTTCTCCTGGTCTGAGTCCTGAATGTCCTGCCCAATATTCTGTGATTGTGACCCAGAGCTCCCCACCCCCCCCCCCCACCCCCCCCAAGCCAGGACAGTCAGTCTAGAACCCCCAAATACAACAGCAATCACTGAGGCAAGGCTCACAACTATCAAAGCTTTCTTCACGTGCTCACTGTGTCATTTTCCGTTTGATGTGCCCACGTGCAGCATTTCACAAGTTTCCGTTACACCACATCCTGCCAGGGGTAACACACAGCTGCCAATAGGAACAGGAATCCCTGCGACACTGACACAAGGTGGTCCTGGATCACTGCAGCAACTGGTTAATGAGGGAGGAGATTATGCAAAGACAAAACTACTCACACCCACCGCAAACTTTCTCTCCCCATCCAACCCAAGCTTTTCACCAACTGAGTAAACGGAATAATTTACACAACAATTCATTACCACAGGAAGTAGATGTTGCCAAAACATTAAATGCATTCGCGAGGCAGCTGGTTATAGCACTTGGGGCGAAGGGGGATCAACGGTTACAGGAGAAAAGCAAGATTGGGTCATTGAATCGGATGGTCCATTTTCGTAATGAATGCTGAACAGACTTGAAGGGCCAAATGGCCTCCTCCAGATCCTACCTTCTATTGTAGGATCATAGAAACCCTACAGTGCAGAAAGAGGCCCTTCGGCCCATCGAGTCTGTACCGACCACAATCCCTCCACCCAGGCCCTACCTCCATATCCCTACATAATTACCCACTAATCCCTCTAACCTACACAGCTCAGGACTCCAAGGGGCAATTTTTAGCATGGCCAATTAACCAAACCCACACATCTCTGGACATCTATGTTTCTATGAAAATAGATTGAAGCATATACTAAGAAAATTGGGATTGAGGGATATGGGGACAAGGTGATTTCTGGGACTGAGGGATATGGGGGGGGAAGGTGGTTTTCTGGGATTGAGGGATATAGAGGGGGGGGGGAAAGTGGTTTTCTGGGATTGAGGGATATTGAGGGGGGGGGGGAAGTGGTTTTCTGGGATTGAGGGATATAGGGGGGGGGGGAAGTTGGTTTTTTGGGATTGAGGGATGGCGGGGGGGAGTTGGTTTTCTAAAATTGAGGGATATGGAGGAGAAGGTGGTTTTCTGGGATTAAGGGATATGCGGAGGAGTGGTTTCCCCAGGCCAAGGAAACAGTTTTCCACATTTTCCTGTTCCTAAACATACTTTCAAATTAAGGTCAGAGTTCACACATTCTTCTGCATCACGTTCCAAACTATCCAGAAGGACAAGAGCAGCAGATACCTGGGAATACCATCACCTGGAGGTTCTCCTCATCACCCTGACTTGGAAACAGCCATTCCATCACTGCTGCTGGATCAAAATCCGGGAACTTCCCCCCTAACAGCACATGGACTGCAGCAGCTCAACCAGGCAGTTCACTACCACCTTCTCAAGTGCGATGGGATGGCAATAAATGCTGGCCCAGAGCCAGCGACCCACATCCTGAATGAATGCTGCACTAACTCCGATAGGAACAAACATTTCGGATTCATACCGAGTTCTCAATCCCCTTACCTCTGTGAAGTTAATCTTCTCCCCGGTGTACATACGTTGTCTGGCTTTCTCAATACACCCCTGGATCTTGCCTGTGTGTTGGGGAGGGAGGGGGGGGGGGGGGCGGAATAAACACAAACAGGCATTAAATAATCTCCAACATCTTCTGCAGCCAATGGAAGCAGATTCAAGAGGCTTAGAACAGACATAAGCAACCGGTATAACCTCCCTCTGAAACACAGCAAATCCTTTTTACAACAATAAATAGGCGGAGCTGCAGCGATCACTGTAATGATAAATGTTGCAGCCATTCTATACATAGCAAGATCCCATAAACTGCAGTGAAATCAATGACCGTTTAATTTGCTTTTTTTGTAATGTTAATTCAGGGAAGGATGTTGAACAAGTGCCTGCAGGATTTACCCAGATCTAGACCAATGTGGAGGTGACCACTATCTGACATTCAGTTCCTCATCTCAGTTTTAGATTGATGCCTCTTTATCCTGACACTCTGCTCTCTGGTTCTAGACTATCCCATTTGGTGCAACAACTTCTTAGAATTTACCCTGTCAAGCCCTTTAAGAATCCGATATGTTTCAGTGAGATCACCTCTCATTCTTCTAAACTGCAATGAGTAGAGTCCCAATCTGTCTAATCTTTCCACATAAGGCAATCCCTCCATCCCCGGTGCCATCCCAGTGAACCTTCTCTGAACTGCCTCTGATGGAATATATAATTTTGTTAAATAAGGGGACCAAAACTGCTCACATGTGGTCTCATCAATACCTTGTACAGTTGCAGCAAAACATCCCTACTCTTTTATGATCCCTCCCCCCCCCCCCACGCCCCTGCCCCCCCCCACCCCTTAGCATGGGGAGGTGATGGTGTTGTGGTATTTGTGCTGGATTTGTAATCCAGAGAACCAGGGGAAGATCTGGGATCAATGGTTCAAATCCCACTTTGGCAGATGGTGAAATTTAAATTTTAAAAAAATCTGGTCTGACCATGAAACTATTGTCAATTGTTGTGTAATCCCATCTGCATCCCTAATGTTCCTTAGGGAAGGAAATCTGCCACCTTCATCTGGTCTGGCCTGCATGTGACTTCAGACACACAGCAATTTGACTGATTCTTAAATGCCCTCTGAAATGGTCACTCAGTTTACAGGCATTTAGGGAATAAACGCCTCCCAGCTGCTGATGTCCATTTCCAGGAGCAAATTAAAAAAAAGAAAAAAGAGCCACCATTCCATTAGCCTTCCTGATTATCTGCTGTCCCCGAGTACTAGCTTTCCGTGTTTTGTGCACAAGTTTCTCCAAGACCCCCTTTGTGTTGCAGCTTTCTGCAGTTTTTCTCTATTTAAATAATAATGTTCTTTGGTTCTCCCTTTTGCAAAATGAACTTCACATTTTCCCACATTATACTCCATTGGCTGACTTTTTTGCCCGCTTGCTGAACCTATCATTATCTCTTTGTGAACTGTTTGTATCCCTCTCGCAACTTTCCTTTCCAACTATTTTTGTGTCGTCTACAAATTTAGCTCCAGTACGCTTCCTTCCTCAAAGTCATTAATATATATTGTAAATAGCTGCAATGCCAGTACTGATCCCTGTGGAACCCCACTGGTTACAGGTCACCAACCTGAAAAAGAACCCCCTTATCCCCACTCGCTGTTTCCTACACACCAGCCGATTCACTACCTGTGATACCATGGGCTCTTAGGACCTAATCTTTTATGAGGTACTTTGTCAAATGCCTTCTGGAAGTCCAGTACAACACATCTACTCATTCCCCTCTATCCACCTGGTTGAGACTGCTTTGAAAAACTCTAATAAATTAGTCAGACACAATTTCCCTTTCAAGAAGCCACACTGACTCTGCTCAATTAGACGCCATGGACAAGTTGGGCCGAAGGGCCTGTTTCCATGCTGTAAACCTCTATAACCAACTTTCTAAATGTGTTATTACTTCATTAATAACGGATTGCAACATTTTTCCAACAGTAAATAGTAGGCCAATCGGCCTATAGTTGTTTGCTTTTTGAGTAGGGGTTTCACATCGGCACTTTCCCAATCCTCTGGTCCACAATCCAGGGGTTTTTGGAAAATTATAACCCTCTATCTCTGTTCCATTCACTGCATTTGCTCTGTCACACTCACCAGCTCAAACAGCATCTTCATCACTTCATCAGTGACCAGATTCTTAGAATAATCCAGCAGGATTTCCCCATGGTCCGACTTGAGGTTTAAACTGTGGGCAAAGTAGGAGAGTGAGAGTTAGAGTATGGACATCCACACAGATTGACTGGGCTGAGAGTCAACCCCCACCCCACCTGTGTCTCCACTTCAGCCCCGACCCAGGATGTGTGCGGGATGGCATTAGTATCCAGCACCCTCTGGACTGCATTCCAAATCCTAATCACTTGGATCTGATTTGATTTATTATTGTCACATGTACTAACATAGCAAAATGTATTGTTTCTTGAGTGCTATACAGACAAAGCATACTATACATAGAGAAGGAGAGGGTGCAGAATGTAGTGTTACAGTCACAGCGAGGGTGTAGAGAAAGATCAACTTAATGGGAGGTAGGTCCATTCAAAAGTCTGACAGCAGCAGGGAAGAAGCTGTTCTTGAGTCGGTCGGTACGGGACCTCAGACTTTTGTATCTTTTTCCCGACGGAAGAAGGTGGAAGAGAGAATGTCCGGGGTGTGTGGGGTGGGGGGGGTCCTTGATTATGCTGGCAGCTATGCCGAGGCAGCGGGAAGTGTAGACAGAGTCAATGGATGGGAGGCTAGACTGCATGATGGATTGGGCTACATTCATTTTGTAGTTCCTTGCGGTCTTGGGCAGAGCAGGAGCCCAGACCGAGCTGTGATACAACCAGAAAGAATGCTTTCTATGGGGCATCTGTAAACGTTGGTGAGAGTCATAGCTGACATGCCAAATTTCATTAGTCTTCTGAGAAAGTAGAGGCGTTGGTGGGGCTTTCTGAACTATAGTGTCGGCCTGGGTGGGACCAGGACAGTTTGTTGGTGATCTGGATACCTAAAATCTCGAAGCTCTCGACCCTTTCTACTTCATCCCCACTGATGTAGACAGGGGCATGTTCCCCTTTACGCTTCCTGAAGTTGATGACAATCTCCTGTGTTGTGTTGATATTGAGGGAGGGATTATTGTTGCTGCACCAGTTCACCAGATTCTCTATCTCATTCCTGCAATCACTCATTGCATAAAAAGGACCCCCGCCCCACCCCAAACGTCACTCCAGTTCTTTTGCTCATCATCATTAATCTAATTTCTGGGTGTGGCGCTGAATCTCACAGACTCCTGCCTCCAATCCCAGCACTGAACAGAGACTGGGGAGACGTCCTGTGCTGCCCCCTGCACCCCACCTACCCCCGCGCGCCCCGCCCCCACCTACCCCTCCGCCCCGTCCCCACCTACGCCCCCGCCCCGCCCCCACCTACCCCCGCGCCCCGCCCCCACCTACCCCCCCGCCCTGCCCCCACCTACCCCCCCCCGCCCCGTCCCCACCTACCCCCGCCCCCACCTACCCCCGCCCCCACCTACCCCCGCACCCCGCCCCCACCTACGCCCCCGCCCCGCCCCCACCTACCCCCGCGCCCCGCCCCCACCTACCCCCCCGCCCTGCCCCCACCTACCCCCCCGCCCCGTCCCCACCTACCCCCGCGCCCCGCCCCCACCTACCCCCCCGCCCTGCCCCCACCTACCCCCCGCGCCCCGCCCCCACCTACCCCCCCGCGCCCCGCCCCCACCTACCCCTGCTCCTTCATTGAGAGACATGGGGACCAATTGCAGCTAACCAGGCTCCTTTGGTACAGAATGGGGTTCGAATCTAGAGCCCTGTGGTAAGGCTCTCCTCCACATCACAAAGTCATTGACGTAACTTCAGTAACGGGTCCCTCAGAAGCACAATATTGGTAGAGGAGAGTCCTGGAACAGCAATCCAGGGGATAAGAGTTCAAATCCCACCATGAGAAATTAAATTCAGGAAGTGTGTAATGATCTGTGAGCTGGCACCAGTTAACATCTCAATTCAAGATGTCTGAATGTTATAAAAACCCAACTGGTTCACCAATTACAGCACGTGATGAGACCATTCAGCCCATCAAGTCTGCAACAGCTCTTTCAAAGAACGATCTCGTTCATCCTGTTCTTTCCACAAACCCTTCTCCTTCACATATTTACCCAATTCTGTTGTGAAACTGTAATTGCCGTGTTATCAGGCATTGCATTTCCAAGTCGCACAATAAAGCCACCCCACCCGCTAATCACCTTAAATCCACACTCACTGTCTGGATACACTTCACTCCTGTGTGGTTGACTCTCGATGGCCTCTGGACAACGAGAGATTGTAAATAAATGAAGCAGCACCGTGGGTTAGCACTGCTGCCTCACAGTGTCAGGGTCACTGTCTGTGTGGAGTCTGCACATTCTCTCCGTGTCTGCGTGGGTTTTCTCCGGGTGCTCCGGTTTCCTCCCACACTCCAAAGATGTGCGGGTTGGGTTGAATGGACATGTTAAATAAACCTGATTTTACCATCAAGCTGCACCCGTTTTCGGGCGTGAAAACTTGGTAAAGTCGGGTGTGAGGTGAGTGGTGTGATCTGCACCTGTCTCTGCGCCAATTCCCACTTTACCACGGTCCAAAAACAGCCGCGATTGGGATTGTGCCCAAATCAGGCACGATGGACATATAAATGCATTTAAATTGCCTCAATGGGCTACACACCCTTCACCACCGCGTCCGCCTGTCCAGATGCAGCTCAAAACAGAAGTCGACACTCTACAGAAGTCCCATTCAGGCACTCCGGCTAGTGAGGAGGTAAGAACCTCATGTCCGGTGGCTCTGCGGGCGAGATCGGTGGTGGGCTGGGGGGGGGGTCCGCTGCCACTCTGTCTGTGATCAGTGAGGGGGAGGGGTCTGCGATTGGTCTGGGTGGTGGAGAAGGTGGGGGAATAAGGGGGTCAGTAATGTTGTGGGGGGTGGGCCAATGTTTGTTGGGGGGGGAGGGTATTATCCGGTCTGAGTGTGATGTAGGACGGGTGCGTTCTTTCTGTCTGTGTGTGCACAGTTGGGAGTGCCGATCGGATTTCGGGCGCATTAAGCCCCTCCCGCAGTGCGATTCGGAATTGTTGGTATTTTTTCAGGCAGGGTACGTACGGGGGTGCCCGAAAACAGGTTTGAAAATTGGATCTGAAACACTCCCCAGTCGGCCCAGAACTCAGAATGAAAACGGTAAAATACGGCCCTTAGTATCCCAGGCTGTGAAAGGTTAGAGGGATTCTAACTAAGGGAAGGGTAACTCTGCGGGGATAGGACCTGGGTGGGATTGGTGGCAGACTCGATGGGCCAAATAGCCCCCCTCTGCACTCTCAGGTTTCTATCATTCTTCCACATAATCAGTACAAATCTTTAAGATGGAATTGTCAGTTTGTTATATTGGGAGGGAGTTGGAAATATTGCCCGAAGGTGCTGGGAGTTGTGCGGGTGGTTAAGTGGGACATTTGTGGTGCACTTGCTGCTAACTCAGCTCTGGACAGTCTGTTCCTCAACGTGGTTTACCTGGTTCACTGATTGAAAAGCACCAGGAAGACCAGCTCCCTCCTCTGTCCAGTGGGCTGCAGCTTGGCGGGTTCCCACGGTTGACAAGATTCCAATATTTTTAATTTTAATCTAGAATCTGCAGTGAGTTGAATTAACTCTTGGCAGAGAGTTTGTGAGAGATGGGAATAACCTGTTCGATAACAGGAACCAGAATCCACTTCACACGAGTGTGCACCCCAACAATTCGCCCCCCTCCCCCCAAACAATTAAAGTTGTGTGTAAACCATTCAATTTCCACCACAGTTAAACTGGGTGTCAGAGTGGTAATTATAGGACGGATGTCAGAGGTAGGTTCTTTACTCAGAGGGTAGTAAGGGCGTGGAATGCCCTGCCTGCAGCAGTTGTGGACTCGCCAACTTTAAGGGTGTTCAAATGGTCAGTGGATAGGCATATGGATAACATTGGAATAGTTTAGGTTAGAGGGTCATTAGATTGGTTCCACTGGTCGGCGCAACATCGAGGGCCGAAGGGCCTGTACTGCACTGGAATGTTCTATGTTTCATCCCAGTGTGTAAGACCTTGGATCAGTCGGTCCATACTGAGCGAGCGCCGCGCTGTCAGACGCTGCAGTACAGTACTGAGCGAGCGCCGCGCTGTCAGACGCTGCAGTACAGTACTGAGCGAGCGCCGCGCTGTCAGACGCTGCAGTACAGTACTGAGCGAGCGCCGCGCTGTCAGACGCTGCAGTACAGTACTGAGCGAGCACCGCGCTGTCAGACGCTGCAGTACAGTACTGAACGAGCGCCGCGCTGTCAGACGCTGCAGTACAGTACTGAGCGAGCGCCGCGCTGTCAGACGCTGCAGTACAGTACTGAGCGAGCGCCGCGCTGTCAGACGCTGCAGTACAGTACTGAGCGCGCGCCGCGCTGTCAGACACTGCAGTACAGTACTGAGCGCGCGCCGCGCTGTCAGACGCTGCAGTACAGTACTGAGCGCGCGCTGCGCTGTCAGACGCTGCAGTACAGTACTGAGCGCGTGCCGCGCTGTCAGACGCTGCAGTACAGTACTGAGCGAGCGCCGCGCTGTCAGACGCTGCAGTACAGTACTGAGCGAGCGCCGCGCTGTCAGACGCTGCAGTACAGTACTGAGCGCGCGCCGCGCTGTCAGACGCTGCAATACAGTACTGAGCGCGCGCTGCGCTGTCAGATATCCCATCTTTTGGATAAGATGTTAAACCTGGGGCAAATTCAGCCTTGTTACATGAATGTAAAAAGACACTGGTTCAAATAGTCCAGGCCAATATTTATCCATTCAGTCAACAGATGCAACAGGTAAGGATGAGAAAACAAGGTTCAGTTGGGTCGCTTGAGGGTTACAAGATAGCAAGGAATGAGCTAAAAAGAAGCTTAGGAAAGCCGAGAGGTGACATGAGAAGTCCTGGGTGGGTCAAATCAAGGAAAATCCCAAGGCTTTTTACTCTTAATTGAGAAATAAAAGAATGATTAGGGTGAGGTTAGGGCCAGTCAGGGATAGTGGTGGGAACTTGTGCGTGGAGTCAGCAGAGATGGGTGAGGCATTGAATGAATACTTTTCTTCAAGGAGACGGGCCATGTTTTTGAGGATGAGAGTGTGATACAGGCTGATAGGATGGAGGAGGAAGATGTTCTTTGGGAAGATGTATTAGCAATTTTGAAAAACCTGAGGGTTGATATGTCCCCTGGGTCAGATGGGATACATCCTTGAATACTTTGGAAGGCAAGGGGTGAGATTGCAGAACCTTTGGCTTTAATCTTTGGGTCCACACTGTCCATGGGGATTGTCATGATGTGGGAATGCCAGCGTTGGACTGGCGTAAACACAGTGAAAAGTCTGACAACACCAGGTTTTAGTCCAACCTATTTATTTGATAATATTCTCACAAGCTTTCGGGTTAGTCCCTTCGTCAGGTGAATGGAGAATTCTGGCCTCAGACAGAGCATATAAAGCTCAGACAGTTTAGAGATTACTGATTAGAATGCGAATCCTTACACCTAACCTGCTGTTCAAGACCTGAAGTGGCTGATAATGTGAGTGGAAGGAGCACTGATCACAGGTTAAAGAGATGTGTATTGTCTCCAGACAGTACAGTAAGTGAGGTTTTGCAAACCCAGGCAAGTCACGGGGGTTACAGATAGTGCGACATGAACCCAAGATCCCTGTTGAGACCGTCCTCATCTGTGCGGAACTTGGCTATCAGTCTCTGTTCAGCGACTCTGCGCTGTCGTGTGTCGTGAAGGCCGCCTTGGAAAACGCTTACCCGAAGGTCAGAGGCTGAATGCCCATGACCACTGAAGTGTTCGCCAACAGGAAGGGAATAGTCTTGCCTGGTGACTGTCGAGCGATGTTCATTCATCCGTTGTCATAGCGTCTGCATGGTCTCCCCAATGTACCATGCTTCGGGACATCCTTTCTTGCAACGTATCAGGTAGACAATGTTGGCCGAGTTGCAAGAGTATTTACCATGTACCTGGTGGATGGTGTTCTCACGTGTGATGATGGTATCCATGTCGATGATCCGGCATGTCTTGCAGAGGTTGCTGTGGCAGGGTTGTGTGGTGTTGTGGTCACTGTTCTCCTGAAGGCTGGGCAGTTTGCTGCGAACAATGGTCTGTTTGAGGTTGTGTAGTTGTCTGAAAGCAAGAAGTGGGGGTGTGGGGATAGCCCTGGCGAGATGTTCGTCTTCATCAATATGTTGAAGACTCTGGAGAAGATGTCGTAGCTTCTCCGCTCCGGGGAAGTACTGGACGACGAAGGGTTCTCTGTCCACTGTGTCCTGTGTTTGTCTTCCGAGGAGATCGGTGCGGTTTTTCGCTGTGGCACATCGGAACTGCCGATCTATGAGTCGAGCACCATATCCTGTTCTTATGAGGGCATCTTTCAGGGTCTGGAGGTGTCTGTCACAATCCTCCTCATCTGAGCAAATCCTGTGTATACAGAGGGCTTGTCCTTAGGGAATGGCTTCTTTAACATGTTTAGGGTGGAAACTGGAGAAGTGGAGCATTGTGAGATTGTCTGTGGGTTTGCGGTACAGTGAGGTGCTGAGGTGACCGTCCTTAATGGAGATAAGTGTGTCCAAGAATGCAACTGATTCTGGGGAATAGTCCATGGTGAGTCTGATGGTGGGGTGGAATTTGTTGATATCATCATATAGTTGTTTCAGTGATTGTTCACCATGAGGCCAAAGGAAGAAAATGTCATCGATGTATCTAGTGTACAGCATCGGTTGAAGATTCTGTGCAGTGAAGAAGTCTTGTTCGAACCTGTGCTTGAAGATGTTGGCATATTGAGGTGCAAATTTGGTCCCCATGGCTGTTCCATGTGTCTGGATGAAAAACTGGTTGTTGAAGGTGAAGAGATTGTGGTCCAGGATAAAGCGGATGAGTTGTAAAATTGCATCTGGAAACTGGCAGTTGTCAGCATTGAGTACTGAGGCAGTCGCAGCAATGCCATCGTTGTGGGGGATGTTGGTGTAGAGCGCTGAGACATCCATTGTGACAAGGAGTGTCCCTGGTTCAACTGCTCCATGTGTGCTGAGTTTCAGTAGGAAGTCCGTAGTGTCGCGACAAAAGCTGGGGGTTCTTTGTACAATGGGTTTCAGGATGCCCTCGACGTAGCCAGAGAGGTTCTCACACAGAGTTCCATTGCCCGATACGATGGGACGGCCAGGTGTGTTTGCCTTGTGTATCTTTGGGAGGCAGTAGAGATCTCCAATGCGAGGAGTACGTGGAATGAGAGCACGGAGGGTGCTCTGAAGGTCCGGATCAATGGTCTTGATCAGATTGTTGAGTTGACGAGTGTGTTCTTTGGTCGGATCTGTGGGTAATTGTCTGTAGTGTTCCTCATTGTTTAGTTGTCGGTACACTTCTTTACAGTAATCCGTTCTGTTCAGTATGACAATGACCCCTCCTTTGTCTGCTGGTTTGATGACAATGTTGCGGTTTGTCTTGAGAGCGTGGATGGCGTTGCGTTGTGCTTGGGTGATGTTCGGGGCTGTCTTGTGAGTGCGGCTGATGAATCTGGTGTTAATGCACCTCCTGATGGTTTGGGCATACAAGTCCAGTCGAGGGCAGCGGCCTTCCGGAGGAGTCCAATTGGATTCCTTCCTCTTAGGCTGTTGCACTGCGGATCTCTCTGTCGGCTGTTCTGGTTCATCGACTGTCTCATTGTGTTCGCTGCTGGCCTCTTGGATGTCCCGAAGCATGGTACATTGGGGAGACCATGCAGACGCTACGACAACGGATGAATGAACATCGCTCAACAGTCACCAGGCAAGACTGTTCCCTTCCTGTTGGCGAACACTTCAGCGGTCATGGGCATTCAGCCTCTGACCTTCGGGTAAGCATTCTCCAAGGCGGCCTTCACGACACACGACAGCGCAGAGTCGCTGAACAGAGACTGATAGCCAAGTTCCGCACACGAGGACGGTCTCAACAGGGATCTTGGGTTCATGTCGCACTATCTGTAACCCCCGTGACTTGCCTGGGTTTGCAAAACCTCACTTACTGTACTGTCTGGAGACAATACACATCTCTTTAAACTGTGATCAGTGCTCCTTCCACTCACATTATCAGCCACTTCAGGTCTTGAACAGCAGGTTAGGTGGAAGGATTCACATTCTAATCAGTAATCTCTAAACTGTCTGTGCTTTATATGCTCTGTCTGAGGCCAGAACTCTCCATTCACCTGACGAAGGGGCTAACCCCGAAAGCTTGTGAGTCTATTATCAAATAAATAGGTTGGACTAAAACCTGGTGTTGTCAGACTTTTTACCATTGGGATTGTGCCAGAGGACTGGAGAGTGATGAATGTTGTTCCTCTCTTCAAGAAAGGAAATAGGAATGACCCTGGTAATTATAGGCCAGTCAGTCTTACCTCAATGGTCGGTAAATTAATGGAAAAGATCCTGAGGGATAGGATTTATGGCAATTTGGAAAGATGCAGTTTAATCCGGGATAGTCAGCACGGATTCATGAAGGGGAAGTCTTGCCTCACAAATCTGATTGAATTCTTTGAGGAGGTAACTGAGTGTGTGGATAAAGGTAGAGCAGTTGATGTCGTATACGTGGATTTTAGTAAGGTGTTTGATAAGGTTCCCCATGGTCGGCTCATGAAGGTAAGGAGGTGTGGGATAGAGGGAAATTTGGCCGATTGGATAAGTAACTGGCTGTCTCACACAACAGACCATACAAGCTCCACGGTGCAGAAGTAGGTAATTCAGCCCATTGAATCTGCACTGACCCTCTCACTGAAAGAGCACTCTAGCTAGGCCCACTCCTGCCTATCCCTGTAATCGGCACATTGATCATGGCCAATCTGCCTAACCTGCATATCTTTACAGCACAGGAGGAAACTGGAGCACCCGGAGAAAACTCACACAGACACGGGGAGAATGTGCAAACTCCACAGACAGTGACCCAAGGCCAGATTTGACCCCGGGCCCCGGGCACTGTGAGGCAGCAGTGCTCACCACTGTGCCACCCGGCACCAAATGGGTTACAGACCCTATTTTCTTCCCCAGCAGACAGAGTAGACCAGCTGGATTTTTACCGACAGCTTTTTGTAATCACCTTTATCAATACCAGAATTTGAAAATATTTGATTTCAAGCATCCGCAGCTTTTTGGGATGTGGGCAGTCTGGCTGGGCCAGCATTTGTTGCATATTCCTAATTGCCCTCGAAGGGGTGGGATATGAACTCATGTTCTCTGGATTACAGCCCAGCAACACAGCCTAAAACCATGTCAGGGATTTGCTTTACTGAAGTTTGTCCAAAAAAACTGTTTAAATATGTAAGCAAGTTCAAACCACGGTTCAGGATATCATGTCTAAACCAGGAAATACCTCAAACAATAAACAGAATCATTGCACATTTTCAAAATGTCAATTTAGTCACATTTTAAAATTTGATATTAAAAAGTGTGTTACTAATTCCCTTTTCAATACTTTCAGTAGTTTAACCTATTAAGATAGGTCTGTAGGTTGGTAGGTGTTGATGTGATCGGCGCAACTCGTGGGCCGAAGGGTCTGTTTGTGCTGTAGTGTTCTATGTTCTATTAAAGCAAATTTTGAGTGAGTTCAGACACGTGGTAATGCCCTTCCTCCCCCCCCCCAACCTCAACACCACGTGTTTCAGGATTCAACTCACACACTGCACAAACACAATGTGGTCACATTTCCAGGACTTCACCCCAGTCCTGGGGGGGGGGGGGCAGAAAACGCACGAATCAGTTTATCTGTTTCCCTTCGTTGTCTCTGCAACGGGGGTCAAGTTAATATCAGCAGGAAGGGAGATTCTGACAATTATTTGTAGATCTGCAGATTTTGAATTTATTTCTGATAAGTCATGTAGGGTCAAATTGCATCAGATCGCAGTCACCCGATTGCAGCAATTCCTTTCGGTACGCTGGGCAGGGGAATCTCCAGACCGTGGGAATAAAGGGGGTGAAGAAAAACCACATTCCAACCAGGTCACCTTCCACTATCCAGCTAGTGGCACCATCCAATGAGAAGAGAGTCATTAATTAACCAGTCACAGCAATCAACCTCTATCAATTAGTCTACAACAGACCCAGAGACGAGGTGAGAGATACTCACAGTGGGGGAAAGGTTTGGGAACTGTAAGCAGCTTGTTCCTCCCAGCACATTACACTCACTACATGTCAAGTTGCTCAAATATTGAAAGTGCCTGTGCCAATTACTGAAACAAATTCATTGAATGGATCAATCACAACTGAGAGAGCGGCGAATCTGTGGAACTCTTTGCCGCAGAAGGCTGTGGAGGGCCAGGTCATTGAGTGTCTTTAAGACAGAGATAGATAGGTCCTTGATTAATAAGGGGATCAGGAATTATGGGGAAAAGGCAGGAGAATAGGGATGAGAAAAATACCAGGCATGATCGAATGGCGGAGCATCTCGATGGGCTGAGTGGCCTAATTCTGCTCCCATATCTGTTGGTTTTCACCATCACCCAAGGCAACCTATCCCACACTTGTCTACTCGCTCACTGAAATAAAGTTTCCAGAGATTAATTAAAGGATAGTGTGGGTCATGTCATCTGGTTCTGCTGTTCTGGACTATGTGAAACAGTATGTAATGGTTTATATTATCCAGTCCATTTGGTAACACCACAATCATATCGACCTTAAACCTGCTCTTTTCCGGTGAGATTTCCGGTGAGATGTCCAGTGTCATTTCTGATATTTTGATTCTTTGTCCCTGCAATCATTCTCGCTGTTCTCTTCTGTATTACCTCAATAGCTGTAATATCCTTTAATGTTGTGCCACAGTGCAGCAGAGTATTCAATACGCAACTGCAATTATTTGTAGAGGTTCAATATTAACCTTTCAACAAAACATCTGATTTACTTCCAGATTTCCAGAGCTGGGAGAACTTTGCTTTTTTATCTGATTTGTTTTGCTCAGCTCAGCCACCCAGCGTTGTTGCAATAGCTTCACTTTATTAGGGAATGACATTCCTGATTGCTAAGTGTAGATCAGTTGGCACCATACAGTATCTTAATGTATGTCTGTATCCTGCTAATTCACACTCTATGGTCTGATTTCCACTCCTCCTTCCCTGAACACTGACTCCCGATTGAGCTCCAACTCAATGAATGCTGGACGACATCCTTCATGCGCATTGCAACAGATTCTCTGACTCTGAGGGGCATCATGGCATTGCCCCATCTGATATCTAAGCTTATCCACTATCCAGAGGGTAGCAACCAGGAGTGGAAGCAATGTCTGTGCGTCACGGTCAGATCTCAGAGACTCAGGCTGGTTGTAGCATTCCCAAAATCCCACTCCTTCAGATGGACACCTCTCATCGGTCCAAGCAGTTTAGCAAACCACTGAAAGTTTGGCATTAAACTGGAATTTCGAGATTTAACCTATTTGACATTCATTAATAGCTCAGTTATATTATCAAGATCACAAATTGGGCTAATTACAGAAAAGCTTTTCCCTGTGGAAGTCATGAATTGGGAATTGCAATTTTCAACAGTTACTTTTAGAACATAGAACATAGAACATAGAACATTACAGCACAAAACAGGCCCTTCGGCCCTCGAGTTGCGCCGATCGCATCAACCCCACCAATCTATAGACCTATCTATAACCCCCAATCCCATTAAACCCCATATACTCATCCAGAAGTCTTTTAAAAGACCCCAGCGAGTTCGCCTCCACCACCGACGACGGCAGCCGATTCCAATCACTCACTACCCTCTGAGTGAAAAACTTACCCCTAACATCACCTCTGTACTTCCCTCCCCGCACCTTAAATCTGTGTCCTCTCGTAGCGACCATTTCAACCCGGGGAAATAGCCTCTGAGAGTCCACCCTATCTATTCCTCTCAACATTTTATAAACTTCTATCAGGTCGCCTCTCAACCTTCGCCTCTCCAGGGAAAAGAGTCCCAGCTCCCTCAACCTATCTTCATAAGGCATGCCTCCCAGTCCAGGCAACATCCTTGTAAATCTCCTCTGCACCCTTTCAATAGCTTCTACGTCTTTCCTATAGTGAGGCGACCAGAACTGCGCACAGTACTCCAAATGAGGCCTGACGAGGGTCCTGTAAAGTTGCAGCATTACCTCCCGACTCCTAAACTCAATCCCTCGATTAATGAAGGCCAGTACACCATACGCCTTCTTGACCACCTCCTCCACCTGCGAGGCCGATTTAAGAGTCCTGTGAACCCGGACCCCGAGATCCTTCTGCTCTTCAACGCATCAATGTAAATGCCCCTGTTAAAGTTGGCAAGGACGGGGTGGGGGGGGGGTCGAAGGGAAAGCACTGGTTGTTGGCCCACAGCCTCCTCACTTGAGGAGGATCTCTCTAAAAAAAATCATCCTCAAAACAGACAAATTGACACAGATTTTACTATAGAATCCTACAGCTCTGACAGGAAGCTTCTCTGCGAACCCTGCCTTTGCATTTCCACATCATAACCCTGCCTTCGCCAGCCTTTAAAAGGGATCAGACATGGTGCATAATCGGCCCATCAACTCTGTTCCACCATCCAATGAAATCACGACTGAGCTGATACAGTCTCCCATCCATTGACTCCGTCTACACTTCCCGCTGCCTTGAAAAAGCAGCCAGCATAATTAAGGACCCCGGACATTCTCTCTTCCACCTTTTTCCATTGGGAAAAAGATACAAAAGTCTGAGGTCACGTACCGACCGACTCAAGAGCAGCTTCTTCCCTGCTGCTGTCAGACTTTTGACTGGACCTACCTTGTATTAAGTTGATCTTTCTCTATACCCTAGCTATGAGTGTAGCACTTAATTCTGCACCCTCTCCTTCTCTATGAACGGTATGTTTTGTCTGTATAGCGTGGAAGCAACACTTTTCACTGTATGTTAATACACGTGACAATAATAAATCAAATCAAATTCTACTCCACTTTCCTGCCTGATACCCCGGCTCTCTTTCTGATTAAAATAATCAGTAGATGCCATAGCCGAGTGATGCACATCACCCTGAAGGTTGTTGTAAGAAGGGGATGTGGGTGGAACCAGCCCAGCTTCTACCTGAGGTGAGTCGGGGAGCTGCAATAAAAGCGGTATTGTTATTGGGGGAGATTATTGCAGGGACCCAGTGGCAGCTGAGTGTTTGTTGGATGTTCCCGCTGGTTGTACTCAGGGTTGGTGCCCCTCGGTGCTGCAGTGGAACAGGATATAGAGTGAGTGACTAAGCAGAATGTGAAATGTAGTTCCAAACTCCCCCGTGCTGGGCAGCACGTAGGCGCACAGGAGTCAAACCCCACAGAGTGGCAGCCCAGCCTCCTGCTCCCTCCAACATTCCATTCAATAAGGGGCCAGCCTTGGGTGGTGGGAGGAGGAGGAGGAAGGAGAGGAAGAAGAGGAGGAGGAGGAGGAGCAGGGAGGGGAGGGTAACAATCCCTGGCGATTGCAGACTCAGCCCCGCCTGTCCATCTGGTCACTGTGGTCTGACTGAACCTTTACACAAGAATGGACTCGCACTCACCTGAAGTGCTTGAAACGCTCTGGCTCCGCTTCAAACATTTTCCGCAGTTTGAGGCTGGCACAGTTCCGCTGGTGCCAGTCTGCCAGCGCTTTGTAATTGGGATCGGCGGTGAAATCGTTGGCCATGGTGGCTGGAGAGGGTTCCGGCTGGGTGGGGATGTCTGCCTGTAGCCCGGGGTGGGGGTGTCTGCCTGTAGACCGAGGGGGTGTCCGGGTCCGGATGGAACGCGGAGACTAAAGATCGGATGTGAAATTGCAACAGTGTATCCGCGGATCAGCCAATCAGAGACAGGAGACACGCCCCTGCCGGGAGTCCCGACCAGTCGCAGCTCAGGAAACGGGATGACATCACAATGCCCGACCCCCCCGGCTCTGAAATGGATTTTGTTACAAATCTGAGTCTGCGGTAATTCAACCGGGAGAGGCTCAGCCCGGAGCTTCCCTTATCCCGGTACAGGGACAATCCCTGTCCCTATCCCAAATTCCCCCTCTCCCGGCTCAGACCCGCCTCCCCACCCCCCTCTCCCGAGTCGGGAGAAACTCAGCCCGGAGTCTCCTCCCTCCCGGCTCGGGAGAGGCTGAGTTCCCAAGTCCCCCGCCCTGGGCCGGGAGAGTCTCAGCCCCCTCCCATTAGGAGGAAAGGGCTTGCCCCCAATGCAGGGAGCTCAGGTCACGGGTGGTTATGGTTACATTGAAAAGCTGGCTCGCTTCTCGCCATTGCCTAGACTCCAGGAGGGGAACACACATCTGAAGGTCATCAAGTGAAATCCAAGATGGAGTTTCTGTTTAAAGAGCTGAACCAAATCCTTTGCTGCTGTCTGTAGGTCGCACTGGGCCACAGATATACAGCAGCAAATGTGCAGAGAAATTACAGAGCAGAGTAAAACTATAGAATCTGATCATTTGGGATTTAATCATCCAGGTTATACTCAGATACAGTGAGAAATCTCACAACACCAGGTTGTAAGAACAGAGTGAAACTGGTAAGAACAGAGTGAAAAACAGGGAAGAGAGTTTCTGAAGGAAGTTCAGCAAGATTTCCTTGATCAGCATATTCTGACCCAATCAGAAAAGAGGCATTGCTGGGCCTGGTTCTGGGGAATGAGGTGGGTCAATTCAATCAAATAGCATTTGGAATATTTAGGGAGCATTGTATTGGAGTACTCATTGTATTGTAATGTTTTGATTTGGGATTTGATTTATTGTCACATGCATTAGCATACAGTGAAAAGTATTGTTTCTTGTGTGTTATACAGGCAAAGCATACTGTCCATAGAGAAGGAAATGATTGTAGTGTTTCAGTGATAGGGTATAGAGAAAGATCAGCTTAGTGCAAGGTAAGTCCATTCGAAAGTCTGACAGCAGCAGAGAAGAAGCTGTTCTTGAGTCAGTTGGTAGGTGACCTCAGACTTTTGTACCCTTTCCCTGCCTGTTGCCTCCAGAAGGTGGGTGTGTGGGATCCTTAATTACGCTGGCTGCTTTGCCGAGGCCCTGGGAAGTGTAGACAGGGGCAGTGGATGGGAGGCTGGTTTGCGTGATGGATGGGGCTAAATTCACAACCTTTTGTAGTTTCTTGGGGTCTTGGGCATTGCGGGAGCCCATACCAAGCTGTGATACAACCAGAAAGAGTGCTTTTAGTATTGTATATTTATACTTACCATGGTAAATTGTCACTTAGTGTCCAGGGATTTGCAGGTTAGGTGGATTAACCATGATAAATTGTAAATTTAGGGATGGAATGGGAGGAAAAGCCTGGGTAAAATGCTCATTCAGAGGGTCAGTGTAGACTTGATGGATCGAAAGGCCTCCTTCTGCACTGTTGGGATTCTATGATTTTTAGCTATTAGAAAGGACAAGGAACAATCAGGAATAAATGTACGCTAATTCCAGTCGGGTGATCTGGCCCAGGAAAGCTGGAGTCCAACATAGGCTGTCAAAATGACAGAGGAACAGTTTAAAGAGGAGATCATTCAGGTACTTTAGAGGTGCATCCACACATGGGGGAAAGGTAGGGTAAACAAAACCATAACTTCTTAACTAATGAAAGACAATAAAGTAAGCAGGATGCGTGACAGATGTCAGGCTGAATATCAAAAGTACAGAGGGGAAGTAGAGAGTGTGAGTAGACTTTGGCAGTTAAGATAAAAATTAATCCAAAGGGTGGTAAAGGAGTGGGGCTGATTAGGGATCAAAAAAGGGGGTTTACACACATGGAGGCAATGGGCATGGCTAAGGTACCTGTCTTTATCAAAAGAGAAGGTGATGTCACAGTGAAAGAGGAAGAAGTTGGGATACATCGTGGGCTACAAGTTCATAAGGAGAAAGAACGGTTTGCTTAGAGATGATAAGTCATCAGGACCAGGTGGGATACACTGGAGGATACTGAGGAACGCGAGGGTGGGAACTGTGGCCATTATCTTCCCATTCCCTATGACACCTGAGACTGGAGAATTGCAAATGTTACTCCTTTGTTTAAAAAACGATGTACAGATAAACCCAGCAAGTACACAGCAGTCAGTTTAACCTCTGTGAGGGAACTTTAGAAATAATAATCTGGGCCAAAATGAATAATCACCTGGACAATTAAAGAAAAGCAGCACAAATGTACTAAAGGCAAATCATGTTTAACTAACTTGAGATTTTTGCTGAAGTAACACAGGTCAGTGAGGTTAATGTGGTGTATGTCTTTCTTATTCATTCACAGGGCATGGGCATCACTGGCTGCCCAGCATTTATTGCCCATCCCTGGTTGCCCTTGAACTGAGTGGCTTGCTAAGCTATTTCAGAGGGAGTTGAGACCACATTGCTGTGGCTCTGGAGCCAGGCTATATTGGATGTGAAGATAATGGCTAGCACCTCCACAGTTTCCATCCTTCCTTTCATTAGTATCCTCCTGTGTATCCCACCTGGTCCTGATGATTATCAACTTTAAGCAAAGTGTTCTTTCTCCTTATGAACTTCTAACCCATTATGTGTCTCAACTACTTCCTCTTTTACTATGACAGAGTGCAGGAAAGAGATAGAGAATCTGATGAACTGGTCCGACAACAATAATCTCTCCTTCAACATCAACAAAATGAAGTAGATAGTCATCGACTTCAGGAAGCATAGTGGAGAACATGCCCCTGTCTACATCAACATGGATGAAGTAGAAAGGGTGCAGAGATTCAAGTTTTTAGATGCCCAGATCACTAACAGCCAGTCCTGGTTTCCCACCCCCTCCCCCCCCGCCCCACCCCATGCTGACACTATAATTAAGAAAGCCCACCAACACCCCTGCGTCTCAGAAGACTAAGGAAATTTGGCATGTCAGTTATGACTCTCTCCAAAGTTTACAGATGCACCGTAGAAAGCATTCTTTCTGGTTGTATCACAGCTTGGTCTGGGCCCCTGCTCTGCCCAAGACCACAAGGAACTACAAAGGGTTGTGAATGTAACCCAGTCCATCACACAAACCAGCCTCCCATCCATTGATTCTGTCTACGCTTCCCGCTGCCTCGGGGAAAAACAACCAGCATAATGAAGGGCCCCACACACCCCGGACATTCTCTCAGCCACGTTTGGGAAAAAGATACAAAAGTCTGAGGTCATGTACCAACCAGTGTAATTAAGGACCCCATGCACCCTGGACATTCTCTCTTCCACCTTCTTCTGTTGGGAAAAAGGTACAATAGATCATAGATCATAGAACATTACAGCACAAACAGGCCCTTCGGCCCTCGAGTTGCGCCGATCACATCAACCCCACCAATCTATAGACCTATCTATAACCCCCCCAATCCCATTAAACCCCATATACTCATCCAGAAGTCTTTTAAAAGACCCCAGTGAGTTCGCCTCCACCACCGATGACGGCAGCCGATTCCATTCACTCACCACCCTCTGAGTGAAAAACTTACCCCTAACATCACCTCTGTACTTCCCTCCCCGCACCTTAAATCTGTGTCCTCTCGTAGCGACCATTTCAACCCGGGGAAATAGCCTCTGAGAATCCACCCTATCTATTCCTCTCAACATTTTATAAACTTCTATCAGGTCGCCTCTCAACCTTCGCCTCTCCAGGGAAAAGAGTCCCAGCTCCCTCAATCTATCTTCATAAGGCATGCCTCCCAGTCCAGGCAACATCCTTGTAAATCTCCTCTGCACCCTTTCAATAGCTTCTACGTCTTTCCTATAGTGAGGCGACCAGAACTGCGCACAGTACTCCAAATGAGGCCTGACAAGGGTCCTGTAAAAATAATCTGAGGTCACGTACCAACCGACTCAGAACAGCTTCTTCCCTTTGCTATCAGATTTTTGAATGGACCTACCTTGAATTAAGTTGATCTTTCTCTACACCCTAGCTATAAAACTGTAACACTGCATTCTGCACTCTCTCATTTCCTTCTCTATGAACGGAATGCTTTGTCTGTATAGCATGCAAGAAACAATACTTTTCATTGTATACTAATACATGTGACAATAATAAATCAAATCAAAATTGCCTCTTGGTGTCCAAAGATATGTAGGGTAGGGAGATGAGTGGAGTAAATACGTGTGGCTATGGGGATAGGGCCTGGGTAAGATGCTGTTACAGAGAGTCAGTGCAGAGTCAATGGGCTGATTGGCCTCCTGCACTATAGCAATCCTAATTCTATGATAATTTGAAAACAAATGGAAGCAGTATCCCCAGTGTCCTGGCTAATATTATCCTGGAACCTACTTTCACTAATTACTATACAGACTGATAATGTTAGAAATACAGGGCCCTTTAAGAGTACATAAGAAATAGGAGCAGGAGTAGGCCATCTGGCCCTTCGAGCCTGCCCCGCCATTCAATAAGATCATGGCTGATCTGTCGTGACTCAGCTCCACCTTCCTGCCCTCTCCCCATAACCCTTAATCCCTTCTCTTATCAAAAACCCATCAACCCGTTTCTTAAAAATATTTAGCGAGGCAGCCTCCACCACTTCAACGGGCAGAGAATTCCAGAGATTCACCACCCTTTGAGTGAAGAAGTTCCTCCTCAACTCTGTTCTAAACCGCCCCCCCCTTTATCTTGAGGCTGTGCCCCCTAGTCCTACTGTCTTTTTTGAGCGGGAAGAGTCTCTCCACCTCTATCCTATCCATCCCATTCATCATCTTATACGTCTCAATGAGATCTCCCCTCATTCTTCTAAACTCTAACGAGTACAAGCCTAGTTTATTCAGCCTCTCCTCATAGCTCAATCCCCTCAACTCTGGTATCAGCCGAGTAAACCTCCTCTGCACTCCCTCCAGGGCCAAAATATCCTTGCGCAGGTGCGGCGCCCAAAACTGCACACAGTACTCCAGCTGCGGCCTCACCAATGCCCTATACAGCTGCAGCAAGACCTCCCGACTTTTATATTCAATATCCCTCGCTATGAAGGCCAGCATCCCATTCGCCTTCCTGACCACCTGCTGCACCTGCAAGCTGGGTTTTTGCGACTCATGCACAAGGACCCCGAGGTCCCTCTGCACCCTCGCCTGCTGCAGTTTTTCGCCCCGTAAGTAATAGTCCTTCCTACCATTCCTCCTTGAGAGCAGGTGATGGAATCTTGTACTGGGATTTTCCTGGGTAAGAGAATGGCCTCTGGACAGGGAGGGATACAGAAGGGAAGAGTGGAAACTGGTATTTGCACTGAGTTACATATCACAAAGTCATTGTGATTCACAGGATGTCTTCTGCTCTTAACCTAGTGAACGGATATCCACCTGTTAGATGTATATTATCTGATCATTTATCTTGTTAGTGTTTGTCAGTTTACTACTGCACTTCCTACAGTGATTACACTTCAGATAAAAGCTGTTAATTACGGAAAATTACTTCCCAAAGCTGTGAAAGATGCTATGGAAATGCAAGTCTCTCTTTTCGCTGCACCCTGACTCAGCATTTGAAGGAGGTTGTGTAAGTTCCACCCAGATACTAACAAAGGATTCAAATGTTGATTGGAGTTAGATAAGATCGCGAATGAATGATTGTAAAGATAGGTCTGGGTCAAATTGGGAACCAAAGTGTGGGAGATTGCTTTAGAAGATTCATGCTCCAGAATTCAAACACCAATCTCAATCAATCCTGACAAGAATTCAGGATAATTAATTCAAAGTCAAATTCTGGCTGAAACTCTTAAGAAACAGTTGACCAGATAACAAAGTGGGAAGTGGGGGAGAGGGGCTATTATTGGAGCTGAAACAGAAAGAGGGGTAACTGAATACATTTTTAAATTCTTTTATGAGATGTGGGTTTCGCTGGCTAGGCCAGCATTTGTTGCCCTTAAGGAAATGGTGGGGAGCTGCCTTAACATAGAACAGTACAGCTGAGAAGCAGGCCCTTCGGCCCACAATGTTGTGCCAAATACAACGTCAAATCCCTTCTGCCTGCCCTTGGTCCATATCCCTCTATCCTTACATGTTCATGTGCTTATTGAAAAAGCCCCTTAAATGCCCCTATTGGATCTGCCTACAGCATCACTTCTGGAACTGCCGCCTTGAATTACTGCATTCCATGTGGTATAGGCACATCCACATGGTGTTAGAGAGGGAATTCCAGGATTTAGACGCAGGGAAGGTGAAGGAACAGAAATATATTTCCAAGTCAGGATGTTGAGTGACTCGGAGGAGAATTTATTTTCAAATCCCTTTCCATTTCTACCTTCTGCAGCTCTATAACCAAGAACAGCTTCTTCCCTGCTGGTGTCAGACTTTTGAATGGATCTACCTTGCATTAAGTTGATCTTTCTCTACACCCTACCTATGACTGTGACACTACATTCTGTACTCTGTTTTCCTTCTCTATGAATGGTATGCTTTCTATAGTGTGCAAGAAACAATACTTTTTACTGTATACATGTGACAATAAATTATATCAAAATAATCCTCTGTAAACCCTCTGTAAAGCGCCTAGTTTGGGGGCGTTTAAGAGATCCGTGGATAGGTTTATGGACGAAAAGGGATTGGTTTAGGTTAGTGGGTCATTGTTTTGTAACTGGTCGGCGCAACATCGTGGGCCGAAGGGCCTGTTCTGCGTTGTAATGTTCTATGTTCTATTTAACATTCTGCACTCTCTCATTTCCTTCTCTATGAACGGTATGTTTTGTTTGTATAGCGCTCAAGAAACAATACTTTTCACTATATGCTAATATGAGTGACAACAATAAATCAAAATAATCCTCAGAACACTGCTATTCCCCAATACTGACCTGATGCTGAACTGTAAGACATATTGGGACTGCTGACTGAAAGTTTGGTCAGAAAAGTAGTTTTTAAATATTTTAAAAGTTTATTTATTACTGTCACAAGTAGGCTTACTTGTGACATTAACACTGCAATGAAGTTACTGTGAAAATCCCCTAGTCTCCACACTCCGGCACCTGTTCAGGTCACACTGAGGGAGAATTTTGCACGGCCAATCCACACTAACCAGCACGTCTTTCAGACTGTGGGAGGAAACCGGAGCACCCGGAGGAAACCCACACAGACACGGGGAGAATGTGCAAACTCCGCACAGACAGTGATCCAAGCCGGGAATCGAACCTGTGAGGCAACAGTGCCAAACACTGTGCTCCCATGCCGCCGTTCATTAAGGAATGAAAGCGAGGTGGAGATGTTCAGAGGGGGAATCCAGAGCTTGGGCCCTGATAGCTACAAATGGGCACTCCCTCTAAAGGCTCTTGGAGCAACTTTTACCCTGTTGGGGAAAGTGGAGCCATTGCTTCAGACTCCAGTCTCCAGCTGCTGACCCTGTCCCTCTCCCTGGCAACACTCTGTGAGTAATTCAATCTGTTCACAACCTGGGGTGGGGTCCTGAGTAGAGGGGGTGAAAGTAAGGGGGGCTTAGATGGGGACTGTAATGCACGGCATTGTGGGGGTGGGGCAGAGCAGGGTTTGAAATGCGTATACTTTAATGCGAGGAGTATTCGCAATAAAGTGGATGAACTTGCAGCGTGGATCAGTACCTGGGACTTTGATGTTGTGGCCATTTCAGAGACATGGATAGAGCAGGGTCAGGAATGGATGTTGCAGGTCCCGGGGTTCAAATGCTTTAGTCGGAGTAGAGAAGGAGGCAGAAGGGGGGAAGGGGTAGCGTTATTGGTCAGGGATTGTATCACAGTGTCAGAGAGGAAGTTTGATGAGGACTTGTCTGTTGAGGTAGTATGGGCGGAAATTAGAAATAGGAGAGGAGAGGTCACCCTGTTGGGAGTCTTTTATAGACCTCCAAAAAGTTCTAGAGAGGTTGAGGAAAGGATTGCGGAGACGATCCTGGTTAGGAGTGAAAGTAATAGGGTAATTGTTATGGGGGATTTTAACTTTACTAATATTGATTGGAATTGTTATAGCTCTAGCTCGTTAGAGGGGTCAGTTTTTGTACAAAGCGTGCAGGAACGTTTTTTGACTCAGTATGTAGATAGGCCAACTAGAGGTGAGGCTATATTGGATTTGGTGCTGGGAAATGAGCCAGACCAGGTGCTAGACTTGGAAGTTGGTGTGCATTTTGGTGATAGTGATCACAATTCGGTTAAGTTCACCTTAGTGATGGAAAGGGATAGGCATGAACCTCGGGTCAGTAGTTTTAGCTGGGGAAAGGGTAATTATGAGGCTATTAGGAGAGAATTAGGAAGCATAGGTTGGACTAGGAGATTACAGGGACTGGGAATGTCCGAAATGTGGAGTTTTATCAAGGAGCAGCTACTGCGGGTCTGTGATAGGTATGTCCCTGTCAGGCAAGGAGGATTTGGTAGGGCTAGGGAACTGTGGTGCACTAAAAAAGTTGATTCGTTGGTTAAAAAGAAAAAGGTGGCTTATGTTCGGATGAGGCTTGAGGGCACAGGTAGTGCATTAGAAAGCTTTAGATTGGCTAGGAGGGAGCTGAAGAGTGAGTTAAGAAGGGCTAAAAGAGGACATGAGAAGACTTTGGCTGATAGGATTAAGGAGAATTCTAAGGCGTTCTATAGGTATGTCAAGAACAGAAGGTTGGTTAGGGCAAGATTAGGGCCAGTTACGGACAGTAGAGGGAAGTTGTGTGTGGAACCGGAAGAGATCGGAGAGGCATTGAACCAATATTTCTCTTCGGTGTTCACGCAGGGGGACTTGAATATAGCTGAGGAGGACACTGGGTTGCAGGGGTGTAAAATAGACAGTATTGCAGTTGATAAGGGGGATGTGCTGAATATTCTAGAGGGTTTGAAAATAGATAAGTCCCCTGGTCCGGATGGGATTTACCCTAGGATTCTCTGGGAGGCAAGAGAGGTGATTGCAGAGCCTCTGGCTCTGATCTTCAGGTCGTCGTTGGTCTCTGGTATAGTACCGGAAGATTGGAGGACAGCGAATGTTGTCCCATTGTTTAAGAAGGGGAACAGAGACTTCCCCGGGAATTATAGACCGGTGAGTCTTACTTCTGTTGTGGGCAAGGTTTTAGAAAAAATTATTAGGGATAGGATTTATAGTAATTTGGAGAGTAATGAATTGATTAGAGACAGTCAGCATGGTTTTGTGGCGGGTAGGTCATGCCTTACTAACCTTATTGAGTTTTTTGAGAAAGTGACCAAAGAGGTGGATGGGGGTAAGGCAGTTGACGTGGTATATATGGATTTTAGTAAGGCGTTTGATAAGGTTCACCATGGTAGGCTTCTGCAGAAAATGCAGATGTATGGGATTGAGGGTAGTCTAGGAAATTGGATCAGGAATTGGCTGGCAGATAGGAGACAGAGGGTGGTGGTTGATGGTAAATATTCGTCATGGAGTTCGGTTACGAGTGGTGTGCCTCAGGGATCTGTTTTGGGGCCACTGCTGTTTGTAATTTTTATTAATGATCTGGATGAGGGTAAAGTTGGGTGGATTAGTAAATTTGCTGATGACACCAAAGTCGGAGGTGTGGTAGATTGTGAGGAAGGTTGTCATAGTTTGTAGGGTGATTTAGATCGGTTGCAGAGGTGGGCCGAGAGGTGGCGGATAGAGTTTAATGCGGAGAAGTGTGAGGTAATTCACTTTGATAGGAATAACAGATGTGTTGAGTATAAGGCTAACGGGAGGACTCTGAATAGTGTGGATGAACAGAGGGATCTAGGTGTATGTGTACATAGATCCCTGAAAGTTGGGAATCAAGTAGATAGGGTTGTTAAGAAGGCATACGGTGTCTTGGCGTTTATTGGTAGGGGGATTGAATTTAGGAGTCGCAGCATCATGTTGCAACTGTACACAACTCTGGTGCGGCCGCACTTGGAGTACTGTGTGCAGTTCTGGTCCCCTCATTACAGGAAGGATGTGGAGGCTTTGGAGAGGGTGCAGAGGAGGTTTACCAGGATGTTGCCTGGTATGGAGGGGAGGTCCTATGAGGAGAGACTGAGGGATTTGGGGTTGTTTTCGTTGGAAAGAAGGCGGCTGTGAGGGACCTTATTGAAACATGTAAGATGATTAGAGGTTTGGATAGGGTGGACAGTGATAGCCTTTTTCCTCGGATGGAGAAAGCTAGCACGAGGGGGCATGGCTTTAAATTAAGGGGGGGGTAGTTATAGGACTGATGTCAGGGGTAAGTTCTTTACCCAGAGGGTGGTGAGGGATTGGAATGCCCTGCCTGCTGCGGTTGTAAATGCGCCTAGTTTGGGGGCGTTTAAGAGATCCGTGGATAGGTTTATGGACAAAAAGGGATTGGTTTAGGTTAGTGGGTCATTGTTTTTTAACTGATCGGCGCAACATCGTGGGCCGAAGGGCCTGTTCTGCGCTGTAATGTTCTATGTTCTATGTTCTAAGGGTGTCAGATTTAACCCTGGGGTGAGCTGTCACTCAGACTGCCGACTTCCCACCTTTGTAACATTGCCCAGCTTCAGCCTCTCAGCTCATCTGCAGCTGAAACCCTCGATCATGCCTGTTTCCACGCTGTAAACCTCTAATCATTACCTTTGTTACCTCCAGACTTGACTATTCCAGCACACTCCTGGCTGGTCATTCCACAATCTGTAGACTTGAGACTGTCCGACAGTCTGCTGCCTGTGTCTCCCCTCAAGTCCCAGTCTGCTGTCACCCCTGTGCTCACTGACCTAAACTGAATCTCGGTCGTGAAATGTCCTCATTTTAAAATCTTCTTCTTTCTTTGTCCCATTATCTTTGATCCCGGACCACCAACTCTTCCATCATTCAATCTCTCCTGATTTCCACTCTATCACACACCTCCCATTTTAATCTTCTACCTTTCAATACATCCACACACCTAGTGTGGAAGGAGGCCATTTAGCCCATCGAGTTTACTCTGACAACAATCCCACCCAGGACCCATCCCTGTAACCCTTTGCCTTTACCCTATTAATCTCCCTAACATTAAGGGGCAATTTAGCATGGCCATTCAACCTAATCTGCACGTTTTTGAACTGTGGGAGGAAACCGGAGCACGTGGAGGAAACCCACACAAACACAGGGAGAACATTGAGGCAGTACGGATAGAGGCAGGAACAGAAAGGATGTAGTCACAACATTGGGGATTTATTACAGGCCCCCCCACCCCCCCAACAGCCAGCAGGAGATAGAGGAGCAGATATGCAAACAGATTTTGGAAAGATACAAAAACAACAGTGATGTTGTGGTGGATGATTTTAACCTGCCCCATATCGACTGAGACTTGCTTATTGCCAGGGGGTTGGATGGAGCAGGGATTTGTAAGGAGCATCCAGAAGGGTTTCTTGAAACAGGCTGTAAATAGCCCAAATCGGGAAGGAACCACATTAGACTGGGCATTGGGGAACGAGTGATCAAAGTTTCAGGAGAGCATTTCGGACTCTGTAAGTGCCAACAGTTTTAGTTTAGGCAGACATCACGGTCAGTACAGGCTTGGAGGGCCGAAGGGCCTGTTCCTGTGCTGTACTGATCTTAATTCCCTGCTCAAACCTGCTTTATCTCCAATGTCTGCCAATCCTGGTGAAAAGTCACTGCCTCCACAGACCCTCTCACTTCTTGTTGAAAATTTTCAACATTTTCTATTTCGTCTTTTGGTTTTGAGAGGGTGAAGAAGGAGCAATGAGGCTCTGTATTGGTGAACATACAAGGGTGTAAATGGGGTTATATCCTGACACTGTACCACACTCTCCTGGAACTGATCTTCTCTACAGATCATTTTATTGCTGAGTACAGGACAGAATACACAATTTTTGGAATGATGATTAAACTCACTCATGTCCTCTTCACCCCGCCCACTACCCCCCACTCTCTCCATCTTGCTTATCCTGAATTTGATATTCTGTCTCCAGAAACAGAGAAACATGGAACAGTGCTGAAGGAGGCCATTCAGCCCATTGTTCAGGTGCCAGACAAAGAGTGCTTTCAAATGCATGTCCAAATATGTTTAAAATGTGGTGGGGATTTCTGCCTCTTTAATTTTTCCAGGCAATGAGTTGCAGATAAAAACAAATAACTGTGGATGCAGGAATCTGAAACCAAAAGGGAAAACGCTGGAAAATCTCCAAAGCTAAAGCTTTTAGCTTTGATAAAGGGTAATCTGGACTCAAAACATCAGCTCTTTTCTTTCCTTACAGATGCTGCCAGACCTGCTGAGATTTTCCAATGTGTTGCAGATCTTCACAGCCCTCTGGGCGAGAGCAATTCTCCTCAGTGCCTTGCTAAAATCCGTGCAGGTTACATTAAATGCCTACAGCCCTCAACCCTCATTGTTTAATCTGTGCTTTTCCAAGTGACAATATTTATAATATCGCTCAATAATTTACCCTGTGGTGTAGATAAGCTGACTGGTCTGTAATTGCTCAGTCTATCTTTTCCTTTCCCTTTTAAACAATGCTGTGACATTAGACAGTGAGAATACCAGTTCTGGCAGCATGTCTGTACAGTAAGAAGTCTCACAAAGTCCAAAGGTTAAAGTCCAACAGGTTTATTTGGTAGCACAAGCCACAAGCTTTCGGAGCGCTGCCCCTTCATCAGGTGAATGGGAGTTCTGTTCACAAACAGGGCATATAAAGACACAAACTCAATTTACAAAATAATGATTGGAATGCGAGTCTTTACAGCTAATCAAGTCTTAAAGTTACACACAGTATGAGTGCAGAGAGCATTAAGCACAGGTTAAAGAGATGTGTATTGTCTTCATACAGTACAGTTAGTGAGATTTTGCAAGCCCAAGCAAGTCATGGGGGTTACATAAGAACATAAGAAATAGGAGCAGGAGTAGGCCATCTGGCCCTTCGAGCCTGCCCCGCCATTCAATAAGATCATGGCTGATCTGTCGTGGCTCAGTTCCACCTTCCCGCCCTCGCCCCATAACCCTTAATCCTTCTCTTATCAAAAACCCATCAACCCGTTTCTTAAAAATATTTAGCGAGGCAGCCTCCACCACTTCAACGGGCAGAGAATTCCAGAGATTCACCACCCTTTGAGTGAAGAAGTTCCTCCTCAACTCTGTTCTAAACCGCCCCCCCTTTATCTTGAGGCTGTGCCCCCTAGTCCTACTGTCTTTTTTGAGCGGGAAGAGTCTCTCCACCTCTATCCTATCCATCCCATTCATCATCTTATACGTCTCAATGAGATCTCCCCTCATTCTTCTAAACTCTAACGAGTACAAGCCTACTTTATTCAGCCTCTCTTCATAGCTCAATCCCCTCAACTCCGGTATCAGCCGAGTAAACCTCCTCTGCACTCCCTCCAGGGCCAAAATATCCTTGCGCAGGTGCGGCGCCCAAAACTGCACACAGTACTCCAGCTGCGGCCTCACCAATGCCCTATACAGCCGCAGCAAGACCTCAGCAAAGGTCTCAGCAATCTTCCTGGAGGCAGCCTTGTAATTGGCTGTCTCTGAGCTTGCTGTCCAATAAGGAATAGAGACATAAAAATCAGGTGAGGGTAGGCCATTCGGCCCTTCGAGTCTGCACCGCCATTCAATATGTTCACAAAGTAAAAGTAAAGTTTATTTATTCGTTATAAGTAAGCTTACATTAACACCGCAATGAAGTTACTGTGAAAATCCCCGAGTTGCCACACTCCGGTGCCTGTTCGGGTACACTGAGGGAGAATATAGCACAGCCTATGCACCCTAACCAGCACGTCTTTCAGAGTGTGGGAGGAAACTGGAGCACCTGGAGGAAACCCACGCACACAGGGAGAACGTGCAAACTCTACACAGACAGTGACCCGAGCCGGGAATTGAACCCAGGTCCCTGGCGCTGTGAGGCAGTAGTGCTGACCACTGTGCCATCTCCATGATCATGGCTGATCATGCATTTTCAGCATCCCACTCTCACTTTCTCTCCATACCCCTTGATCCCTTTAGCCACAAGAGTCACGTCCAGCTCCCTCTTGAACATATCTAACAAACTGACCCCAACAGCTTTCTGTGGGAGAGAATTCCACAGGTTCACAACTCTCTGAGTGAAGTAGTTCTTCCTCATCTCAGTCCTGATTGGCTTACCCCTTATTTTTAGACTGTGACCCCTTGTTCTGCACATCCCCAACATCGGGAACATTCTTCCTGCATCCAGCCTGTCCAAGTCCCATCAGGATTTTATATGTTTCTGTGAGATCCCCTCTCATTCTTCTAAATTCCAGTGAGTACAAGCCCTAGTCAATCCAGTCTCTCTTCATATGTCAGTCCTGCCGTTCCAGGAATCAGTCTGGTGAACCTTTGCTGGACTCCCTGAGGAATGCCCTTCCTCAGACTAAGAGACCAAAACCGCACGCGTCTCTAATTTTCTGCTTGATGCCACCCCCAACCTCATTATTACTGTTTGGTGGTCTGTACACAACTTCCATTGGCGTTTTTGTCCTTTGGTGTTCCGCAGCTCCACCCACACAGATTCCACATCGTTCAGGCTAATGTCCTTCCTTACTAATGCATTAATCTCCTCTTTAACCAGAACACTACCTCTCCCCCCTTTCCTTTCCATTTATCTTTCCTGAATATTGAGTATCCTGGGTGTTGGGTTCCCATCCCTGGTCATCCTGGACCATCAGGCGGGGGTATTCACGGACATCTTCAACCTCTCCTTACACCAGTCTGAGGTGTCTGCCTGCTTCAACAAGACAAACATCATCCCTAAGAAAAGCCAGGCAGTGTGGCCTTAATGACTATCATCCAGTGTCTCTGACATCCATCATTAAGAAGTCTCTGAAAGGTTAGTCATGGCACAAATCGATTCCAGCCTCCCAGACTGCCTGGATCCATTACAGTTTGTCTACCACCACAACAGGTTCACAGCAGACACCATCTCCCTGGCCCTGCACTCAACCCTGGAACACCCAGATAACAAAGACACCCTGTATCAGACTCCTATTCATAGACAACAGTCCAGCCTTCAACATCATTATTCCTGTGAGACTCATCTCCAAACTCAGTGACCTGGGCCTCGTCACCTCCCTCTGCAACTGGATCATAACCTTCTTAACCCACAGGCCACAATCAGTAAGGATCAGCAACAACATCTCCATGATCATCCTCAACACCGGTACCCCACAGGGCTGTGTTCTCAGCCCCCTCACTATACTCCTTATAAACCTCTGACTGTGCGGCCAAATTCCCCTCCGATTCAATTTTCAAATTTGCTGATGACCCCACTGTAGTGGGTCGGATCTCAAACGATGACCAGACAGAGAACAGGAATGAGATCGAGAATCTGGTGAACTGGTGTGACGACAATAAACTCTCCCTCAATGTCAACAAAATGAAGGAGATAGTCACCAACTTGAGGGAACGTAGTGGAGAGCATACCCCTGTCCACAGCCATGGGGACGAAGAAGAAATAGTCTAGAGCTTCAGGTTTTTTGGTGTCCAGATCATCAACAATCTGACCTGGTCCCTCCCATGCTGACACTATAGTTAAGCAAGCCTCTACTTTCTCAGAACACTAAGGAAATTTGGCATGTCCGCTACAACTCTCACCAACTTTTACAGATGCCCCATAGAAAGCATTCTTTCTGGTTGTATCACAGCTTGGCATGGCTCCTGCTCTGTCCTATTCTGCAAAAAACTATAAAGGGTCGTGAATTAAACCCAGTCCATCACTCAAACCAGCCTCCTATTCACTGTCTATACTTCCAGCTGCCTCAGAAAAGCAACCAGCATAATTAAGGACCTCACGTTCTCTGCACATTCTCTCTTCCACTTTCTTCCATCGGGGAGAAAGATGCAAAAGTCTGAGGTCACGTCCCAACCGACTCAAGAACAGCTTCTTCCCTGCTGCTGTCAGACTTTTGAATGGACCTACCTCGCATTAAGCTGATCTTTCTCTGCACCCTTGCTATGACTGTAACATTACATTCTGCACCCTCTCCTTTCCTTCTCTATGAATGGTATATTTTGTCCATATAGCGTGCAAGAAACAATATTTTTTACTGTGTGCCAATGCATGTGACAATAATAAATCAAAAATAAACAATCACAGTATGAAGATGGATGTTAGTCTGAAAGGATCAAATGAGGCAAAAAGCAAAATACTACGGATGCTGGAATCCGAAACAAAAACAGAAAATGCTGGAAAATCTCAGCAGGTCTGACAGCATCTTCAGAGAGATTAGAGCCAATGTTTCAAGCTTGGGACATTGACTGGGGAGGCTGTCAGCTTCATGGAGGTGGCTTTCCTGTGGCAAACAGTGGGGAAGGGGCAGTGGAGCTGGAGTCTCCATACCACAAAGAGGGAAGTACAGACCACGGAATGTTCACCCATGCTGCTGTGGGCCTCTCCGGGAACCTGCTTGCCTGCCTTGTACCTTCTGGTTTTTGATTTTTGACTCACCTTTCCTAGGATAGCTCAGAATTGTTGAACTGGGGCACAGTGAGACTTCAGAACTGTCAACTCTGTAACTGGGCCAACTGCATCCGGCCTGCCTAATGTGGCGGGGGGGTTGGTAACTGATTCAGGAAGTCAGAGGGAAGTAAAGTGGAGATAAAAACAAAAGGCAGTTAGAGAAAAAGTGGAAGACAAAAATCAAAAAGGGTCATATTACATCATAATTCTAAGATGGCAATAAATGTCAAAAAACAAGCATTTGTAATAAGGTGGATGAATTAACTGCACAGACAATCATTAATAGACATGATGTAATTAGGATCACGGAGACCTGGTTTTTGATTTGATTTATTATTGTCACATGAATTAGTGAGAAGTATTGTTTCTTGTGCATCTATACAGCCAAAGCATTCCGTACAGAGAGAAGGAAATGAGAGAGTGCAGAATGTAGTGTTACAGTCACAGCGAGGGTGAAGAGAAAGATCAACTTAATGCAAGATAGGTCCACTCAAAAGTCTGATGGCAACAGGGGAGAAGATGTTTTTGAGTTGGTTGATACATGTCCTCAGACTTCTGTATCTTTTTTCTGAAGGAAGAAGGTGGAACAGAGAATGTCCGGGGTGCGTGGGGCCCTTAATTATACCGGCTGCTTTTCTGAGACAGCAGGAAGTGTAGACAGAGTCAATGGATGGGAGGCTGGTTTGTCTGATGGATTGGGCTATGTTCACAACTTTGTGACCTCTTTTCTACTTTTAGCTTTAACTTTGATGTGATTTGATTTAATTTGATTTATTGTCACACGTATCAGCATACAGTGAAAAGTATTGTTTCTTGCACACTATACAGACAAAACATACCATTCATAAGAACATAAGAAATAGGAGCAGGAGTAGGCCATCTGGGCCTTCGAGCCTGCCCCGCCATTCAATAAGATCATGGCTGATCTGTCGTGGCTCAGTTCCACCTTCCTGCCCTCTCCCCATAACCCTTAATCCCTTCTCTTATCAAAAACCCATCAACTCGCGTCTTAAAAATATTTAGCGAGGCAGCCTCCACCACTTCAACGGGCAGAGAATTACAGAGATTCACCACCCTTTGAGTGAAGAAGTTCCTCCTCAACTCCGTTCTAAACCGCCCCCCTTTTATCTTGAGGCTGTGCCCCCTAGTCCTACTGTCTTTTTTGAGCGGGAAGAGTCTCTCCACCTCTATCCTATCCATCCTATTCATCATCTTATATGTCTTAATGAGATCTCCCCTCATTCTTCTAAACTCTAACGAGTACAAGCCCAGTTTATTCAGCCTCTCCTCATAGCTCAACCCCCTCAACTCCGGTATCAGCCTAGTAAACCTCCTCTGCACTCCCTCCAAGGCCAAAATATCTTTGCGTAGGTGTGGCGCCCAAAACTGCACACAGTACTCCAGCTGCGGCCTCACCAATGCCCTATACAGCTGCAGCAAGACCTCCCTACTTTTATATTCAATCCCCCTCGCTATGAAGGCCAGCATCCCATTCGCCTTCCTGACCACCTGCTGCACCTGCAGGCTGGGTTTTTGCGACTCATGCACAAGGACCCCGAGGTCCCTCTGCACCGTCGCCTGCTGCAGTTTTTCGCCACGTAAGTAATAGTCCTTCCTACCATTCTTCCTACCAAAGTGGACCACCTCACACTTGCCAACATTAAATTCCATTTGCCATTTCCTGGCCCATTCGCCCAGCCTATCTAGATCCTTCTGCAGACTCTCCACACCCTCCGCACAATTTGCCGTTCCACCAATCTTGGTGTCATCAGCAAATTTTGACACCCTACACTCAGTTCCCTTCTCCAGATCATCTATATAAATGGTAAAAAGCTGAGGCCCCAGCACCGACCCCTGGGGCACTCCACTAGTCATCATCCACCAATCCGAATAACACCCATTGACCCCCGCTCTCTGCCTCCTATTTGACAACCAATCCTCTATCCACGCTAACACCCTACCCCCAATTCCATGTCCCTCGACCATCTGCAATAACCTCTTGTGAGGTACTTTGTCAAACGCCTTCTGAAAATCTAGAAAGACCACATCCACCGGCTCTCCTCTATCCACCGCCCTAGACACATCCTCATAGAACTCCAGTAAATTTGTCAGACACGACTTCCCTTTAATGAAACCGTGCTGCGTCTGCTCTATCAAGCTATTCCCTATCAAGCATTCACAGAGAAGGAAACGAGAGAGTGCAGAATGTAGTGTTACAGTCAGAGCTAGGGTGAAAAAAAGATCAACTTAAGTCAGACAGCAGCAGGGAAGAAGCTGCTCTTGAGTCGGTCAGTACGTGACCTCAGACTTTTGTATCTTTTTCCCAATTGAAGAAGGTGGAAGAGAGAATGTCCGGAATGTGTGGGGTCCTTGATTATGTTGGCTGCTTTGCCAAGGCAGTAGGAAGTGTAGACAGAGTCAGTGGATGGGAGGCTGGTTTGTGTGATGGATTGGGCTACATTCATGACCTTTTGTAGTTCCTTGCGGTCTTGAGCAGAGCAGGAGCCCAGACCAAGCTGTGATACAACCAGAAAGAATGCTTTCTACGGTGCATCTGTAAAAGTTGGTGAGAGTCGTAGCTGACATGCCAAATTTCCTTTGTCTTCTGAGAAACTAGAGGCATTGGTGGGCTTTCTTAACTATAATGTCAGCATGGGGGGACCAGGACAGATTGTTGGTGATCTGGACACCTAAAAACATGAAGCTCTCAACCGTTCTACTTTGTCCCGTTGATGTAGATAGGGGCATGTTCTCCTTTACGCTTCCTGAAGTCAATGACAGTCTTTCCTATCCCATTTCCCTATTCCATATTTATCTTCCCTATCTCATCTGTAACAGGGAATCTGAGCTGCTTTTGCTGCCTTTTAGCTATGAATTGAGTAAGAGTGGTGATATCATATTTCCAAGTGTCCACCTGTGTCCTCAGCTCAGTTGCTTTATTCAATAGACTTGTTTCATTCAAGTAAATACCATTAATTACTGAACAATCCTTTCTTATCTACTGCCTTTGTTTCCACCACCCTCCACATTGCCTACTAATTTTCTGCCCTCCATTTCCAGTTTGCTCTTCCCCTTTCTGAATCTACACTCGGGTTCCCATTTCCCCGCCAAGCTTCTTTAACTCTTGTATTACTGCACTTGCAAATCTCTATATTTGTTCACGGGACCTGGATGTCATTGGCTAGGCTAACACTTATTGCCCATTCTATTCCCCTTGAGAAGGTGAGCTGCCTTCTTGAATCACTACAGTCAGTGTGGTGTAGGTACACCCACAGTTCTGTTAGGGAGGGACTTCCAGGATTCTAACTCAGCGACAGTGAGTGAAGGAATGGCAATATATTTCCAAGTCAGGGTGGTGAGTGACTTGGAGAGGAACTTGCAGGAAGTGTGTTCCTATGTAATATTGGTATTGGTTCTGGTGAATTGTGATCCATCCAGTCTGTACAGGTCTCACCTCCCCCAGGAATATAAAACTCTCCCACTTGCAACATCTCTCCAGCCAGTGAAAGTATTTATTCATACTTCCTCTTATTTCTAGTAGCACTTGATGTTACCAGTTGATATTTTACTTTTTAATTCCTTTCCTACTCCCTAACTGTCTGCAAGACCTGTTCCCTCTTTGTATCTTTGTTGGTGGTATTGAACATAAGAACATAAGAAATAGGAGCAGGAGTCGGCCATCTGGCCCCTCGAGCCTGCCCTGCCATTCAATAAGATCATGGCTGATCTGAAGTGGATCAGTTCCACTTTCCCACTTTCTCCCCATAACCCTTAATTCCCTTGTCTATCAGAAACCTATCTACCCATGACTTAATTATATTCAATGAGGTAGCCTCCACCACTTCAACGAGCAGAGAATTCCAGAGATTCACCACCAAATTCACCACCAAATGTAACTTTCTTACTCTTTCACTCTGTGACTCAACTATTAAAGCCCAGGCCTGCTCAACATGTGCTACCATCTTCAAAGATCTGTGTCTACTCCTCCCCAAGCGTCTCTGTTCCTGACTCTCCGTTTTAACGTTGTGCCATTTAGTTCATGTTTACTCTCCTCATTTTTCTTGTCAAAATGTATCTCTTCACACTTTCCTCTATTGAATTGTAGCTGCCGTGAGTATGTCCATTTCACCAGCCTGTTGCAGTCCTCCTGAAGTCTCCGGTTACCCCCCTCAACATTTACTATGATCGATTGTAATGATCCTTGCTCAGACCATTCATCAGTTCTTTCTATTTATACTTGGATTATGGACGAAACATTTATTGCCCTTGAGAAGGTGGTGGTTGTGAGACACCTTCTTGAACAGCACTCCATGTGGTGTAGGTACACCCACAGTGCTGTTAGCGAGGTAGTTCCAGGAGTTTGAACCAGCGACAGTGAAGGAACAGTGATATATTTTCCAGTTAGGATGGTGAGTGGTTTGGAGGTGATGGTGTTGGGGTGATATTGCTGCCCTTATCCCGTTACCGGATGGAGATTCTGGGTTTGGGAGATGCTGAAAAAGTACATTTGGGATTGGAATCTCAGAACATTGCCTATCTCCGCCGAATCTGCCTGTGATCAGGGATGACTCTGTGGCCCAAATGTTGATGCTCTGGGGACCTTGATCCAGTCGATAAAGAGAATCGCTGACACTTGTTTCAAATTGGTGCCCACAGCATACTCTCTAGATGCCATAAGATCAACAATGGTGATGATTATATTATTAGAAGAATGATAACTCTGCAGGGGGTTGGGGACAGGCAGTGTGTGATTTAGTGTAATGCAATTGTGGATTTTGATTCCTGTTTCAGCTGGCAGATTTGGCACCCACCCTGCCCTGGACTAAAAAACATGACATAAGCCATAGTTTGGTAACCCTCAAACAATTGCGGATGTTGCCTGGAGAAGGAGATAAATGCTGCAGCAACATCCAATGCTGTGCATTGTATTCAGAGGATGCTCACACAGACTAAATCTATAGGTAGGCTGGTGTAGTAAATGTGTCACAGTCTGAGGAAAGGTCTGGAGGATATGACGCAGTGAAGAAAGGGACACTGAGAGCTTATGAGCTGGAACCAGAGGTTTACAGACAGCAGGTTAGAGCTGTAAGAAAACAATCAGGGTGGAAATACACTGAATTCGAAAGGGTGAAAAAGTCACTTTGATAAATGGATGTGATTAATGAAAATGGACAAAAGTTATGAAGCATTAGAGAATTAATTCTGCTGCAGGAATTTAAAGACTTGTTGCCTTAGAACACATGTCAAGGAACAAAAAGTTAGAATGGCCAGACAAGTTGTAAAGCTTGAGGACAATTACAAATTGGTTCAAAGACCAAAGCTTTTCCTCAGATCCACCTTTAAATCACACAAACAAGAAACTGGGAAGGTGTGAGAGAGGACAGGCCAGTGAGAGAGAGGACAGGCCAGTGAGAGAGAGGACAGGCCAGTGAGAGAGAGGACAGGCCAGTGAGAGAGAGGACAGGCCAGTGAGGGAGAGGAGAGGCCAGAGAGAGAGAGGACAGGCCAGAGAGAGAGAGGAGAGGTCAGAGAGAGAGAGGACAGGCCAGTGAGAGAGAGGACAGGCCAGTGAGAGAGAGGAGAAGCCAGTGAGAGAGAGGAGAGGCCAGCGAGAGAGAGGACAGGTCAGTGAGAGAGAGGACAGGCCAGTGAGAGAGAGGACAGGCCAGTGAGAGAGAGGACAGGCCAGTGAGAGAGAGGACAGGCCAGTGAGAGAGAGGACAGGCCAGCGAGAGAGAGGACAGGCCAGCGAGAGAGAGGACAGGCCAGCGAGAGAGAGGACAGGCCAGTGAGAGAGAGGACAGGCCGGTGAGAGAGAGGAGAGGCCGGTGAGAGAGAGGACAGGCCAGTGAGGGAGAGGACAGGCCGGTGAGAGAGAGAGGACAGGCCGGTGAGAGAGAGGACAGGCCAGCGAGAGAGAGGACAGGCCAGTGAGAGAGAGGACAGGCCAGCGAGAGAGAGGACAGGCCAGTGAGAGAGAGGACAGGCCAGTGAGGGAGAGGAGAGGCCAGAGAGAGAGAGGACAGGCCAGAGAGAGAGAGGAGAGGTCAGAGAGAGAGAGGACAGGCCAGTGAGAGAGAGGAGAGGCCAGCGAGAGAGAGGACAGGCCAGAGAGAGAGAGGAGAGGTCAGAGAGAGAGAGGACAGGCCAGTGAGAGAGAGGAGAGGCCAGCGAGAGAGAGGACAGGCCAGAGAGAGAGAGGAGAGGTCAGAGAGAGAGAGGAGAAGCCAGTGAGAGAGAGGAGAGGCCAGTGAGAGAGAGGAGAGGCCAGCGAGAGAGAGGACAGGCCAGTGAGAGAGGGGACAGGCCAGTGAGAGAGAGGACAGGCCAGTGAGAGAGAGGACAGGCCAGTGAGAGAGAGGAGAGGCCAGAGAGAGAGAGGACAGGCCAGAGAGAGAGGGGACAGGCCGGTGAGAGAGAGGACAGGCCAGTGAGAGAGAGGACAGGCCAGTGAGAGAGAGGACAGGCCAGTGAGAGAGAGGACAGGCCAGTGAGAGAGAGGAGAGGCCAGAGAGAGAGAGGACAGGCCAGAGAGAGAGGGGACAGGCCGGTGAGAGAGAGGACAGGCCAGTGAGAGAGAGGACAGGCCAGTGAGGGAGAGGAGAGGCCAGAGAGAGAGAGGACAGGCCAGAGAGAGAGAGGAGAGGTCAGAGAGAGAGAGGACAGGCCAGTGAGAGAGAGGAGAGGCCAGCGAGAGAGAGGACAGGCCAGAGAGAGAGAGGAGAGGTCAGAGAGAGAGAGGAGAAGCCAGTGAGAGAGAGGAGAGGCCAGCGAGAGAGAGGACAGGTCAGTGAGAGAGAGGACAGGTCAGTGAGAGAGAGGACAGGCCAGTGAGAGAGAGGACAGGCCAGTGAGAGAGAGGACAGGCCAGTGAGAGAGAGGACAGGCCAGTGAGAGAGAGGACAGGCCAGTGAGAGAGAGGACAGGCCAGTGAGAGAGAGGACAGGCCAGTGAGAGAGAGGACAGGCCAGCGAGAGAGAGGACAGGCCAGCAAGAGAGAGGACAGGCCAGCAAGAGAGAGGACAGGCCAGTGAGAGAGAGGACAGGCCAGCGAGAGAGAGGACAGGCCGGTGAGAGAGAGGACAGGCCAGTGAGAGAGAGGACAGGCCAGTGAGGGAGAGGAGAGGCGAGAGAGAGAGAGGACAGGCCAGAGAGAGAGAGGAGAGGTCAGAGAGAGAGAGGACAGGCCAGTGAGAGAGAGGAGAGGCCAGCGAGAGAGAGGACAGGCCAGAGAGAGAGAGGACAGGCCAGTGAGAGAGAGGACAAGCCAGTGAGAGAGACGACAGGCCAGTGAGAGAGAGGACAGGCCAGTGAGAGAGAGGACAGGCCAGTGAGAGAGAGGACAGGCCAGTGAGAGAGAGGACAGGCCAGTGAGAGAGAGGACAGGCGAGCGAGAGAGAGGACAGGCCAGTGAGAGAGAGGACAGGCCGGTGAGAGAGAGGACAGGCCGGTGAGAGAGAGGACAGGCCAGCGAGAGAGAGGACAGGCCGGTGAGAGAGAGGACAGGCCGGTGAGAGAGAGGACAGGCCAGTGAGGGAGAGGACAGGCCAGAGAGAGAGAGGACAGGCCAGAGAGAGAGAGGACAGGCCAGAGAGAGAGAGGACAGGCCAGCGAGAGAGAGGACAGGCCGGCGAGAGAGAGGACAGGCCGGTGAGAGAGAGGACAGGCCGGTGAGAGAGAGGAGAGGCCAGTGAGGGAGAGGAGAGGCCAGTGAGGGAGAGGACAGGCCAGCGAGAGAGAGGACAGGTCAGTGAGAGAGAGGACAGGCCAGCAAGAGAGAGGACAGGCCAGAGAGAGAGAGGACAGGCCAGTGAGGGAGAGGAGAGGCCAGAGAGAGAGAGGACAGGCCAGAGAGAGAGAGGAGAGGTCAGAGAGAGAGAGGACAGGCCAGTGAGAGAGAGGAGAGGCCAGCGAGAGAGAGGACAGGCCAGAGAGAGAGAGGAGAGGTCAGAGAGAGAGAGGAGAAGCCAGTGAGAGAGAGGAGAGGCCAGCGAGAGAGAGGACAGGTCAGTGAGAGAGAGGACAGGCCAGTGAGAGAGAGGACAGGCCAGTGAGAGAGAGGACAGGCCAGTGAGAGAAAGGACAGGCCAGTGAGAGAGAGGACAGGCCAGCGAGAGAGAGGACAGGCAGGTGAGAGAGAGGACAGGCCGGTGAGAGAGAGGACAGGCCAGCGAGAGAGAGGAGAGGCCAGTGAGAGAGAGGACAGGCCGGTGAGAGAGAGGACAGGCCAGTGAGAGAGGGGACAGGCCAGTGAGAGAGAGGACAGGCCAGTGAGAGAGAGGACAGGCCAGTGAGAGAGAGGAGAGGCCAGAGAGAGAGAGGACAGGCCAGAGAGAGAGAGGACAGGCCAGAGAGAGAGGGGACAGGCCGGTGAGAGAGAGGACAGGCCAGTGAGAGAGAGGACAGGCCAGTGAGAGAGAGGACAGGCCAGTGAGAGAGAGGACAGGCCAGTGAGAGAGAGGAGAGGCCAGAGAGAGAGAGGACAGGCCAGAGTGAGAGGGGACAGGCCGGTGAGAGAGAGGACAGGCCAGTGAGAGAGAGGACAGGCCAGTGAGGGAGAGGAGAGGCCAGAGAGAGAGAGGACAGGCCAGAGAGAGAGAGGAGAGGTCAGAGAGAGAGAGGACAGGCCAGTGAGAGAGAGGAGAGGCCAGCGAGAGAGAGGACAGGCCAGAGAGAGAGAGGAGAGGTCAGAGAGAGAGAGGAGAAGCCAGTGAGAGAGAGGAGAGGCCAGCGAGAGAGAGGACAGGTCAGTGAGAGAGAGGACAGGCCAGTGAGAGAGAGGACAGGCCAGTGAGAGAGAGGACAGGCCAGTGAGAGAGAGGACAGGCCAGTGAGAGAGAGGACAGGCCAGCGAGAGAGAGGACAGGCCAGCAAGAGAGAGGACAGGCCAGCAAGAGAGAGGACAGGCCAGCAAGAGAGAGGACAGGCCAGTGAGAGAGAGGACAGGCGAGCGAGAGAGAGGACAGGCCAGTGAGAGAGAGGACAGGCCGGTGAGAGAGAGGACAGGCCGGTGAGAGAGAGGACAGGCCAGCGAGAGAGAGGAGAGGCCGGTGAGAGAGAGGACAGGCCGGTGAGAGAGAGGACAGGCCAGTGAGGGAGAGGACAGGCCAGAGAGAGAGAGGACAGGCCAGAGAGAGAGAGGACAGGCCAGCGAGAGAGAGGACAGGCCGGTGAGAGAGAGGACAGGCCGGTGAGAGAGAGGACAGGCCGGTGAGAGAGAGGAGAGGCCAGTGAGGGAGAGGAGAGGCCAGTGAGGGAGAGGACAGGCCAGCGAGAGAGAGGACAGGTCAGTGAGAGAGAGGACAGGCCAGCAAGAGAGAGGACAGGCCAGAGAGAGAGAGGACAGGCCAGTGAGGGAGAGGAGAGGCCAGAGAGAGAGAGGACAGGCCAGAGAGAGAGAGGAGAGGTCAGAGAGAGAGAGGACAGGCCAGTGAGAGAGAGGAGAGGCCAGCGAGAGAGAGGACAGGCCAGAGAGAGAGAGGAGAGGTCAGAGAGAGAGAGGAGAAGCCAGTGAGAGAGAGGAGAGGCCAGCGAGAGAGAGGACAGGTCAGTGAGAGAGAGGACAGGCCAGTGAGAGAGAGGACAGGCCAGTGAGAGAGAGGACAGGCCAGTGAGAGAGAGGACAGGCCAGTGAGAGAGAGGACAGGCCAGCGAGAGAGAGGACAGGCAGGTGAGAGAGAGGACAGGCCGGTGAGAGAGAGGACAGGCCAGCGAGAGAGAGGAGAGGCCAGTGAGAGAGAGGACAGGCCGGTGAGAGAGAGGACAGGCCAGTGAGAGAGAGGACAGGCCAGTGAGGGAGAGGAGAGGCCAGAGAGAGAGAGGACAGGCCAGAGAGAGAGAGGAGAGGTCAGAGAGAGAGAGGACAGGCCAGTGAGAGAGAGGAGAGGCCAGCGAGAGAGAGGACAGGCCAGAGAGAGAGAGGAGAGGTCAGAGAGAGAGAGGAGAAGCCAGTGAGAGAGAGGAGAGGCCAGCGAGAGAGAGGACAGGTCAGTGAGAGAGAGGACAGGCCAGCAAGAGAGAGGACAGGCCAGAGAGAGAGAGGACAGGCCAGTGAGGGAGAGGAGAGGCCAGAGAGAGAGAGGACAGGCCAGAGAGAGAGAGGAGAGGTCAGAGAGAGAGAGGACAGGCCAGTGAGAGAGAGGAGAGGCCAGCGAGAGAGAGGACAGGCCAGAGAGAGAGAGGAGAGGTCAGAGAGAGAGAGGAGAAGCCAGTGAGAGAGAGGAGAGGCCAGCGAGAGAGAGGACAGGCCAGAGAGAGAGAGGAGAGGTCAGAGAGAGAGAGGAGAAGCCAGTGAGAGAGAGGAGAGGCCAGCGAGAGAGAGGACAGGCCAGTGAGAGAGAGGACAGGCCAGTGAGAGAGTGGACAGGCCAGTGAGAGAGAGGACAGGCCAGTGAGAGAGAGGAGAGGCCAGAGAGAGAGAGGACAGGCCAGAGAGAGAGGGGACAGGCCGGTGAGAGAGAGGACAGGCCAGTGAGAGAGAGGACAGGCCAGTGAGAGAGAGGACAGGCCAGTGAGAGAGAGGACAGGCCAGTGAGAGAGAGGAGAGGCCAGATAGAGAGAGGACAGGCCAGAGAGAGAGGGGACAGGCCGGTGAGAGAGAGGACAGGCCAGTGAGAGAGAGGACAGGCCAGTGAGGGAGAGGAGAGGCCAGAGAGAGAGAGGACGGCCAGAGAGAGAGAGGAGAGGTCAGAGAGAGAGAGGACAGGCCAGTGAGAGAGAGGAGAGGACAGCGAGAGAGAGGACAGGCCAGAGAGAGAGAGGAGAGGTCAGAGAGAGAGAGGAGAAGCCAGTGAGAGAGAGGAGAGGCCAGCGAGAGAGAGGACAGGTCAGTGAGAGAGAGGACAGGCCAGTGAGAGAGAGGACAGGCCAGTGAGAGAGAGGACAGGCCGGTGAGAGAGAGGACAGGCCAGTGAGAGAGAGGACAGGCCAGTGAGAGAGAGGACAGGCCAGTGAGAGAGAGGACAGGCCAGTGAGAGAGAGGACAGGCCAGTGAGAGAGAGGACAGGCCAGTGAGAGAGAGGACAGGCCAGCGAGAGAGAGGACAGGCCAGCAAGAGAGAGGACAGGCCAGCGAGAGAGAGGACAGGCCAGCGAGAGAGAGGACAGGCCAGCGAGAGAGAGGACAGGCCAGAGAGAGAGAGGAGAGGTCAGAGAGAGAGAGGACAGGCCGGTGAGAGAGAGGACAGGCCAGCGAGAGAGAGGAGAGGCCAGTGAGAGAGAGGACAGGCCGGTGAGAGAGAGGACAGGCCAGTGAGGGAGAGGACAGGCCAGAGAGAGAGAGGACAGGCCAGAGAGAGAGAGGACAGGCCAGCGAGAGAGAGGACAGGCCGGTGAGAGAGAGGACAGGCCGGTGAGAGAGAGGACAGGCCAGTGAGGGAGAGGAGAGGCCAGTGAGGGAGAGGACAGGCCAGCGAGAGAGAGGACAGGTCAGTGAGAGAGAGGACAGGCCAGCAAGAGAGAGGACAGGCCAGAGAGAGAGAGGACAGGCCAGTGAGGGAGAGGAGAGGCCAGAGAGAGAGAGGACAGGCCAGAGAGAGAGAGGAGAGGTCAGAGAGAGAGAGGACAGGCCAGTGAGAGAGAGGAGAGGCCAGCGAGAGAGAGGACAGGCCAGAGAGAGAGAGGAGAGGTCAGAGAGAGAGAGGAGAAGCCAGTGAGAGAGAGGAGAGGCCAGCGAGAGAGAGGACAGGTCAGTGAGAGAGAGGACAGGCCAGTGAGAGAGAGGACAGGCCAGTGAGAGAGAGGACAGGCCAGTGAGAGAGAGGACAGGCCAGTGAGAGAGAGGACAGGCCAGTGAGAGAGAGGACAGGCCAGCGAGAGAGAGGACAGGCCGGTGAGAGAGAGGACAGGCCGGTGAGAGAGAGGACAGGCCAGCGAGAGAGAGGAGAGGCCAGTGAGAGAGAGGACAGGCCGGTGAGAGAGAGGACAGGCCAGTGAGAGAGAGGACAGGCCAGTGAGGGAGAGGAGAGGCCAGAGAGAGAGAGGACAGGCCAGAGAGAGAGAGGAGAGGTCAGAGAGAGAGAGGACAGGCCAGTGAGAGAGAGGAGAGGCCAGCGAGAGAGAGGACAGGCCAGAGAGAGAGAGGAGAGGTCAGAGAGAGAGAGGAGAAGCCAGTGAGAGAGAGGAGAGGCCAGCGAGAGAGAGGACAGGTCAGTGAGAGAGAGGACAGGCCAGCAAGAGAGAGGACAGGCCAGAGAGAGAGAGGAGAGGCCAGAGAGAGAGAGGACAGGCCAGAGAGAGAGAGGAGAGGTCAGAGAGAGAGAGGACAGGCCAGTGAGAGAGAGGAGAGGCCAGCGAGAGAGAGGACAGGCCAGAGAGAGAGAGGAGAGGTCAGAGAGAGAGAGGAGAAGCCAGTGAGAGAGAGGAGAGGCCAGCGAGAGAGAGGACAGGTCAGTGAGAGAGAGGACAGGCCAGTGAGAGAGAGGACAGGCCAGTGAGAGAGAGGACAGGCCAGTGAGAGAGAGGACAGGCCAGTGAGAGAGAGGACAGGCCAGTGAGAGAGAGGACAGGCCAGCGAGAGAGAGGACAGGCCGGTGAGAGAGAGGACAGGCCGGTGAGAGAGAGGACAGGCCAGCGAGAGAGAGGAGAGGCCAGTGAGAGAGAGGACAGGCCGGTGAGAGAGAGGACAGGCCAGTGAGAGAGAGGACAGGCCAGTGAGGGAGAGGAGAGGCCAGAGAGAGAGAGGACAGGCCAGAGAGAGAGAGGAGAGGTCAGAGAGAGAGAGGACAGGCCAGTGAGAGAGAGGAGAGGCCAGCGAGAGAGAGGACAGGCCAGAGAGAGAGAGGAGAGGTCAGAGAGAGAGAGGAGAAGCCAGTGAGAGAGAGGAGAGGCCAGCGAGAGAGAGGACAGGTCAGTGAGAGAGAGGACAGGCCAGTGAGAGAGAGGACAGGCCAGTGAGAGAGAGGACAGGCCAGTGAGAGAGAGGACAGGTCAGAGAGAGAGAGGACAGGCCGGTGAGAGAGAGGACAGGCCAGTGAGAGAGAGGACAGGCCAGTGAGAGAGAGGACAGGCCAGTGAGAGAGAGGACAGGCCAGTGAGAGAGAGGACAGGCCGGTGAGAGAGAGGACAGGCCAGTGAGAGAGAGGACAGGCCAGTGAGAGAGAGGACAGGCCAGTGAGAGAGAGGACAGGCCAGAGAGAGAGAGGACAGGCCAGAGAGAGAGAGGAGAGGCCAGAGAGAGAGAGGACAGGCCAGCGAGAGAGAGGACAGGCCAGTGAGAGAGAGGAGAGGCCAGAGAGAGAGAGGACAGGTCAGAGAGAGTTGATGACTCCTTCTTTGGGCTGAGTGTAGAGGCTTCCTATTAATATTTCCTTGAGTCATGGCGAAGTAGGCTCAGCTGCCCTTGAGTTCTATCCTTGAGGTTCAAATGCCCAAAGAAGGAGCATTGCTCCATGACTAAGGAAGAAAGATTCTAGGAAGAGGATAAATCAACCCTGGTTAACCAAGGAAGTTAAGGATAATATCAATCGGAAAGAAAAATCATGTGACAGAGATTAGTGGTGATGTGGTCAGCTCACTTACACAGCAAAGAGAAAATGATGAAAAGGTTGCCACAGGGTGAGTTATTTAACCGGTTTGTGGAACTGAAAGTGTGGCCATTCAACCAAACACCAGTTTCCTGTCACCAACACCCTTTATTGTGAACCAAAGGAAAGACCCCCAGCTGCAGCTCACAGTCGGGTACTCTTCACCTCGGGATGTATAACTCCGGTCCTGATAAAAACCCCCGCTGGCTGCTTCCCATTGGGCGAGTCTCCACTCGCTTAATAAGGCAACTTGTACTTCATGAAACCCACGGGAAGATCTATTATCCCATGACCTTCATGATTATTGTAACCCCTCTCCCTTACGCCCATGTCTCTCTCAGCACCCCCACTGCCAGGAGGTCCGTTTAGTAGCTGGCACTCGGGCAGAGATCCACCGAAGGCAGGGCTGGGTCAGGCGGTGTAAACCAAACAGGGGACCTTCTCTTTCAAAGGGAGCGATGCAGCGTTACTGAAGCAGGTTCCACTTCAGCCTGGACACTCACTTTTTCAGCGTCCATCTCCGAGTCCATATCTTCACTATCTAGAGGGGCCAACACGGAGTCAGCTTCAAGCTGAGGGATGGTACTGGCAGTGACCATCTCTATGACCAATGGTGGAAGTAACTCAGGAAAGGACTCCCTGGCCCTGAGATGGTCTAAGTGTTTCTTCAGGATTTTACCCTGAATTTGACCTTGTAAGATATGGGCCCTGTTTTCTCCATAATGATCCCAGGAATCCATCTGGAACCTTCCCCAAAGTTCTTTACATGAACCAGATCACTCACTGCAAAAGTTTTTCTGTCCTCACGGAATCAAAGTTTCTTTTTTGATTTTCCTGTTGGGAATCCACCCTCACTGCCAAGTTTGGGAAAAATCAGCTGAATCCGATATGAAGCCATTGTCCCTTTGACAGCACAGCTGGATCAGTACCTGTTGTGGTGTGTGGTCCTGTAATTGAACAGAAAAACATGCCTGTTTGAACTGTCCATCCTGTCAGTCCATTTGATGTGATGTGGATATGCCGGCGTTAGACTGGGGTAAACACAGTAAAAAGTCTGACAACACCAGGTTTTAGTCCAACCGATTTATTTGATAGTAAACTCACAAGCTTTCGAGGTTACCCTCTTCGTCAGGTGAATGGAGAGTTCTGGCCTCGGACAGAGCATATAAAGCACAGACAGTTTAGAGATTACTGATTAGAATGCGAATCCTTACACCTAACCTGCTGTTCAAGTCTTAAAGTGGCTGATAATGTGAGTGGAAGGAGCACTGATCACAGGTTAAAGAGATGTGTATTGTCTCCAGACAATACAGTAAGTGAGGTTTTGCAAACCCAGGCAAGTCACGGGGGTTACAGATAGTGCAACATGAACCCAAGATCCCCGTTGAGACCGTCCTCATGTGTGCGGAACTTGGCTATCAGTCTCTGTTTAGCGACTCTGCGCTGTCGTGTGTCGTGAAGGCTGCCTTGGAGAATGCTTACCCGAAGGTCAGAGGCTGAATGCTCGTGACCACTGAAGTGTTCGCCAACAGGAAGGGAACAGCCTTGCCTGGTGATTGTCGAGCGATGTTCATTCATCCGTTGTCGTAGCGTCTGCATGGTCTCCCCAATGTACCATGCTTCGGGACATCCTTTCCTGCAACGTATCAGGTAGACAACGTTGGCCGAGTTGCAAGAGTATTTACCATGTACCTGGTGGATGGTATTCTCACGTGTGATGATGGTATCCATGTCGATGATCCGGCATGTCTTGCAGAGGTTGCTGTGGCAGGGTTGTGTGTATTGTGGTCACATTTTCCAAGGCGGCCTTCACGACACACGACAGCGCAGAGTCGCTGAGCAGAGACTGATAGCCAAGTTCCGCACACATGAGGACGGTCTCAACAGGGATCTTGGGTTCATGTCACAGTATCTGTAACCCCCGTGACTTGCCTGGGTTTGCAAAACCTCACTTACTGTACTGTCTGGAGACAATACACATCTCTTTAACCTGTGATCAGTGCTCCTTCCACACACATTGTCAGCCACTTCAGGACTTGAACAGCAGGTTAGGTGTAAAGATTCGCATACTAATCAGTAATTTCTAAACTGTCTGTGCTTTATACGCTCTGTCTGAGGCCAGAACTCTCCATTCACCTGACGAAGGGGCTAACCCGAAAGCTTGTGAGTATATTATCAAATAAATCGGTTGGACTAAAACCTGGTGTTGTCAGACTTTTTACAGTCCATTTGACAACAGGTGATAAGGTGCAGTCAGGCTGTGTTGGATTCTATTGGTTTTATTTGATTTATTATTGTCATATGTATTAGTATACAGCGAAAAGTATTTTTTCATGTGCACAGTGGTTAGCACTGCTGCCTCACAGTACCAGGGTCCCAGGTTCAATTCCAGTCTTGGGTCACTGTCTGTGTGGAGTTTGCATGTTCTCCCTTGTCTGCATGGGTTTCCTCTGGTTATTCCGGTTTCACAGTCCAAAGATGTGTGACTTAGGTGGATTGGCCAAGCTAAATTGTCCCTTAGTGTCAGGGAGATTAGCAGGGTAAATGCATGATGTCATGAGGATGGGGCCTGGGTGGGATTGTGGTCGCTACAGACCTGATGGGCTGAATGGCCTCCTTCTGTACTGTGGGGATTCTATGAAAGGAGAGGTTGCAGAATGTAGTGTTACAGTCATAGCTAGGGTGTAGAGAAAGATCAACTTAATAGCAGAGTTTTAAAAGCATAGAACAAGAGTGAAAGATAGAATTAGAGGGTATGCTGGGTACAACTTGCAAGAAGTCACCTTACTCTGGTGCCATCATGAGTACCTCGAATGGAGAGTACAAAGTTCTGCAAATAGAGCCATAGAGAATTACAGCATGGAAACAGGCCCTTCAGACCACTCATCCATCCTGACCAGGTTTTCACCGCTAGTGAAGGCTGTGCCACTATCAGAAACTAGGTCTGGGAGTAGGTTAGTCAGCCGGTCTGATCAGCTAACGTTCCTCAGAGAGGATGCATTATGCAACATTATGAATAGATGTATTCATTGCTCAGACGCAGAATAGATATGAACCTGGACGCAGGAACACATGTCTAGTGAACGACCGTGAGCAGATGGGAATGTCCATTGCGGTAGTTTCTGCCGTTACCAGGCAACAGAGAGTTAGTTAGTGCCAAAGGGGAGACTATATTTGGAATCAGTTGGAAGAATAAGATATCACCATGCTATTAAGTATCTTATGATTGGCTGAGGTATTTGTCAGAGGTTGTATTGGTGTGTAACAGTTAAATGGAATTGATTTTAAGCTAATGAAAGGCAAAATTATTGATTATGATAAAGTATAATTGATCTGTATTTGACTCTAATTCAGTTCTTCCGGAGAGGTCCTGTCACTCTGTCCTTAGAGCTATTTAACTGTGTGTGAGACTCTGGTCAGCTGTATGATTGTATCGTACTGTTCTGTGTTTTCATGTTCTATGTTAAATAAATTTGTTACGTGTTTTGCACAGAGATATTTGCCTTGTGAATTTTAAATTGTCTTAGTTTAAGACGCAATTGGCCACCTCTCGAAATTTCCCTACAATACCAAGCTATGCCTCAATTTTAAAATTTGGAGATATCACAATTCTGGCCCTGATTTTAATTGCTCTGCGTTTGGTTATTGTGCTTTGGGCTGTCCTAAGGTTATGAATGGAGGCTTTCTTTCTACAATACTTGGAATAGATTAAAATATGAAAAATTAATGAGCATCTTAGAATCTCTAGCGTGAAGGAAAAAAAGTCTAATTCTGACCTTGTTTGTGTTATCACAGGGACTGCAGTGGTTCAAGAAGGCAGCTCAACACTTCCCAAGGGCAATTCGGGATGGGTAATAAATGCAGGTCTAGCCAGCAACACCCACATCTCATGAACAAATTTAAAAATCCCAATAGTTAAGGCATTTAGTAGAAGTTCAATTGAATTTAAATGTTTTCTGCCAATTATTAGCTTGCCTCTCTCTCCAATGGCTGAATGTTAATTCTCCTGATGTGGAGATGCTGGTGTTGGATTGGGGTAAACACAGAAAGAAGTCTCACAGCATCAGGTTAAAGTCCAACAGGTTTATTTGATAGTAAATCTACAAGCTTTCAGGGTTCGTCAGGTGAGTGGAGAACCTTCCTCTGTTGTGAGACTTCTTACTGTGTTCATTCTCCTCACAGCTTGTAAAACACACAAGTGCACTAGGTGGCAGTGTCATTCTGAGGTGGCCCAAATAAACATAGAGAAGTTGAGTTTCTGCTGGTTTCCTTGAGTTACATCCATTCAGAACATCAGGGGAATTTTTAATATACTCGGTTTAATCTGAAAACAAGATACTGTTTTTTATGATCTTTTACAATCCTCAAAATTCAGCTTGTATGGACCAGGCCCCATCACCCAAAGCATTGACCATAGTGGAAACAAATCAATTGTGAAGGTCTTCAAATTCTTTTCAATCTTGCTTACACGCATTAAGAACATAAGAACATAAGAACTAGGAGCAGGAGTAGGCCATCTGGCCCTTTGAGCCTGCCCCGCCATTCAATAAGATCATGGCTGATCTGTCGCGGCTCAGTTCCACATTCCGGCCCTCTCCCCATAACCCTTAAGCCCCTCTCTTATCAAAAACCCATCAACCCGCTTCTTGAAAATATTTAGCGAGGCAGCCTCCACCACTTCAACGGGCAGAGAATTCCAGAGATTCACCACCCTTTGAGTGAAGAAGTTCCTCCTCATCTCCTTTCTAAAACGCCCCCCCTTTATCTTGAGGCTGTGCCCCCTAGTCCTACTGTCTTTTTTGAGCGGGAAGAGTCTCTCCACCTCTATCCTATCCATCCCATTCATCATCTTATATGTCTCAATGAGATCTCCCCTCATTCTTCTAAACTCCAACGAGTACAAGCCTAGCTCATTCAGCCTCTCCTCATAGCTCAACCCCCTCAACAACGGTATCAGCCTAGTAAACCTCCTCTGCACTCCCTCCAAGGCCAAAATATCTTTGCGCAGGTGCGGCACCCAAAACTGCAGACAGTACTCCAGCTGCGGCCTCACCAATGCCCTATACAGCTGCAGCAAGACCTCCCTACTTTTATATTCAATCCCCTTCGCTATGAAGGCCAGCATCCCATTCGCCTTCCTGACCACCTGCTGCACCTGCAAGCTGGGTTTTTGAGACTCATGCACAAGGACCCCGAGGTCCCTCTGCACCGTCGCCTGCTGCAGTTTTTCGCCACGTAAGTAATAGTCCTTCCTACCATTCTTCCTTCCAAAGTGGACCATCTCACACTTGCCAACATTAAATTCCATTTGCCATTTCCTGGCCCATTCGCCCAGCCTATCTAGATCCTTCTGCAGACTCTCCACACCCTCCGCACAATTTGCCGTTCCCCCAATCTTGGTGTCATCCGCAAATTTCGACACCCTACACTCGGTTCCCTCCTCCAGATCATAAATGGTAAAAAGCTGAGGCCCCAGCACCGACCCCTGGGGCACTCCACTAGTCACCATCCGCCAATCCGAATAGCATCCGTTGACCCCCGCTCTCTGCCTCCTATTTGACAACCAATCCTCTATCCACACTAACACCCTACCCCCAACTCCAAGTCCCCTGACCTTCTGCAATAACCTCTTATGAGGTACTTTGTCAAATGCCTTCTGAAAATCTAGAAAGACCACATCCACCGGCTCTCCTCTATCCACCGCCCTGGACACATCCTCATAGAACTCCAGTAAATTTGTCAGACACGACTTCCCTTTAATGAAACCGTGCTGCGTCTGCTCTATCAAGCAATTCCCTTCAAGATGCCTCGCAATTTCCTCTTTAATGACGGATTCTAACATTTTACCTACCACAGACGTTAAACTAACCAGCCTATAATTCCCTGCCTTTTGCCTGGCACCCTTCTTAAACAACGGCGTAACATTAGCCGTTTTCCAATCTTCCGGCACTTCCCCGGAATCCAGCGACGTCTGGAAAATAATCACCAATGCATTCACTATAACCTCTGCCATTTCTTTCAGAACCCTCGGATGCATTCCATCCGGTCCTGGGGACTTGTCCACAATCAACAGTCACAATTAACATTTTTATAAGACTACAAAGTAGTTACATTGCTGATCCAGTTCAGTTTCTGGCCAATGGTAACCTCCTGGACATTGATACCATTAGCACAATTTGATTTTTCAAGTTTAGAACATAAGAACATAAGAAATAGGAGCAGGAGTAGACCATCTAGCCCTTCGAGCCTGCCCCACCATTCAATAAGATCATGGCTGATCTGTCGCTGCTCAGTTCCACTTTCCCGCTTTCTCCCCATAACCCTTAATCCCCTCTCTTATCAAAAACCCATCAACCCGCGTCTTAAAAATATTTAGCGAGGCAGCCTCCACCACTTCAACGGGCAGAGAATTCCAGAGATTCACCACCCTTTGAGTGAAGAAGTTCCTCCTCAACTCCGTTCTAAACTGCCCCCCTTTTATCTTGAGGCTGTGCCCCCTAGTCCTACTGTCTTTTTTGAGCGGGAAGAGTCTCTCCACCTTTATCCTATCCATCCCATTCATCATCTTATACGTTTCTAACGAGTACAAGCCCAGTTTATTCAGCCTCTCCTCATAGCTCAACCCCCTCAACTCCGGTATCAGCCTAGTAAACCTCCTCTGCACTCCCTCCAAGGCCAAAATATCCTTGCGTAAGTGCGGCGACCAATACTGCACACAGTACTCCAGCTGCGGCCTCACCAGTGCATTTGATAAGGTTCACCTTGGTAGGCTTCTGCAGAAAATGCAGATGTATGGGATTGAGGGTAGTCTAGGAAATTGGATCAGGAATTGGCTAGCAGATAGGAGACAGAGGGTGGTGGTTGACGGTAAATATTCGTCATGGAGTTCGGTTATGAGCGGTGTGCCTCAGGGATCTGTTTTGGGGCCACTGCTGTTTGTAATTTTTATTAATGATCTGGATGAGGGTATAGTTGGGTGGATCAGTAAATTTGCTGATGACACCAAAGTCGGAGGTGTGGTAGATTGTGAGGAAGGGTGTCATAGTTTGCAGGGAGACTTAGACAGGTTGCAGAGTTGGGCCGAGAGGTGGCGGATGGAGTTTAATGTGGAGAAGTGTGAGGTAATTCACTTTGGTAGGAATAACAGATGTGTCGAGTATAGGGCTAACGGGAGGACTTTGAATAGTGTGGATGAACAGAGGGATCTAGGTGTATGTGTACGTAGATCCCTGAAAGTTGGGAATCAAATAGATAAGGTTGTTAAGAAGGCATACGGTGTCTTGGCGTTTATTGGTAGGGGGATTGAATTTAAGAGTCGCAGCGTCATGTTGCAACTGTACACAACTCTGGTGTAGCCACACTTGGAGTACTGTGTGCAGTTCTGGTCCCCACATTACAGGAAGGATGTGGAGGCTTTGGAGAGGGTGCAGAGGAGGTTTACCAGGATGTTGCCTGGTATGGAGGGGAGGTCCTATGAGGAGAGACTGAGGGATTTGGGGTTGTTTTCGCTCGAAAGAAGACGGCTAAGAGGGGATCTTATTGAAACATATAAGATGATTAGAGGTTTAGATAGGGTGGATAGTGATAGCCTTTTTCCTCAGATGGAGAAAGCTAGCACGAGGGGGCATGGCTTTAAATTAAGGGGGGGTAGTTATAGGACGGATGTCAGGGGTAGGTTCTTTACCCAGAGGGTGGTGAGGGACTGGAATGCCCTGCCTGCTGCAGTTGTAAATGCGCCTAGTTTGGGGGCGTTTAAGAGATCCGTGGATAGGTTTATGGACGAAAAGGGATTGGTTTAAGTTAGTGGGTCATTGCTTTTTAACTGGTCGGCACAACATCGTGGGCCGAAGGGCATGTTCTGCACTGTAATGTTCTATGTTCTATACAGCTCAGCAAGATGACACCACCGTAATGTGTTGGATCTCAAACAATAATGAGACAGAGTACAGGAATGAGATAGAGAATCTGGTGAACTGGTGCAGCGACAATAATTTCTCCCTCAATGTCAACAAAATGAAGGAGATTGTCATGACTTCAGGAAGCATAAACAAGAACATGCATCAATGGGGACGAAATAGAAAAGGTTGAGAGTATCAAGTTTTTAGGTATCCAGATCACCAACAATCTGTCATGGACCCCCATGCCGACACTATAGTTAAGAAAGCCCACCAATGCCTTTACTTTCTCAGAAGAGGAAGGGAATTTGGCATGTCAGCTACGACTCTCACCAACTTTTACAGATACCCCATAGAAAGCATTCTTTTTGGTTGTATCAGTTTGGTATGGGCTCCTGCTCTGCCCAAGATTTCAATGAACTATAAAAATTGTGAATGTAGCCCAATCCATCATGCAAAGCAGCCTCCCAACCAGTGACTCTGTTTACACTTCTCGCTGCCTTGGCAAAACAGCCGGTATAATTAAGGACCCCACACACCCCGGACATTTGCTCTTCTACATTTTTCCAACTGACTCAAGAACAGCTTCTTCCCTGCTGCTGTCAGACTTTCGAATGGACCTACCTTGCATTAAGTTGATCTTTTTCTACCCCCAGCTATGACTGTAACACTATATTCTGCACTCTCTCATTTCCTTCTCTATGAATGGTATGTGTTGTCTGTATATCACGCAAGAAACAATACTTTTCACTGCATGTTAATATATGTGAAATAAATCAAATCAAAATCAAATTTATTATTGTTACATAGTGCAAAGTATTGTTTCTTGTGTACCATACCAAGCAAACCATTCAAAGAGTACATAGGGGAGAAGGAGAGGGTGCAGAATGCAGTGTTGCAGTTACAGAAATGGTCGAAAGGTCAACTTAATATAAGATATGCAAGAGGATCTGCTGTTAGATGTTTTTGACGATTGTACCTTCAGCAATTTCTCCCCAGTGCTGCCATAGTTGGGTAACCACTGATTTATCTCTCGACCAATCCTAGCCCTCTAAAAGGGGCAATTTTGTTAGATTTCCTGTTCGACGATAACGTCTTCTGAGATAAAGGCAAAACACTGTGGAAGTTGGAATCTGAAACAAAAACAGAAAGTGCTGGAAAATCTCAGGAGATCTGACAGCATCTGCAGGGAGAGAATAGAGCCAATTTCTTGAGTCTGGATGACTCTGTATTTTCGTATGGTTGGATTTAAAATAGTCACAAAAGATTGCAGCTTCCTTTAAAAAGCTGACTTTGATTTGATTTATTATTGTCACATGTACTAACATACAGTGAAAGGTATTGTTTCTTGAGCGCTATACAAAGCATACCATTCGTAGAGAAGGAAACGAGGAAGTGCAGAATGTAATATTAGTCATAGCTAGGGTGTAGAGAACAATCAACTTAATGCGAAGTGGGTCCATTCAAAAGTCTGACAGCAGCAGGGAAGAGCTATTCTTGAGTCAGTCAGCACGTGACCCTGACTTTTGTACCTTTTTAAGTTAAAGTATATTTAGCAGTCATAAGTAGGGCTTACACTACACTACAATGAAGTTAATGTGAAATTCCCGTAGTTACCATAATGCCACAAGCACAGCTTTCAGACTATGGGAGGAAACCAGAGCACCTGGAGGAAACCCACACAGACACAGGGAGATTGTGCAAATTTCACATGACAGTAACCCAGCTCCCTGGTGCTGTGAGGCAGCAGTGTTCATCACTAACTATGACTGAAGAAGGTGAAAGAGAGAATGTCCAGGGTGCGTGGGTTCCTTAATGATGCTGGCTGCTTTGCTGAGGCATCAGGAAGTGTAGATCGAGGTCAATGGATAGGAGGCTGGTTTGTGTGATGGATTAGGCTACATTCACAACCTTTTGTAGTCCCTTGTGGTCTTGGCTAGAGCTGGAGCCCATACCAAGCTGCGATACAACCAGAAAGAATGCTTTCTATGGTGCATCTGTAAAAGTTGGTGAGAGGGGTTGCTGACATGCCAAATTTCATTAGTCTTCTGAGAAAGTAGAGGCTTTGGTGGGCTTTCGTAACTATAGGTCTTAATCTGGTCACACAAACAGAAGATGCTGTTGAATCCCAATGGGCCTGTTGGTGTGTAGACACAGAATGGGCAGAGTGGAGAGGGTTTGCCGCTGTGTATGTGTGTGTGGAGGGGGACCGGGCAGGGTAGCGAGTGACCAGGCCGGGTGGACAGGGATCGGGCAAGGTGGATAAGGATCGGGTAGGGTGGGCCGGGCATGGTGGACAGGGCCTGGACAGGGCGGACATGTCTAGTCGCTTCTCTCTCCGCCTCCAGAGACCTTTGACCCGGGGGAACTACAAAGCCCAGCAGACACCGCGCCGCACATGCGCACTAGTTCACAGAGGGGGCAGCCGGATTTAGAGATAATTTTGGAAATTTTAGACGAGTGACACGGCAAACAGACAATAAAAAGCAAAGCGAGCCGCTCCCACCCATTGCAAACTCCTCAACCCATTAATTACTGAGCAGAATGACATCAATGACGTCAGCTCCGGCTTCTCTGTCATGGTGACGGATGGGTCCATTTTCAGATGGGGGGGTCACTCAGTCCCAAGGGGAGGAATTCAATCCCATTTCCCCATCTGTCAGATGTCACAGGAATTAAAATCAATAAGGCAGAGATATGCAGTGATCACGATTTCTATTTCCCTTTAATTTAGGCTAATGGAGTCTAAAGAGGGGTTTGGGCAGGTCTGTCTCCCCCTTCGGCGGAATGGACGTGTCTGATTTCGGGTTTCCACGCGCGCCCCCGCGAAGAGACAGCGGTGGGAGCGCGCGCGAGGAGACCGGGAAGCGGGAGTGCGTGCGCGCGCGCGCGCAGTCGGTCGATCGGGCCCGCGCTTCAGCGGCACGGGAGCGAGCGGCGGCAACAGGAGTGCGAGAGACGGCGGCCTCCCCCTCCTGGAGCCGCACAACCGGAGGCCGGGGCCCGAGACCGCGGAGGTAGGAGCCGGAGGGAGGGGAGAGGAGGTGAGGGGGCATGAGGGAGGTGAGGTGAGGGGGTATGAGGGAGCAGATACATGGAGGGAGGGAGCGGTGTATTATGGAGAGGGTCTGAGGGAGGAGGGATTGAGGGAGGGTGCGTGTGTATGAGGGAGGGAGGGTGTGTGTGAGGGACGGAGGTGGGTGTATCAGGGCGGGTGAGGGTGTCTATATTAGGGAGGGTGGGAGAAGGATGTGGTGTATTAGGGAGGGAAGGGGAGGGTGTGGTATGTCAGGGATACACATCAGGGAGAGGGCTATATGAGGGAGGAATGGGGGTAATAGGGAGGGAGGGAGGGAGGGAAGGGTTGTGATAAGAAGTAAGGGAGCGGTGAGAATAAGGACAGTAGATCTCAATATGTTAGAAGGGAGATGTTTTGGGGAGCCAGTGGGATTTGTTGGCCAGGGTATGGAATGGGAGAGACGGAGGAAGGGGGTATGCAGGTATTTTCATAGAATCACCTAGTACGGAAGAGGCCCTTCAGCCCATCGTGTTTGTACCAACGTGCGAGAAACACCTGACCTCCTACCTAATCCCATCTGCCAGCACTTGGCCCATAGCCTTGAATGTTATCCAGCTACTTTAAAGGATGTGAGGCAACCCACCTCCACCACCCTCCCAGGCAGCGCATTCCCGACTGTCACCACCCTCTGGGTAAAATAGCTTTTCCTCACATTCCCCCTAAACCTCCTGCCCCTACCTTGAAGCTATGTTCCCTCATGACTGAACCTTCAACTAAGGCTGCTCCCTATTCACTCTGTCCATTCCCCTCATAACCTTGTTACACCTCAATCTGGTCACTCCTTAGCCTTGTCTGCGCCAATGAAAACAACCCATGCCTATCCACCCTCTTCATTACTGGTGAATCAGTATCTGGAGAATTTTTTCTGCACTCCCTCCTGTGCAATCACATCCTTCCTACAATGTGCTGACCATCACAGCACATAGTACTCTAGCTGTGACCTCACCAAAGTTCTACACAACTCCAACATGACTTCCCTGCTTTGATAATCTGTGCCTTGACTGGTAAAGGCTCATTTGCCTTTTTCACTACCCCAGTAACATGCCCTTCTGTCTTCAGAGACCTATGGACAAACATGTCAAAACCCCTTTGTTCCTAGTGTCCTGCCATTTAGAACATAGAACATAGAACATTACAGCACAAACAGGCCCTTCGGCCCTCGAGTTGCGCCGATCGCATCAACCCCACCAATCTATAGACCTATCTATAACCCCCAATCCCATTAAACCCCATATACTCATCCAGAAGTCTTTTAAAAGACCCCAGCGAGTTCGCCTCCACCACCGACGACGGCAGCCGATTCCAATCACTCACCACCCTCTGAGTGAAAAACTTACCCCTAACATCACCTCTGTACCTCCCTCCCCGCACCTTAAATCTGTGTCCCCTCGTAGCGACCATTTCAACCCGGGGAAATAGCCTCTGAGAGTCCACCCTATCTATTCCTCTCAACATTTTATAAACTTCTATCAGGTCGCCTCTCAACCTTCGCCTCTCCAGGGAAAAGAGTCCCAGCTCCCTCAACCTATTTATTGAATACTTCTCTGTAAAGTTACTCCTTCCAAAGTGTGCACAGTAAGAAGTCTCACAACATGAAGGTTAAAGTCCAACAGGTTTATTTATAATTGCAAGCTTTCGGAGCACTGCCCCTTCATCAGGTTCTCTGAAAGCTCATGATTCCAAATAAATCTGTTGGACTTTAACCTGGTGTTGTGAGACTTCTTACTACGCTCATCCCAGTCCAACACTGGCATCTCCACATCATGGCTTCCACTTTTCAGGTTAAATTCCATTTGCTCACTTATCTGCCCATTTGACCATTCCGTCTGTATGTTCTTGTAGCCCAAGACACTCAACCTCAGTGTTAACCACCCAGCCAATCTTTGTGTCATCTGCAAACTTACTAATCCTACCCCCCACATAGTCATCTGTTGTTTATATAAATGATAAATAATAGGGAATCGACACAGATCTTTGGGGTATGCCATTGGATACTGGCTTCCAGTCCCTAAAGCAGACTTCTGTCATCCCCCTCTGTCTCCTTTGTCAAATTATCCTGTATCCCATGTGCATTTTTCATTACAAGTCTCCCATGTGGGACCTAGTCAGACTTTGCTGAAAGGCATATAAACTACATCACCTGCACTACCCTCATCTACACATCTGGTCACCACCTCAAAAAGTTCAGTCAATTTTGTTAGGCATGACGTATCTCTGATGGAGCCATGCTGACTATCCCTGATCGAGCCTTGTCTCTCCGAACGGAGATAGATGTTTTACTTTAGATATTTCTCCGATGGTTTCCCTACCACTGATGTGAGACTCACCGGTCTGTAGTTCCCTGGTTTATCTCTGCAACTCTGCTTAAATAGCGGAACCACATTAACTGTTTTCTTGTCATCTGGCATCTTCCCGTGCCAGTATCCAGTGGTGTACCACAAGGATCTATGTTGATCCCCTATTATTCATCATTTATGTAAACATATGACGACTGTGTGGGGGGTAGGATTAGTAAGTTTGCAGATGACACAAGGATTGGCCGGATGGTTAACAGTGAGGCTGTGTGTCTTGGGCTGCAAGAACATTCTGACAGAATGGTCAAATAGGTGAATAGTGGCAGATGGAACTTAACCCTGAAACGAGTGAGGTGTTACACTTTGGAAACCATGATGTGGAGATGCTGGCATTGGACTGGGATGGGCACAGTAAGAAGTCTCACAACACTAGGTTAAAGTCCAATCGGTGGCCAGAGAGGAATTGAAAATTTGGATCAGAGCCCCTGCAATCTCCTCACTTGCCCCCCACAGCAGCTTGTTTGTCTTCATGCCCCAGAATCAGGTCCAGCAGAGCTCCCTCCATTGTTGGACCCTCTACATATTGATCTAAAAGGTTTTCCTGTACACTTTTCAAGAAATCGACGCCATCCAAGCCCTTAACATTATGTACATCCCAGTTAATGTTAGGAAAGTTGAAATCACCTAATACAATAACCCTGTTGTTGTTGTTCCACATCTGTGAATTGTGCACATATTTGCTCTTTAATATCTCACTGACTGTCTGTGTCGTTCTTGTGTATGATTGCTTCCTGACTATCTCCATTTTATGGAGTGGTGGGTGATACATGCAGAAGGGAATATGAGTGTAGGGCAGTTGTCTGGCTATCGGGGAGAGTTGGTGTTTCAGGGGCAGGGGTTGATCAGATCATTTGGGAGAGTCTTTGTGTGGTGCAGGGATGACGTTTAAGGGCTGATGGGATGATAAGGGTAAATTACATACCAAGGCCGTTCCCCACCCTCCCACCCTGAACCTTCCCAGGGGCAGCAACCCCTGACATGCAGAGAAGGCCCATGAATCCAGCGATTCAGCTGAGAAATCCTAATCTGAGTCCAACTTCAGAAGCAGTCACCAGGGGAATGGCTGTGTGTAATATCTGTTGTCACATTCAGAAGACAGTGCACTGAATATATATTTATTTAGCAGCAAAGCTGAGTGATATTAATTGAATAAGACTGAATTGAATGTGTGTCGTTCTCACTTGTGATCGCTTCCTGATAGTTCGACAGAGCGAGGATGGGATTTCCCCCCAACCCCATCAACAGTGACACAACCATTCTTGTTTTTGTTGTAGTGTGCTGATGTGCAGGGGTGGGAGAGAGAGAGAGAACAAACATGACCAACAGGTGGATTTGGCTTATGGGTTTTTGTGTTGATTGAAGAAGTGGTTTCATTGAATTATAGAGTTGTTTGTTTTGCTTTAAACTTTGTCAGTTCATGACTCTGTGGTCTGATTAGCCACGTTTAAAATATTTTTACTTATGAAGGTAGACAATCACAAACTTATCATTTTTTCATTTTGTGTGTGTGTTCCAAGTTTCGTAGTCCTAATTATTAATTGTTTGCCAAGTGTTCTGTTGTTTCTTGCTATTCCACTGGGCCGTTTGAAGTATTTATGTGGAACAATTATTTAAAATAATATTTATTATGGGCCAGGAGGTTTTTTTTCCGATGAATCTTGAGCTTTCCCCTGGGCATAGTTTTATTGGGATTCTGTGGAATGCTGGTCTGGTTTGCAGTGGCTTGTGCACATTCTTGGGATGTGATATCATGAGGTGAAGTTTTTTTGCTTGGGTTTGGGAACTTGGTTTTATCCATTTACCCTGTCTTAACAAAACCGCCCCCCCCCCCCCATAGATCTTAAAAGATAAGTGATTGTATCTCCTTAGTTTTGAAGATTGAAGTTGTGATCTGGCCCAGATGTGTAAGATGATTTGATAGGATAGGGTAAGAGAAGCAATTTCCTTTTGATGGGCCCAGTTTGGAACAAGGAGGCAGAATGTTAAAGTTAGAGCTTAGCCATTCCAGGGGGAATTGGGAAGTACTTTTGAAAAGAAATGGTAATCTGAAACACTCTCTTGAAGGCTGTGGAACTGGATTGGAGATTGATAGATTTTGTGTGGGCACAAGAAACAGAAGCAGGATTAGACTACCAGGCCCTTCCAGCCTGCCCTGCACAGGTGTGTGATGACTGGGGGATGTTCACAGTAGTTCATTGCAGTGTTAATGTACGCCTACTTGTGACACAAATAAACTTGTAGCTATGACCCTCTGCACGAGTGAAAGCACCTCACCATCTACCCTGTCAAGCCCCTTCATGATCTTATATGTTTGAATAAGGTCACCCCTTCCTCTTTTAAACTCCAAGGAATACAGACCCAGACTATTTAGTCTCTCTTGATTGGACAATCCTCTCATTCCAAGAATTAGCCTAGTGAATCTCCTCTGACTGCCTCTAATGTTACTATGTTCTTTTATAGGTAAAGGTTAGATAAGGGGAACAAAACTTAATGCAGTATTCCAGGTGAAGCCTCACCATCATCCTGTATAATTACATCAAAACATCCCTATTTTTAAACTCCGGTCTCTTTGCAATAAAGGCCAAAATGTTTGCCGCCTTAATTACTTGTTGGAATTGCTTGTTAGCTTTTTGTGATTCATACATTAGAACACCCAGGTCCCTCTGCATTCCACTCACCTGCAGTCTCTCTTAATTCAGATAATACTCTACCTTTTGATTCCATCAAAGTGCATGACCTCACATTTCCTTATATTAAACTCCATTTGCCAGGTTTTTGCCCAGTCACCCAATCTCTATATATCCTATTGCAGAATCACAATATCCTCATCACAACCTGCCCTTGCACCTATCTTCATATCACCAGCAAATTTGTAAACTTTACATTTTGTTCCTTCCTCCTGGTCATTAATATAAATAGTGAACAATTGTGGGCCAAGAACTGATCCCTGTAGTTCTCCACTAATTACATCTTTCCACTTTCAAAAGGACCCATTTGTTTCAACTCTCTGTTTTCGATGTGATAGCCAGTTTTCAAACCATGATAACACATGTTGACTGGGTTTGATCATATTCAGCTTTCCTCAATGATTAGCTATTTTCTCTTTGATGTAGACTCCAGCATCTTAAGAACATAAGAAATAGGAGCAGGAGTAGCCATCTAGCCCTTCGAGCCTGCCCCACCATTCAATAAGATCATGGCTGATCTGAAGTGAATCAGTTCCATTTTCCTGCTTTCTCCCCATAACCCTTAATTCCCATGTCTATCAGAAATCTATCTACCCGTGACTTAAATATATTCAGTGAGGCAGCCACCACCACTTCAATGGGCAAAGAATTCCAGAGATTCACCACCCTTTGTGTGAAGAAGTTCCTCCTCAACTCCGATCTAAACTGACCCCTCCCCATTATTTTGAGGCTGTGCCCTCTAGTTCTGCTATCCTTTCTAAGTGGGAAGAATGTCTCCACCTCTACCCTATCTAGCCCCTTCATTATCTTGTAAGTCTCTATAAGATACCCCCTCAGCCTTTGGAACTCTAATGAGTACAGACTCAGTCTATTCAATCTCTCTTCATAGGCTAACTCCCTCATCTCTGGTATCAGCCTGATGAACCTTCTCTGCACTCCCTCCAAGACCAATATATCCTTTCGCAAATGCGGTGACCAAAACTGCACACAATAATAGATGTTAAAGAAGCTGGCCTAGAGTACACTGCCGTCTGCATTTCTCGCTTTTTGAATAAGGGAATCACGTTAGCTGTTTTCCAATCTTCTGGTAGCCTCCTGAAATTTAGCGAGTTATGGAAAATTTCAACCAATGGGTCCACTACCTCTGCAGCCAGTTCCGTTAAAACCCGAGTGTGCAATTCATTGGGTTCTGGCAACTTGTCCAACTTTAGCGCTTGACTTTCTCTGATACTCTATCCATTGTGTTGGGATTTTTGTAAGTTCTACTATGTTATTTGAAATCAGCGCATCTGATAACGTAGAGATATTTGAAAGGTCTTCCACGGTGAAGATTGATGCAAAAGGTTATTTAGCATATCTGCCACTTCTTTGTTGTCTGCTATCAATTGACCTGCCTTATTAAGTAGCGGTCCCACAGTTACCTTAGTCGCCTGCTTCCTACTTATCCACCTAGAGAAACTCTTTCTGTTTGTTTTTATGCTGCTCACAGATTTTCTCTAAAATTCATTTTCTCCCTTATGAGCATTTTAAGTTTTTGCTGTTGGATCCTAAAAGCTTCCTAGTCCTCTGGTCTCGCACTCTCCCTTACCACTTGGTATATCCTGCTTTTCTATTTAATATTATCCTTGTCCTCCTGTGTTAACCATGGATTTTGTCTCTTTCTTGCGAAATCCCTCTTTGTGATTGGAATAAATTCTTGCTGAGCATTTTAGGCCAGCTGTGTGAATATCTGCCACTGGTCATCTACTGACCTGTACCTTAGCTTGTTCACCAAGTTCACTTTTGACAACTCCTCCCTCATATTATTATAATTGCCCTTATTTAAGTTAAAGACACTGTTACAGACATATGTCATTCATCCCCAGACTATTTATTGTCCATCCGTACTTGCTCTTGAGGAGATGGCGGTGATCTGCCTTCTCGAACCACTGGAGTATCCAGAGATATGGAGTTCAGGTATTGATCTGGATGAATAGTGGAACAGGATTGAGGGGCTGAATGGCCTCCTGTTATGTTCCCCTCTTAATATTTAGAAAATTATATTTTCCATTGAGTCCACAGCATAGAAATACGCCAGTCTTTCCAACTGTCTCTACTTTCATATAGTGAACATTTTGTTTTGTAAAATCTCTATTTTGTAGATTTTGTCACATTTTCAGTTTTTGTAAAAGAGCTACTGTTTCTCTGGAACTTCTTCAATTAAACAGATATAGGGAGAGTAAGATGGGTGGCTTGGTATTTGCTGTGCACTTTACTCCTGATTTTGGCCATGGGTGGGAAAAACCTCCAGGCATTTATTGGACCTGTGTCGGGCAACAGAGACTGCTTCGTACTGTGCATTCAATCTGTATAATACTGTGTATACAGAAATGCTTACAGCAATACAGAACATCTTGACACAAAATGACTACTTTAGTGGTCAGGTGAAACCAATCATTTGTAGGAACAACCTTGTTAAAATACTGAACTATTTAGATAAGATATTCAAATGTTTGACTCTGTCTCCCATTGATCAGACAGTTCTCTCTGCCCCCCTCGGATTGCTTAGGGGAAAACCTCCAGTTTTCCCATACCTGATCATTGTTTGAGGGGGTTTCCTGCTGGAAAGAGGTCCCTATAGTCAAATCCTGCTTCTGACCCACAACGTAAGGTGTGTAGCTGGATGCCAGAAACTCATGGAACTGTAGCTCAACAATTCCTATCCCTGTTAGTGGAGGAGAAAGAAGAGGTGAAAACTTGAGGTCATCCAGAATTCTGTCTGTATCTGAACAAGCACCAAGCTCTGATCACTCAGCACCCATATGCTCACTGATCCTAAATTGGTTCCTATTTTGAAAGTACATCAATTTTTAAGATTCTCATTGATATTCTCAAGCTATGCATGGCCTCGCCCTCCCAATGTCCTCCACCCCTACACTCAGATCACGCCCCCCCTTCCGATTTCAGCCTTGTCCCTCTCTGATTCCAGCTTTCTGCACCCCTGATTTTAATTCCTCCGCTATCAGCCATGCCTTCAGCTGCCTGGCTGTTAAGTTTTGGAATTTCCTTCCTAAACCGCTCCATCTCTCCACCCCTCTCCTCCTTTAAGACATTCCTTAAATTCTACTTCTTTAACTAAGTCTTTGACCATCTGTTCTAATACCATATCTCCCTATGTGGCTGTCAGATTTTGTTCTTGAGGAATACCCTGGCACATTCTACCAGGGTACTGTTAAAGATACTTTATAAAGACAGATTGTTATCCTTCAGTGTGGGTGAGAAGCAGAACACTGACTTTTTTGTTTGGAAATGAATTGGACCCCTCTCCTTGTGTTTCTATCGATCGCCACCTATGCAAAAACTAGGAATGAAGGCAGAGGCTCAAGCAGCCCATTTTCCTTTCTTGTGTTGCGATTCTCACCATGGAGAATTTGACAAAGAATACATTTCAATCCTTGTAAAAATACCTTGCAAAAATGTTGCATTTTAAACTGTGCTGTGTCTCCATTATATATGGCATATTCGCTGGAGAACAGCATATGACTGGCATGTTTGCCATTATGGATGTTGCAGCATTCTCCTTTAAAACATAACGGTAATTTTGGTCCACTTGACACTTACTGTGCACTTGGACTTCACAAACCTGAAGTAAAGCAGCATTTTGATGCGATGGAGTCCGAAAACTATTGTCATGTGCCTTGCACGTTATTTTCTTATCAGGCTTTTAATTTTGTTTCATTCTTTTGCTTCAGAGTTGCAAAGTAGTTTACTTGTATCAGGTTTCTAAAATGTCTGTATGTTCCTGTGTGATAGTAACTGTTCATTCAAAGAAATGCTGTCAGTGTTTTGATGTTGGGCAGCAGCTGTCAGTCACCGATTAAACAACTCACTTTGCAGTTTCCAGTGATGCTGGTTCCTACACAACTCCCAGAATATAGTGAATATGCACATGTCCTGCTAATGGGTTTTATCACAACACCAGGTTAAAATCCAACAGATTTATTTGGTGGCAAAAGCCACTAGCTTTTGGAGCATTGCTCCTTCGTCAGGTAAGTGGGAGTTCTGTTCATAAACAGGGCATATAAAGACAAATTTACAGAATACTGGTTGGAATGCGAGTTTTTACAGCTAATCAAGTCTTAAAGGTACAAACAATGTAAGTGGAGAGAGCATTAAGCACAGGTAAAGAGATGTGTATTATCTTCAGACAGTACAGTTAGTGAGATTTTGCAAGCCTAGGCAAGCTGTGGGGGTTACAGATAGTGTAACATGAACCCAAGATCTTGGTTGAGGCTGTCCTCGTGCGCGGAACTTGGCTATCAGTCTCTGCTCAGCGACTCTGTCGTGAAGGCTGCCTTGGGGAATGCTTACCTGAAGATCAGGGGCCGAATGCCCGTGACCGCTGAAGTGCCCCCCAAAAGGAAGAGAGCACTGTTGCCTGGTGATTGTCGAGCGGTGTTCATCCGTTGTCGTTGTGTCTAAATGGTCTCCCCAATGTACGATGCCTCGGGACATCCTTTCCTGCAGCGTATCAGGTTGACAACATTGGCTGAGTTGCAAGAGTATGTACACTGTTCCTGGCGGATGGTATTCTCACGTGAGATGATCTGGCCAGGGAACAGCCATGGGGATCAAATTTGCACCTCAATATGCCAACATCTTCATGCACAGGTTCAAACAAGAGCTCTTCACCACACAGGACCTTCAACCGATGATATATGTTAGATATGTCAGTGACATTTTTTTCCTTTGGGGGCATGGTGAACAATCACTGAAACAACTATATGATGACATCAAGTTCCATCCCACCATCAGACACACCATGGACTACTCGCTGGAATCGGTTGCATTCTTGGACATGCATCTCCATCAAGGACGATCACCTCAGCACTTCACTGTACCGCAAGCCCATGGATAACCTCACAATGCTCCATTTTTCCAGCTTCTACCCTAAACACATTAAAGAAGCCATCCCCTATGGACAAGCCCTCCGTATACACAGGATCTGCTCAATGAGGAGGATTACAACAGATACCTCCAGACGCTGAAAAATGCCCTCATAAGAACAGGATATGGTGCTCGACTCATCGATCGACAGTTCCGATGTGCCACAGTGAAAAATTGCACCGATCTCCTCAGAAGACAAATATGGAACATGACGGACAGAGTACCCTTCGTCGTCCAGTACTTCTCCGGAGCAGAGTAGCTATGACATCTTCTCCAGAGCCTTCAACATGTCATTGATGAAGACAAACATCTCGCCAAGACCATTCCCACACCCCCACGTCTTGCCTTCAAACAACTGTACAACCTCAAACAGACCATTGCCCGCAGCAAACTACCCAGCCTTCAGGAGAACAGTGATCACAACACCACACAACCCTGCCACAGCAACCTCTGCAAGGCATGCCGGATTGTCGACATGGATGACATCGTCTCATGTGAGAACACCATCCACCAGGTACAACCCGGCCAATGTTGTCTACCTAATACACTGCAGGAAAGGATGTTCCGAAGAATGGTACATTGGGGAGACCATGCAGATGCTACAACAACAGATGAATGAACATCGCTCGACAATCACCAGGCAAGACTGTTCCCTTCCTGTTGGCAAACACTTCAGCGGTCGTGGGCATTCGGCCTCTGATCTTCGGGTAAGTGTTCTCCAAGGTGGCCTTCACGGCACGTGACAGCGCAGAGTCGCTGAGCAGAGACTGATAGCCAAGTTCCGCACACAAGAGGATGGTCTCAACAGGGATCTTGGGTTCACGTCACACTATCTGTAACCCCCATGACTTGCCTGGGCTTGTAAAATCTCACTTACTGTCCTGTCTGGAGACAATACACATCTCTTTAACCTAATGATCTCCCCACTCACATTGTCTGCATCTTTAAGACTTGAATAGCAGGTTAGCTGTAAAGACTCGCATTCTAATCAGTATTCTGTAAACTCAGTGTGCTGTTATATGCTCCATCAATGACCAGAACTCTCTTCTCACTCGATGAAGGGACAAACCCCGAAAGCTTGTGGGTTTACTATCAAATAAACCTGTTGGACTTTAACCTGGGGTTGTGAGACTTCTTACTGTCTTCATCTCTAGCATAATGGGATTCCTGACCTGAAACTGTGGAAGGCTTCTGGCCTAATTTCAGGCTTCTATCACTTTCACTCCAAAATTGGCCCCAGAATGATGTCGAGTGGCTCTCTCCTGAGTTTCTCTTCCACTTTGTGGGCAAAGTGGATGAACTTGGCTTAACCATTCTCACCCTGGAATGGCAGAGAGGGAACAGCTGCAGGGTGCGGTATCTGATTATCAATTTATTTTTATCTTCCTTTGGTTAGGATCTGGAATGCACTGCCTGAGAGTGTGGTGGAGACAGATTCACACAGCGAGTGGTTAGGGTCTGGAATGTACTGTCTGAGAGTGTGGTGGAGATAGATTCACACAGCGAGTGGTTAGGATCTGGAATGTACTGTCTGAGAGTGTGGTGGAGACAGATTCACACAGCGAGTGGTTAGGGTCTGGAATGTACTGTCTGAGAGAGTGGTGGAGACAGATTCACACAGCAAGTGGTTAGGATCTGGAATGCACTGCCTGAGGGTGTGGTGGAGACAGATTCACACAGCGAGTGGTTAGAATCTGGAATGTACTGTCTGAGAGTGTGGTGGAGACAGATTCACACAGCGAGTGGTTAGGATCTGGAATGCACTGTCTGAGAGTGTAGTGAGGCAGATTCCGTCATGGGTTGTAAGAGGGAATTGGATATTGATCTGAAGAGAAAAACAACTGCAGGGCTACAGGAAAAAGGTGGGGGAGCTGGACAAGTTGAATCATTCTTGCAGAGGGCTAACATGGACTGGATAGACAGAATAGTTACAGCACAAGAGCAGCCGTTCAATGATTCCATTCCTCCATCTCCCCATATCGGCATTGGCTGTGCTTAGCAGTGCTCTCTAAGGCCATTCCGAAGATTGTTAAATTTGGTATGGATCTGCTTTATTGGAAAGAGGGGAGTGAATGAAAAGTGTTACAATGTGGTTGGAAGAAGTGTGATGGGTGCAAGGTGGAAATTGTTCATAGTGGCCAATAATCCATCGGTTGAGGTTTCATTGCTCCAGTGCAAAGTATGAAATGGGGCTAAGACCAGGAGCAGGAGTAGACCATTCAGCTCTGCCATTCAACGAGATCATGATATGACAATCCTCAACTCTACTTTCCTGCCTTATCCCCATAAGCTTGTTACAATTTGTCATTCTCAACCTTGAACATATCTAATGACCCAGCCTCTACAGTCCTCTTGTGGTAAAGAATCCACAGATTCACTCCCCTCAGAGAAGAAATTCCTCCTCACCTCTATCTTAAATGGGTGACTCTGTTCCTAGAACCTCCTATAAGGGGAAACAACCTCTTAGTGTCTACCCTGTCAAGTCCTTTGAGAATCCTATATGTCTTAATAAGATCGTCACTTATTCTTCTAAATGAGTATAGGCCCAACCCTCTCAATTTCTCCTCTAAATAAATTCCCTCCACCCCCAGGATCAGCTTAGTGAACCTTCTCTGGACTGCCTCCAATGCAAGAATATCTATCCTTAGATAAGAAGACCAAAACTGTTGACAGTATTCCACATGTGGCCTTGTATAATTTTAGCAAGACTTACTGTATTTTTATAATCCATTCTTTTTGAAATAAAGGCCAACATCCCACTTACCTTCCCTATCGCCTGCTAAACTTGCATGCTAATCTTTTGTGATTTATGCACAAGGGCCCCCAGAGTGCTCTGTGCTGCTGCTTTCTGCAGTCTTTCTCCATTTAAATAATATTAATGTCTTTTATTCTTCTAACTGCATAGCTTCATATTTTCCTGTATTACGTTCCATCTGCCAAGTTTATGCCCACCCACCTAACTGATCTATATGCCTTGGTATACTCTTTATGTCATCCTCACCATTTGCCTTCCCACCTATTTTTGCATCATCTGTGAGCTTGGCAAGAGTACATCCACTTCCCTCGTCCAAACTGTTAAAATATGTTGTGAATAATAGTGGCCCGAGCAGTGATCCATGCAGATCTTCACTAGTTACAGGTTTCCATCCTGAAAATGTCCCTCTTATCCCAACTCTCCAAATTCTGTTAGAAAGCGAGTTCTCTATCCATGCCAATGCCATGGCCCTTATCTTAGTAAGTGGCATTTTGTGCAATATCTTACCGAACACTTTTTGGAAATCTAGTCCATCTACTAGTTCCCCTTTATCTATCCAGATTGTTATCACCTCAAAGAATTCTACTAAATCTATCAGGCATGACTTTCCCTTCATGAAGCCATACTGACACTGCTTGATTACATTATGTATTTTTAAATGGTCTGCTATTCCATCTTTTATACTGGACTGTAACATTTTCTCAATAATAGATGCTAAGCTAACTGGCCTATAGTTACCTGTTTTTTTTTTGTCTCCTTTTTTGAGTAAAGGCATTACATTAGCAGTTTTCCAATCCTCTGAGTCTTTTCCAGAATTCAAGGGGTCTTGGTTACTACCAGTGCATCCACTGTCTCTGTAGCTATTCCTTTAATATCCTCGGATGCAACCCATCAAGTCCAGGGGGTTTAGTTGGCCTTCAGCTCCATTAGTTTCCTTAGTACTTTTTCTCTAGTGATAGTTATTGTATTTATTTCCTATCCTCCTTCCCCACTCCTCCTTTTGCCCCTTGATTGTTTAGTATTTTTGGAATGTTATTAGTGTCTTTCGCCGTGAAGACTGATGCAAAGTATTTGTTTAACTCCCCTGCCATTTCCTGGTTCCCCATTATTATTTCCCCAGTCTCATTTTCTAAGCGGCCTATGTTCACTTTGACTCTTCCTGTTTACACATTTAAAGAAGGCTGTTTGATTTGCTTGATTAACTGGTTGAACCTGTTAAACTTCTGTTCATTCTTTCCAGAATGTAATTAATGCTGGATTTGATAACTTGGTTTCTGAAACTTAATATGATTTCAACAGAGATACTGAACTTAAAATTTTCAAGTAAAGTTTATTTATTCGTCACAGCTAAGGCTTACATTAATATTGCAATGAAATTATTGTGAAATTTCTGTAGTTGCCACAATCTGGCGCCAGTTTGAGTCAATGCACCTAACCAGCACATCTTTCAAAATGTAGGAGGAAACTGGAGCACCCGGAGGAAACCCATGCAGACAGGGGAGAACTTGCAAACTCCACACAGACAGTGATTCAAGCTGGGAATCGAATCAGGGTTCCTGGCGCTATGAAGCAGCAGTGCTAACCACTATGCTACTGTGCCGCCCCATGGCCTACTAAATATTTCTTGGGGTGTTAGTTTTGCTAGCAAGAAGAGAATTTGCCCATTCCTAAATGTGTTTGAACTGAGTGGCTTTTGAAATGCTCATTTCAGCGGGCATTTTTTAAGAGTTAACCCCTTGTGGTATGGAGTCACATGTAGGCCATACCGGGTATGGAAAGCAGATTTCTTTCTCTAAAGGCATTGGTGAACCTGATGGGTTTATATGACAGTTGATCATAGTCGTCACCATGACTGAGACTAGCTTTCAATTCCAGATTTTATTAATTGAATTTAATTTCCACCAGATAGCATGGTAGGATCTGAGCCCATGGCCCCAGAGCATTATCTAGATAACTAGTCCAGTGACATTACCACTTGCGCCACCATCTCTCCCCATTGCCAACCCCAGTATCAGAGACCCCACAGTGTAAGCAAGGGAATGACTTATTTATGAGATGTATCACATTTTCAGTGATAGTTTTTCAGCAGTTAGTATTATAGAATTGCTAAAATAGTTCATCCTTAAACTCATTTAAAAGCAACGCAACAGTTCAAAGATCTTTTTTCCAAAGGTCAGTTGATGTGCTTAAATGATGGAGTTTGATGGCGTTAGTAAGGAGAAATTGTTTTCAGTGGACAGAGTGGATTGCAAAAAAAAAATAGAGGAGAGATGAGAATTTGTTTAATGCAGTGAGTTACTTTGATGTGGAATGCACCATCTGAAGAACCGGAAATTGCAGGGCTATGGGGAAAGAGCACGGAGAGTGGAATTGACTCAACTGGCCTAAGCATGATGGGCCAACTGGCCTACTGTACTATATGATTCTGTGCTGTGAGCAGCACCAAGACTAAACAAGAGCAGGAGAGAAGTGTGTGGGTCAGGTTAATTGGCCATGCTAAATTGTCCCTTAGTGTCAGGGGGATTAACAGGGCAATATGTGGGATTAAGGAGATAAGGCCTGGGTGGGATTGTTGGCGGTGTAGGCTCAATGGCCTATTGATTAGATGGCATCAATCTTGGGATTAGATCATAGGAGGGAGTGAGTGAAGTCCAAAGGAATGATTGAGGTATTTCACCTTTAGGAATACTGCATACTTGATGGATGGTGTGGATGAAGGGGAAAAGGTCATGGGACAAAGTATTTTGACCTCATGATATATGTGACAAAGGTTCTAAAGGTTGAAGCTGTAGAAATCAAACTAATGGTTTTAAAAACAAACCTTTGGAATTTTGGATTGTTCAGGGCCGAACTATTTCAGGAACTGTCTCTGTCTTCATTCTGTTGATCTCTTGTGTTCACCATGCAAAAACTAGGAGTGAGGGCAGAGATCAGTGGCTTAAGCAATGGAAGGAATACTGAAATTGGTCAACCACTTGAGTGTAAAGTTATACTTAAACTATATTTGTCGGCATTGGGGTTCCCTGCAGTTGAAATGAATGGATGCATAAAAGCCATCAGTCATTATTTTTGGTTACATTAAGGAAATGCTTGAGGCTTCTACTGATTAGTGCTTTTGAACTAAGTACTGCTGCACTTATTTATTTAAATTGTTAGTACTTTGACAGGCCTGTCGGCCCATTGTGGGTTGGAAGTGTCCAGCAATCCAAAGCTAATCCCACTTCCTATCCTCACATAAAGAATCCTCCTATATTTGCTTTCACTTCAAATGTTTGTCCAATATTCCCTTAAAAGGTGCAACTGCGTCTATCTTGAGTTCTATCCGTGACAGAGCATTCCATGCCATGACAGATCTTTGCATGAAACAGTTTATTTGTGTACCCCCCTCATTTTCTTTGTGACACTTTTCAGTTTTTCCCAAAAATCACCATTCAAAAGTTTTTGAAATGAAAGATGTGTCCATTTCTTATTTTGTTAAGAATTGGGCTGATGATTGGTGGATATCCTTGGCATGTTCTATTTGCTTTGAATTTGTCCTTTGACAATGTTGGGGAAAATTTACTGGAGGTAACTGCTGACACAAGTAATGAGCATTTTAGATTGGCGGACTTTAATGAAGATTAAGATATTGAATGAATGTTGGTGGTTTATAATTTTGTGCTGGGGTCAATGGTTTGACTTTATTTTGAAGCTCCTCCTTTTCCACTTTGAGCACAGCCAGCCCTTTGCTGGCTTGTTTAGGTTAACAATAACAGTTCATTCGGGTGTGCTGGAATGCGCACTATGTTCCTTCCTAAAAACACATTGTGAAGAAGATTCAGATCTTACTGACTTAGCACAAGGTGCTGAAGGAAGGGACCACAGAACTGTTGATTTATTGGAGCAAACCCTCGAGTCTATAGTCTGTGCCACTGGTAGCAATGTTAGCAAGTGGTACTCTGAATGAGTAGATATTCTAGAACAGAACCTGTTGGCTTGCAAGGTGCTCAGTTTGTTACATTTATCAATTCAGGGCAGATATCTTTCAGCTCTATCTGTTTTTGGAAAATCTATTTTTAAAAAAGTTACCAACAATTTTTACTGCAGCCCATCCTTGCTCTCTGATCTAGATTGACTCCTGGTTTGGCAATGCTTCATTTTTTAAAATCCCTATCCTTGTATTCAAATATTTCTGTGGTCAAAATTCCTTATTTCTTTTGTTACTGCTCTCTAATTTGGGCCTCATGTGCCACCATTGGCTGTTGTGCCTTGGTCCTTATCTCTGGTGTTCCCTCTCTAAACCTCTGCCCACCATCGCTCTCTGTCCTTTAAGCTGCTTTTTAAAACTGACCTCTTTGGCCATCCCTTTTGTGTCCTCAGCATCAAATTATTCCTGACTGAATCTCTGTGAAGAGGCTTGGGTCATTTCCTGTGTTAAAAGTGTGATGTAAATACATGTTGGCATTGACTTCTTGTAGAGGTGCAATTTAATTGAGTTAGAGGCTCTTCACTAAGTGGTTCTTATAACCTTGAGTATCTTCAGTCATGACCTGATGTCCCCACCTCTGCAGCCAGCAGTCACTGGGCAATGGTCAGCAGCAACAGCTGGAGTTTTCTTTATCCCTCAGATCTTTCGAATGAAACGTCAAACTGAGGATCTATCTCCTCGGGGGGAATGTAAAAGATCCCAGGATGTTATCCCCAGTATCTTAGCCAATATTTATCCCTCAGTCAACATCACAAGGATTATCTAGTCGTTATCTCACTGCTGTTTGTGGGAGTTTGCTGAACATAAATTGACTGCTGCATTTCTACATAACAGCAATCACTACATTTAAAAAAGTACTTCATTGGCTGTAAAGCGCTTTGAGACATCTGGTTGTCGTGAAAAGTGCTATATAAATGCAACTTTCTTAAGTTGGAGTTGCAGATCTAATTGTGAATCAGACCTGGGCAGTTCTGATTCGAGCATTTCGCTGGTTAAACACATGCTGAAATGTTGGGAGAATGCTCTTCCTGGTAGACTCTCTGAGGGTGTATTTTCTGTATGCGTGTATATATACATTGTGTGTGTGTATATATACATATACTTATAGAGTGATGGATACCAGATATCATAGCCCTATATGTAAACAAAATGTTCAATCATTGTGTGATGGGCTGTCATTATAAATAAGTGTCTGCTGCAATTTGCCTTTGGGGTTGAGTCCCTTCCTGTTTACACTGGCTCCTCAAAAAACAGAACCAGCATTCTCCACATTTTTTCATGCATTAGTAATGCATTGGAAAGAAACTCTCAGTTATGATGGAAGCTCCTGTGGTAAATGGAACTCTTGCCCTACCTGAGGTGGACAGGATGGCTGGTTTACAGTCTGTGAAAGCATTCTCTGTAAATGCTCCTGTCCACTAGCTGCTCCACATGGGGCAGAAACCAACACTTATTCTGCGCTGCAACTGTCCTTAGAACAGAAGCATGGTGAAATGATCAGACTAGCTGTCAGATTGTAAGAGAAACCATGAGAGTATGCTCCTGATTTGCGATATTTAAATAAAAAGATTTTGCAGCTGTTTAAATTCCTGTTAGGTGAGGTTTTACTTTGAGGAATAAAATTGAAAGAACCCTCCTACTTCTGGGTGCCATTCTTGAAATTAGTTAGCTAGTGTGGCGATGAGCAGCTCTGGCTTTGCCAAGTGTTTTGACTGTTGATTGAATGAAAATTGTGAATGTGCATCTGTTGGGAATGTGTGGAATTTATTTCACAAGTGGCAAGCCAAATGAATTGTGGTTGAGTTTCCCTGGCTGCTTTTTCCGTCTCCCCTCCCTGTGTATCGAAACTGGAAAGCAACAACTTCTGTTTATGTAGTACATTTAACATAGTAAAACATCCCAAGGTGCTTCGCATTAGTGTTATAAAAACAAAATTTGGCACCATGCTGCCTAAAGAAATATTAAGGCAGATGGTAAAAAGAGAGGTTTTAAAGTCACAAAGGAAGAAAGAGAAGTAGCGAGACAGAGGTGTAGGGAGGGAAATTCAGAGCTTAAGGAGAGAAATCCAGAGCTTAGGGTCTAGACAGCTGATGGCATGACTACTAGCGATGGAGGGATTAAAATTGTGAATTAAAATCAAGGTCCCAAGATTAGAGGAGCACAGTATCTTGGAAGGTTGTGGACTGATTGCCCTTGAGAAAGTGATGGTCAACCACTTTCCTTAACCACTGCAGTCCATGTGGTTTTCTGGCTATGGTTAGATAAGAATGGAACCAGATGAGAGCAGAACCATCCAGTGGGAGGACAGTGAAGACGTGTTAGAGGAGGATGTATAGTCCATTGTATCAAAGACTAGTCAAAAAAGGCAAAGAAGGATAGTCATAATTATGACCTTTGTCATAATTCAATAGGATGTTACCTGTGATTTTGAGGGTCTTTTTGTTTCTATGTTAGGGGCCAGATAAATGATTCGAGGGATTCAAACATAGGCTGGAATTTTCCACCCCTTCGCTGCTGCGGAGAATTTGGTGCGGAGGACGGAGAATTTGGTGCTCAGCCAAATCTCTGTTCACCGCTGCGGGACCAGAGAATCCCGCTGGAAATTTCTGACCTTGGAGTTTCATATTGTGCATTTGATACAATCATTGGCTTTCATATGTTCCCTTTTTTTGTAGTCTGGTCACCTCAGAAATTTGGTAACCATTGACAATCCTCTTCCCAGGAGCAGGTGGTTTGGGATGTGCTTCCACTGGGAATTTTCATCACTTTGTGTCTGGGTCTGTTAATAGAGATTGATCATTGATTCCAATATTCCATTATTGTGTTGTGTGATCAACAAAGGAGAAGGCAATCTTCCTGGGTGCACATTGGTCTTTTTGTTGAGCAATTCCTGTAGATAACAAATCTTCTTCTCCATCTCCTTGACTTCAAACTATGCACCTCCTGATTCCTGCTGCAGATAAATCAGATTTATATTTCAGTTTGCTTTGGTTGTCAAAGCAGCAATGCCCAGAATTTCTTGGGAGTGAAGAGGGAATCAGGTGACTTACCAAACGTGGTAATTGCTATGTTAACTCTTTAATGTCTATCAATTCATCACCCACTCCTGAAGTCTAGAACTCCCCACTGGCAGTTTGATACTGTAGAAGTGAACCTGGCATTTCTTGGTGCTATGTCGCTATGAGTGATAGCTGTCTCTTTAACTGCAGTGGAATTTCTCTTCCAAATCTGTGCTCACTCCATGACTGGTACCTCCATCTGATGCCATTGGAAAGTGATCATGAAGTGGATTTATAGCTTTACCCTATCCCACTCCCCCATCATAACATGAGGTCACTAAAACCAGTTTGGTATTTTGGAACAGCTCCCTCTGTGACATCCATTATGCCCAATTCCCAACCCCTCCCAGGAATCTTCCCTTGCAGTCACAGAGGGTTCAACACCTGTTCCTTTACCTCTTCCCTCCTTACAGTTCAAGGCCCAAAACACTTCTTTCAGATAAGAACATAAGAACATAAGAAATAGGAGCAGGAGTTGGCCATCTGGGCCTTCGAGCCTGCCCCGCCATTCAATAAGATCATGGCTGATCTGTCGTGACTCAGCTCCACCTTCCCGCCCTCTCCCCATAACCCTTAATCCCTTCTCTTGTCAAAAACCCATCAACCCGTTTCTTAAAAATATTTAGCGAGGCAGCCTCCACCACTTCAACGGGCAAAGAATTCCAGAGATTCACCACCCTTTGAGTGAAGAAGTTCCTCCTCAACTCCGTTCTAAACCGCCCCCCCTTTATCTTGAGGCTGTGCCCCCTAGTCTTACTGTCTTTGTTGAGCGGGAAGAGTCTCTCCACCTCTATCCTATCCATCCCATTCATCATCTTATACGTCTCAATGAGATCTCCCCTCATTCTTCTAAACTCTAACGAGTACAAGCCTAGTTTACTCAGCGTCTCCTCATAGCTCAATCCCCTCAACTCCGGTATCAGCCTAGTAAACCTCCTCTGCACTCCCTCCAGGGCCAAAATATCCTTGCGCAGGTGCGGCGCCCAAAACTGCACACAGTACTCCAGCTGCGGCCTAACCAATGCCCGATACAGCTGTAGCAAGACCTCCCTACTTTTATATTCAATCCCCCTCGCTATGAAGGCCAGCATCCCATTCGCCTTCCTGACCACCTGCTGCACCTGCAAGCTGGGTTTTTGCGACTCATGCACAAGGACCTCGAGGTCCCTCTGCACCGTCGCCTGCTGCAGTTTTTCGCCCTGTAAGTAATAGTCCTTCCTACCATTCCTCCTACCAAAGTGGACCACCTCACACTTGCCAACATTAAATTCCATTTGCCATTTCCTGGCCCATTCGCCCAGCCTATCTAGATCCTTCTGCAGACTCTCCACACCCTCCGCACAATTTGCCTTTCCCCCAATCTTGGTGTCATCAGCAAATTTCGACACCCTGCACTCGGTTCCCTCCTCCAGATCATCTATATAAATGGTAAATAGCTGAGGCCCCAGCACCGACCCCTGGGGCACCCCACTAGTCACCAACCGCCAATCCGAATAGCATCCATTGACCCCCACTCTCTGCCTCCTATTTGACAACCAATCCTCTATCCACGCTAACACCCTACCCCCAACTCCATGTCCCCTGACCTTCTGCAATAACCACTTGTGAGGTACCTTGTCAAACGCCTACTGAAAATCCAGAAAGACCACATCCACCGGCTCTCCTCTATCCACTGCCCTAGACACATCCTCATAGAACTCCAGTAAATTTGTCAGACACGACTTCCCTTTAATGAAACCGTGTTGTGTCCGCCCTATCAAGCAATTCCCCTCAAGATGCCTCGCTATTTCCTCCTTAATGACAGATTCTAACATTTTACCTACCACAGACGTTAAACTAACTGGCCTATAATTCCCCGCCTTTTGCCTGGCACCTTTCTTAAACAACGGCGTAACATTAGCCATTTTCCAATCTTCCGACACTTCCCCGGAATCCAGCGACGTCTGGAAAATAACCGCCAAGGCATCCACTATAACCTCCGCCATTTCTTTCAGAAACCTCGGATGCATTCCATCCGGTCCTGGGGACTTGTCCACAGTCAGCCCCTCCAGTCTGTCGAGCACCACCTCTCTAGTAACAGTAATGTCATTAAGACCCTCCATTCCTACCACCTTTCCATTGCTAACACCCGGCAAATTATTCACGTCCTCCTCCGTGAAGACAGAAGCAAAAAAGTTATTCAAGACCTTAGCCATATCCCCATCCCCTACCACTAGCTCCCCTTTCTCATCCTCTAAAGAACCAACGTTCACCCTAGCCAGCCTCTTCCTTTTTATATATTTATAAAAACTCTTGCTATCCTTTTTTATATTAAGTGCTAGCCCAGCCTCATAGCTTCTCCTACCCTCCTTTATCAATTTCTTTGTCAATCTTTGTTGACATTTAAACCTTTCCCAATCCTCTTCTCGCCCACTGCTCTTAGCTACTCTAAACTCCTCTGCTTTTAATTTAACACTTTCCTTCACCTCCTTCGTTATCCACGGCTTATTACCTCTCCTCCTACTGTCCTTTTTAACCATCGGAATAAATTTCTGCTGAGCACCAAGAAAGATCTCCTTAAAGATCCTCCACTGCTCCTCAGCAGACCCTCCCTCCAACGCACTCCCCCAGTCAACATTCACCAATTCTTCTCTCATCCTACCGTACTCCCCTCTATTCAAACAAAGGACGCGTGTCAGGGAACCCACTTTCTCCTCCTCCATCTGCACCAGAAACTCCACCATACAATGATCACTCTCTCCAAGAGGATCCTTCACCGCAAGGTCCTTAATTCTACCCGCCTCATTACATAGCACCAGATCCAAGATAGCTCGCTCCCTCGTCGGCTCCAACACACACTGTTCAAGGAAATTATCCCTGCAGCATTCCAAGAACTCCTCCTCGAGCCCACCTCGTCCAACATGGGTCAACCAATCAATATGCAGATTGAAATCTCCCATAACTACTGCCGTCCCATTCCTGCATGCCGCACTTATTGAAGCAGCCTTTCACTTCCTTCAATTTGATCTAATGTATTTGCTGTTCCCAATGTGACCTCCTCTACATTGGAGAGACTAAACACAGACTGGGTACTCGCTTTGTGGAACACCTTCACTCAGTCCGCAAACATGATCCCAATCTTCCTGTTTGATTCCATTTTAATTCAGCATCTTGCTCTCATGCACACATGTCTGTCCTGGGCCTGCTCAATGTTCCTGTAAAGCTGAATGCAAGCTGGAGGAGCAGTGTTTCAGCTTTCAGCTAGACATGTTACAGCTCTTGGGACTCAACGTTGAGTTTGACCACCTTGAGTTTTGACGTTTCTTTTCCATCTTAACCCCTGCCTTTTTTTCCAATATCCCATAAATATATTACCTCAGTGTGAACCCTGCATCCTCCCACACCAGGCCATTTGTCTTTTGTTCTTAAAGTTACTACTTTTTGTTGTGGTTTCTACAGTTCTAACATTCTCCCTCCCTTCAGTTCAACGAAGAGTCAAGGGACTGAAAATGTTAACTCTGTTTTGCTGAGTTTTTCGGGTGTTCTCTGTTTTGGTATTTGGGCAATTGTGCCATCTTTGGCATAGATTGGAAGTCGAACCTAGTGCCTGTCTGTGTGGCATGGCTGTTCTGTCTCAGGTAGGGGTGAAAACTTGATTGTCATAGAATTATTGAATCCCTACAGTGCAGAAGAGGCCATTTGGCCCATCGAGTGTGCACAAACTCTTTGACAGAGTATCTTGCCCAGGCCTTCTCCCCCGCCCTATCCCCGCAAGCCCTCACATTTCCCATTGCCAATTAATTTAACCTACAAAGCTTTGGAGTGTGGGAGGAAACCCATGCAGATACTGGGAAAACATGCAACTCCATACAGACAGACAGTCACCCAGGGCCGGAATTGAACCTGGTCCCTAGCGCTGAGAGGCAGTAGTGCTGACCAGTGATTTGATTTATTATTATCACATGTATTGGTACAAAGTGAAAACTATTGTTCCTTGCCCACTATACAGACAAGGCATACCGTACATTGAGAAGGAAAGGAGAGAGTGCAGAATGTAGTGTTACAATCATAGCTAGGGTGGAAGAGGTGGTCAAGAAGGCGTATGGTGTACTGGCCTTCATTAATCGAGGGATTGAGTTTAGGAGTTGGGAGGTAATGCTGCAACTTTATAAGACCCTTGTCAGGCCTCATTTCGAGTACTGTGTGCAGTTCTGGTCGCCTCACTATAGGAAAGACGTAGAAGTTATTGAAAGGGTACAGAGGAGATTTACAAGGATGTTGCCTGGACTGGGAGGCATGCCTTATGAAGTTAGGTTGAGGGAGCTGGGTCTCTTTTCCCTGGAGAGACGAAGGTTGAGAGGCGACCTGATAGAGGTTTATAAAATGTTGAGAGGAATGGATAGGGTGGATTCTCAGAGGCTATTTCCCCAGGTTGAAATGGTCGCTACGAGAGGACACAGATTTAAGGTGTGGGGAGAAAAGTACAGAAGTGATGTTAGGGGTAAGTTTTTCACTTAGAGGGTGGTGAGTGAGTGGAATCGGCTGCCGTCAGTGATGGTGGAGGCGAACTCGCTGGGGTCTTTTAAAAGACTTCTGGATGAGTATAAGGGGTTTTATGGGATTGGGGGTTATAGATACGTGTTGATGTGATCGGCGCAACCGAAGGGCCTGTTTGTGCTGTAGTGTTCTATGTTCTATGTTCTAGGGTATAGAGAAAGATCAACTTAATGCGAGGTAAGTCCATTCAAAAGTTTGATGGCAGCAGGAACGAAGCTGTTCTTGAGATGGCTGGTGCATGTCCTCAGACTTCTGTACTTTTTTCCTGACGGAAGAAGGTGGAAGAGAGTATGTCTGGGGTGTGTGGGGTTCTCGATTATGCTGGCTGCTTTTCCAAGGCAGCAGGAAGTATAGACAGGGTCAATAGATGGGAGGCTGGTTTGACTGATGGTCTGGTTTTTGTTATAAGAACATAAGAACATAAGAAATAGGAGCAGGAGTAGGCCATCTGACCCTTCGAGCCTGCCCCGCCATTCAATAAGATCATGGCTGATCTGTCGTGACTCAGCTCCACCTTCCCGCCCTCTCCCCATAACCCTTAATCCCTTCTCTTATCAAAAACCCATCAACCCGTTTCTTAAAAATATTGAGCGAGGCAGCCTCCACCACTTCAACGGGCAGAGAATTCCAGAGATTCACCACCCTTTATGACCATTTGCAGATTCTTGCGGTCTTGGGAAAAGCAGGAGCCATACCAAACTGTGATACAATCAGAAAGAATGCTTTCTATGGTGCATCTATAAAAGTTGTTGAGAGCTGGAGCAGACATGCCAAGTTTCCTTAGTCTTTTGAGAAAATAGAGGAGTTGGTGGGCTTTCCTAACTATAGTGTTGGTGTGGGGGGGACCAGGACAGGTTATTGGTGATCTGGACACCATTTCTACTTCCTGCCCATTGATGTAGACGGGGCATGTTCTCCAATACACTTCCCGAAGTCAATGACTATCTCCTTTGTTTTCTTGATATTGAGGGCAAGATCACTGTTGCCGCACCAGCTAACCAGATTCTCTATCTTGTTCCTGTACTCTATCTCAGCATTGAGATTGCACCCACTACAGTGGTATCATCAGCAAACTTAAAGTGGTTTTAAATATTTTACTTGTCCTTGTTTTATGTGAAGAACCTATTTACAAACAATATTCGGATGCACCGTCTTCTTACCTGCCTGACCTCCAGATAGAGTAAGGAGCTGTAGATAATTGTGCAGCATGATTGTGTATTTAGTTATGTGGATCAAGAAAGAACTTGCTGTTCTGTACACTCATCAAATTCTCAGGATGTCTTGAAGCACTTTCCATCAAGTGAATTTGAGAGAAGAGATTTTTGTTATGTCAACAAGCATGGTAGCCGCTTTGCTGCAGTAAGATGCCACAGAAAGCAAATGAGATGAGTGACTAGTTAGTTTGTATTTTGGTGTTTGAGAGAAGAGTGTCAGACAAGGGAAGCTCCTTGCTCCCTCTTGAATGGTGCCAGGGAATATTTTGTGTTTACTTGAATACGCAGTCAGCACCTTGGTTTAACATCTCAATTGACATAATTTATGCTGAGTTGGCCAGTTTTGGCTGGAGTTGGTGGACATGACAGAGCAGCTGGTTGGAAAAGACATTGAGTTGTGCTGAGTTGTTGTAGTGGCCCCTATATTGGTGTAGCTCCATCTCAACAGCCCCTTTGTAGAGAATCAACCAGGAATGTGATGGACTGAATGACCTCCTTCAATGATTCTGGCAGAAAAATGCTACCAGCTGAAAGAACCTAACTGAAAAAAAGCTTTGGTAATAAATGATAACATTTCAGCTGATGTTGGTGATTTTTAAGGCTGCGATTTGTTTTTTCCCCACCAGAGATTAATTACTTCTGTGGCTTTGCTATTTGAACCTGCAGTTTGCTCACAGCTTTGTAATTACTCCACAGCTTCTACATGGATAATAACTGATACCTGGGATTGATTTCAAGGCTGTAATTCCAGGTCTGGGTTCAGCTTGCTGTTAGTGGGCCATCTGAAACCTTCAATGTCAGGATCTTTGAAATAGTTGAAAGATGTCCAATCTCGACTGTTCTCTGGGGAAGAGAATTCCAAAGATCTACAACTGAGACGGAGATGAGAAGGAATTTCGTCTTAAATGGGCCGCTCCCTATTCTGAAATTATGCTTTCTGGTTCTAGATTCCTCCATAGAATCATAAAGTTTTACAGCATTGAAAGAGGTCCTTTGGCCCATTATGTCTCTGCTGGCTATTAAGCACCTATCTATTCTAATCCCATTTTCCCAGCACTTGATTCTCTACAAGGGAGTTGTTGAGATGGAGGTCACCAATATACGGGGCATAACACAGCACAGCTCAATTCTTTTCCAACTAGCCCTTCTATCATGTCTACCAACTGCAGCCAAAACTGGCCAACTCTGTGCAGACCACATGTCAAACCCAAGACTGCCATCATCTAGTGCTTGGTCCATAGCCTTGTGTGCTATGGTGATTGTGCCCATTTTATCAGCCTGTCTATATCGACTTTAAACCTGTAGCTTTTCTCCTTGTAATTTACTACACCACCAATCTTTGTGTCATTGATGAACCTCTGATCACACCTCCCACGTCTCGTCCGGATCATTAATGTGCACTACAATAAGCAAGGGAACAAGCACCAATCCCTGTGGTACAGTACTGGACACAAGTTTCCAATAACAAAAATAATCTTCGACCATCACTCTCTGCCTCTTGCCACTAAAACAATTTTGGATCCAAGTTGCCCTGGATCCCATGGGCTCTTACCTTCTTGACCAGCCTCCCATGTGGGACCTTGCTTTATTGAAGTCTATTTAGACTACATCAACTACATTGCCTTCATCTACACAGCTAGTCATCTCCTCAAAATTTCCCCAAATTTCAATCAAATTTGTTAACCATTACCTCATGACAAAGCCATGCTGACCGTCCTTGATTTATCCTTATCTCTCCAAGGGGAGATTAATTCTGTCCCTCAGAATTTTTTTCAAAAATTTCCCTACCACAGATGTTAAATTCACTGGCCTGTAATTTCCTGCTTTTCTCTATTTTGCTTCTTGATTAATGGTACCACATTAGCTATCTCTGGCACCTCATCTCAGCCCTACGGCACCTTTCCTGTGACCAGAGAGGATTCGAAAATTAAAGTCAGCCCTTGCAATCTTCCCCGTGCCTCACACAATTGAATAAAGAAAGTTACAGCACAGGATTGCTGTAATTCAGCCTCCAAGCCTGCACTGACTGTGCTGCCCGACTGAACGAAAACTCCTGACCCTTCCAGGGACCATATCCCTCTATTCTCATCCTATTCATGTATTTGTCAAGACTCCCCTTAAAAGTCACTACCGTATCTGTTTCCATTACCTCCCCCGGCAATGAGTTCCAGGCACCCACTACTCTCTGTGTAAAAAAACATCTGCCTCGTACATCTCCTTTAAACCTTGCTCCTTGCACCTTAAACCTGTGCCCTCTAGTAATTGACTCTTCTACCATGGGAAAAAGCTTCTGACTATCCACTCTGTCCATGCCTCTCATAATCTTGTAGACTTCTATCAGGTTGCCCCTCAATCTCTCTCGTTCCAGTGAAAACAAACCAAGTTTCTCCAACCTCTCCTCATAGCTAATGCCCTCCATACCAGGCAACATCCTCATAAATCTTTTCTGTACCCTCTTCAAAACTCAGTGCCCCGGCTGGTGAAGGCAAGCATGCTGTATGCCTTCTTGACTACCTTTTCCACCTGCATTACCACTTCCAATGACCTATGTACCTGTCACCCAGATCCCTTTGCCTATCAATACTGTTACGGGTTCGGGCATTTACTGTATATTTCCTATCTGTATTAGACCTTCCAAAATGCATTGCCTCACATTTGTCTGGATAGTATAGGGCAGCATGGTGGCACAGTGGTTAGCACTGCTGCCTCACAGCACCAGGGACCTGGGTTCAATTCCCAGCTTGGGTTACTGTCTGTGTGGAATTTGCATGTTCTCCCCATATCTGTGTGGGTTTCCTCCCCAGTCTGAAAGGTGTGCTGGTTAGGTATATTGACCCAAACAGGCACCAAAATGGCAACTAGGCAAATTTCACGGTAATTTCATTGCAATGTTAATGTAAGCCTTACTTTTGACTAATAAAAAAATGTTAACTTTAGGATACATCTCACCTGGGCCGGGGGAGTTATGACTTTCAAGCCTGCTAAAATTGCTAACACCTCCCCCCTCAGTGATAATCTGTTCAATTATATCAGCCCCCCTCCCTGCTTTCTATATCTACATCGTCCTACTTCATAATGAACATGGATACAAACTACTAATTTCATATCTCCTCTGTCTTTCAGCTCCACACACGGATTACCACTTTGGAACCTAGTGGGTCCTACTCTTGCCCTGGTTGCCCTTTTGCCCTTAATATACTTATGAAACACCTTGGGATTTTCCTTTATTTTTCCTGCCAGTGTGTTTTCATGCATCCTCTTTGTTCTCATTTCTTTTTTAAGTACCACCCTGCACTTTCTATATTCCACTATTTTCAACTTCCTGTATCTGCCATAAGCCTCCCTTTTTTTCTTCATCCAATCCTGTGTATCCCTTGATATTCAGGGTTCTCTGGACTTTTTGTCCCTCCCCTTTACTTTTGCAGGAACATTTGTATTCTGCCTCTTTCCTTTTTGAATAATTCTCACTGCTCTGTGATATGGATTTTCCTACAAGTAGCTGCTCCCAGGCTATTCACCTGATGAAGGAACAGCGTTCTGAAAGCTTTTGGTGTTTGCTATCAAATAAACCTGTCGGACTTTAACTTGGTGTTGCGAGACTTCTTACCCAATCCACTTTGGCCAGATCCTGTCTAATCCTATTAAAATCCACCTTTCCCCAAGTTGGAGCCTTTATTTCTGGCTCAGCTTTGTCCTTTTCCATAATTACCTTAAATTTTATTGAGTCATGGTCACTATCACTGAAACATTCCCCCACTGACACTTCTGCCAACTGGCTGAGTAATTATCTTTGCATCATCAGCAAATTTGGCTACAATAACTAGTCACTTCACTGAGTCATTCAAATGGATTTGTAAATAGTTGATCATTGATGCTGTGGTACCAACTAGTTTATAGTGAGCAAACCTGAAAATGACTCATTCATCCACACTGTTCCTTGTTAGTCAGCCAATCCTCTGTCCATGTTAATATATTATCCCCAACACTGTGAGCTTTACTTTGTGTAGTAACGTTTTATGTGGTCAATCAATGCCTTTTGGAAATATATCTACTGGTTTCCCTATATTCACCCTGCATGTGACATTCTCAAAGAACACCAAAATTGTCAAACAGTGTTTCCTTTGATGCTGTCAGGCAGAATCAATATGATTTTGTTATGAATTTCTAAATGTCCTGCTACTACTTCCTTAACAATAAATTCCACCATTTTTCCCAATGTCTAACTAGCTTATAGATTCCTGCTTTCTCACTCCCTCCCTTTCTCAAAAAGGGGCATTACATTTGTGGTTTTTCTTAGGTGGGACCTTTGCAGAATCAAGGGAATTTTGGAAGATTACAGTGTCTGTAGCCACTTCCTTTATAACCTTGTGGTGCTGGCCATCAGGTCCAGTGGACTTGTCAGCCTTTAATTCCATCAGTGTAGCTGTGGTAATTTTTAATTTAACTTAATATTTGATTTTTTTTTCTAGTGATTGTTTCAAGTTCTTCCCTTCTGTCCCTTCAACTTTCTTCTATTCTTGGGATGCTTTTATGTCCTGTACCATGAAGACAGATACAAAATATTTGTTCACACTTCCTTGTTCCCATTATTAATTCCCCAGTTTCAACCTCTAAGGAACTAATGTTTACTTTCGCTGCTTTCGTTTTATATACTTGTAGAAACTCTTGTTGTCTATTTTCATGTTTCGCGCTAGTTTACTCGCTATCTATTTTTCACTTTTTTTCAGTTAACTTTTGGGGAGATTTTAAAATTTTTTTGGTCTACTGGTGAGCTTCATAACATTGCATCCTTTTTCAGTTTGATTTTGGGACTAGCTTAGGGTGGCATGGACAAGTTGGGCTGACGAGCTGTAAACCTCTATGACTCTATGATTAGCTAGCTGCAGTTGTTGATTAGGCTACCATGACTCATTGGTCAATCAGTTCATTCTTCTCAGAGTCTGTGGGTGTGTCAGTGGACTATGTATGAGAATACTCAGAGGAAGAAGGGTTTTTTTTTGCTCCTTGATGTGAGGAGGAAGATGCAAGAAAGTGGAGATTTTTATGACACTTTTGAATAATTGATGTAATGGTGTTTTCTGAGAGAACTTCAGTCAAACTGTAGGAAGGATGCTACGATCGGGGGGGACAATGAAAGGTGTCCTTGTGGCAGATTTGGGCAATTAAGTTTGGGAAGAGTGAATTGTTGAAGTTTCAAATCTCACCGCATTAGACTGTACAGCGAGCTTCTATCTCTAGACTTTTCAAAAGTTCAATCACTAACATTTCATCCTATCAAGCACTTTTGTCCCTGGTAGTTTGCCTAGAAACCAAATATTGGTGGTTAGTGCAGCTAGATAATGGTTGTATTTATATGGGGCTGACTTTATCTTCACTCCAAGTCAGGACTTTGTGCTTTCTTATTGGGTTAGTTATTTCATCAATTCATATGTAGAAAGTCCTGTTGTACCTGTGCTGGCTCTTTGAGAGCGCACTCGTGCTTTGTCCCATAGCCCTTATTTTTGGGATTTGCTATTTAGGGTTGATGAGTAGGAATTTCTTTGTAAGAAAATAGTGAATCTTTAGAATTCTTCACCCGAGAGATCATGGCCTGTATGTTCCATTGTTGAACATATTCAGGATAGTGACTGAAAGATTTTTGGTAACTATGCTAAGTGAATTAAGGGAAATGGAGATGGTGGAGGAAGATAGAAGTTAAACCATTATGCTGAATGATGGTCAGCTCAGTCTCTGATGGCCTATTCTACTTGTATTTCGAATACTATTTTGTTGTCTGTAACCCTGGAAATGCCTCAACCTCAAACACGTTCAACTCCTTTTGGAAATTATTTATGGAATCCGCTTCCACTTTTCCTCTGGGTTGGTGAGTTGAATGATTGGTTTCCTTCAATCTTCAAACCTTCTCAAGTGTCCTGAGCTGGAGGCATGTGCCAGTGATCCAGGATGATTCCCTATTCCTCCAATATGATGAGACTTGCCTTATAAGAACATAAGAACATAAGAAATAGGAGCAGGAGTAGGCCATCTAGCCCTTCGAGCCTGCCCCGCCATTCAATAAGATCATGGCTGATCTGAAGTGGATCAGTTCCACTTATCTGCCTGCTCCCGATAACCCTTAATTCCCTCGTCTATCAGAAATCTATCTACCCGTATAGGAAAATGAAGCAGCTCAGTGATATGAGGGGCCAAACTCTGCTTGCCGACCTTGTCTACTGCTGAATGTTAAGGGCTCCGACAGATATTGAACAAGCTCATCAGTGAGTGGCTCAACCCTATAGGTCAAAATGTTCCGTATTGAGGTGGCTGGTTAGCATGGAAATTCACTTCTTTAGCTTCTGTGATTTTTGCATCCTCCTTTAAGATGGTCCTCAAAGCCAACCTCTGACATTTAACAACAAATGCTGGCCTTGCCACTGATTCTTGCATCTCATGAAAGAATAAAGAAATAAAAAGCTTGTCACCTATTCAATCTCAACTCATGTAGCTCAGTGTCAAATTTTGTTTGACATTCTCGTGAATCGCCTTCGGTCATCTTTCTATGTTAAAGGCATGATCTAAATGCAAGTTGCGTTTATGTTCCTGTCATGGAAAATCTTTCTCCCAGTTCCTTGGTTATGTGCTCTGCCATGTGCTATACATGTGTTTTCTGGCTTTAACACTGAGCTGCAGATAAAGGTTTGAAAAGCGGCTTTGTGGAGGGGAGTTCTGTGCTGCTAAGTGATAAATACACTGAAGCATTCGTTGCTTTTAGGTGATAAATGATGAGCATCAGATTTTTGTGATGATGAGACATTAGTGAAGCAGAATATAACTTGGCTGCAATGCTTTCTTTCCAATCCTGTTGCTTATTTTTACACTGACCTCCTGGCCACCTTTAAGGAAGCCTCTCAAATTGTCACAGCTACTAATAACTTTGCTGGTGTGGGTGGTTTTGATTCCATTACTGTGAAAGCGTTGGCGTTTGAAAGTGAACTACAACAATTTTTAAATTGGGATTCCTGTGTGTCATGGTATCCTAAAGCTGTGCAATGTTTGACACACTTCAAGCAAAAGCATTGTAAACGTAACTTCTGAAGTAAAACGGCAATCTGCTGTGTGCAAACCTGACCAGTGAAGGCCTTTGATACCTACTTACATTCCTTTGCTGCGTTTTCTGTGTAACACCTGGAGACATTTCATTATGGTAACAGCACTATATAAATATAAAAGAAAGTCAAACAGTGAGTCACTTTTTAAACATAAAGACTGTTCTGAATTGCTTCACATTTTCTGAATTACATGGTATAAAAAGCATCTCTCTGCTGGTTCCTTGTCTGTATTTGAAAGGTTAAACCCTGCCTTTCTGTTTCAGTCTAGGCTGAACTATACATTTGTTCCTATTTTCTTATTCAGTCTGAATTAATTCCAATTGGATTTTCAGACAGATTAGAGAAAAAAATTGATAAAATTCTCATGGGCATAATTGCTGCGGTTAACAACAGTGTAAGAAAATAATTACGTAAACTTTCATGGTGTGGAGCACAGGAACAAGCCATTCTGGTGCTCTTACTCGACTTGAACTTCCATCCTATTAGCATAGTCTTCTTTTCCTTTCTTATAGATTTATATAATTTCCCCTTTTAAATACATTTATGCTATTTACATTACTACTCCACAGCAGTGATGGGCAACTTGCAACCCACCAGAGTTCTAAGTATGAAGCATTTAATTGACCATTGCCCACATACTGGGTTGTCAGATTCTGCTGGTTTTTGACTGTGTAGGTTTGTTTTCCCTATCAGCACTACTAAAGTGATCTGCACGTAAAGCAGGGGCAAGTGAAGTCAGGTGTCTGCTGATTGCACACACTGACTGCGAGAACTGTGCGCTCCCTCTGCATCCAATCAAAGCACCTGTATTTGCTCAGAAATCTGATATACCCAGAGCTGGAAGATGGATGTGACCTTTCTTACCGACATCACTGGTGATCTGAATGCATTGAACAAGTCATTGCAGAGGAAAAGTCACCTCTTGCCCACTGTACCTAAAGCTAATATACACTCAGTTACCTTTGTGTGAAGGAAGTGCTAGAAAAACACTCTGATCAGGGAAGTGAATATCAGTTTACGTACAAGTACTGTCTATACCAGCGGAGTATTTTGAGAACTGTGTCTGTTTCAGTGATCTGAAACCCTTCCTCCTGTTGCCTTCAAATCCACTTGAATTTGATCTGAGTAAATGTGGTATTGTATGTCAAAGGTTTGGGATAGATAAAAGGATGTTTGAAGACAATTTATTCGCTTTTCCTGGATGAAGACGAAATTAGCCAGCTAAAGAGGAAAGGTATATGAGAACTTTGGTTGAATATCCCTGGTCCAATTTTCCAGCATTGCATTGCAAAGCTGATTCCAATCTTTGGATCTACGTTCACTTGTGAGGAGACTTTTTCTGCTATGGGTCACATCAAATGCAAGAAGCTCAATAGAGTAATGGATGAAAATCTCAGTGCTGATTGCAATGCGTCTGTACATTGCTGAGCCGGAAACCTTGTGGAGGATAGATCCGACCAGAAGTCAATGATGTAAGTACAGTAAGCATAAATATTTCTTTTGTTTTTAACCATTTGAAGTTGATGGTTCAATTAATATATGGATGATTAAGCATTTTCTATAACTCAAAATGAAATATTTGGTGCGTGTTAAATTTATTTAATCTTATTAATGGGGTCATGGTTAATGCACATGCCCAGCTTCAATTTTATGGCCCACTGAGATGGAGAGCCATTTGTCAGCCCACTCACTAGCCTAGGTTGCCCATCACTGCTCCAGAGGGTTGAGAGTTCTAGATTCTCTTTTGGTAAAGAGGTTTCTCCTGATTCCTTTATTGGAAATTAAATGGGACCATGTGAGGATCTGATGCTACAAAATTGAGTAACTCCACCACACAAATGGATAAAAATTTATGGCAATATAATTGCTTTTTTTTTTAAACATCCTCTTTTACTAAAATTATCAGTCTTGCTGAGACAGAGCCCTGCAAATGCTAGCCATTCTCCAGAGCTTTAACAAGTTGGTGATTTGCATGTGAGCTGGATGATATTGCCTGGATTGTTTCCTCTGGTGGGGATCAGAAGTGAACATGACCATATTGTCATCAATATCCAAGTGTGAACTTTGAGTGTAGAGTCAGCCTCCTCACCAGGATTTGGTTGTTGAGGTCACCAACTTCTGCATCAGTTGAGGTCAGCTAGCTTGGTAGAAGTGGCCTCAAACTATGTGCCTCAGACATAGCTGTTCATTAGAAGAAAGAACAAAGAAAATTACAGCACAGGAACAAGTCGTTTGGCCCTCCAAGCCTGCACCGACCATGCTGTCCAACTTAACTAAAACCCCCTACGCTTCTGGGGACCATATCTCTCTATTCCCATCCTATCCATGTACTTGTCAAGATGCCCCTTTAAAGTCACTACAGTATTTGCTTCCACTACTACCCCTGGTAATGAGTTCCAGGCACCCACCACCCTCTGTGTCAAAAATCTGCCTCGTACATCTTTAAACCTTGCCCCTCGCACCTTAAACCTATGTCCCCTAGTAATTAACTCTTCCATCCTGGGAAAAAGCTTTTGACTATCCTCTCTGTCCAAGCTCTCATAATCTTGCAGATTTCTATCAGGTCTCCCCTTAACCTCTGTCATGCCAGTTAGAACAAACCAAGTTTCTTCACCTCACCTCATAGCTAATGCCCTCCATACCAGGCAACATCCTGGTAAATCTTTTCTGTATCCTCTCCAAAGCCTCCACATCCTTCTGGTAATGTGGCGACCAGAATTGAACACTATATTCCAAGTGCGGCTTAACTAAGGTTCTGTAAAACTGCAACAAGACTTGCCAATTTTTAAACTCAATACCCTGGCTGATGAAGGCCAGCATGCTGTATGTCTTCTTGACTACCTTCTCCACTTGCATTGACACTTTCAGTGACCTGTGTACTTGTACACCCAGATCCCTTTGCCTATTAATACATCTTAGGGTTCTGCCATTTATTGTATACTTCCTATCAGTATTACACCTTCCAAAATGCACACATTTGTCCAGAACTTAGGAGTTGTACTTTGAAGGGGGGAGTGGAAAACTGACATCTCAAATCATCAGTTTCATTTCATTAAAATGCCTCAAATGAAAGCTAGCTGAGTCCATTCCCCCTCCGGATTAGGTACGTTACTAGGGGGTAAATGGGATTAAAAATGGTGGAGAGTGAGTAATAAAAAGGCTGAATGAGGCAAGTATGCGGGGGACAGTCTTCCAAAATATCAGAAAATATGTATCCAACAGAGAAGGACGTGCAGTAAATGATAACAGATGTAAAGTTTCTGAGGGTGAGAGCATAACAACTGTAGCAGATAACACATAGTGGGTGGGGAAGAAAGAGCCATGGATTGATTAGCGAATGTAAGAGAAATCCAACTTGCAACCGTGCACCCTGTAACTGCTTGTGCTTGATGGGCTAGAGTGCAGTACTTAAATGTGAATTTATCAGAGATAACATGCAGAATGATGTTCGCTGCAGTGGGGAGATAAGTGTTGTGGTAGGCTGAAGGTTCGGTATGTTTACAGTAAATATTGAAGAGATAAAGCTACAGTAAACTCTCAGGATGAATGAATAATTGTATTAAAGTCATGAAATCGAGGAAAATCCAGAGAGCTGCATTACGTGAAATTTGCTTGACACTCTACAAATCAATAATTAAAAGAAAAATGTGTTGTTGGGTCAAAATTGAACAAGTGTTCAGTGAGGACCTTCATTTTGCACTTTTCTCCTCTTCACTCAAGTAGGCATTTGTTGCTTTATCTGATGTTGACAACATGCCTAAGTTCAGTAATGTTAGTCAGTCCCATGTGATCTTGACTATTACTTTTAAGGAGTTGACTTTCTGTGCCTTGTATTTGCTCATGGTTACATCATTGCGTTACTTGAGTTCACCCTTCTAATCTAGATTGTGTACTGGTATCTTTCACACTTCTTTTTGTTTGAAGATGGAGCAAAAAAAATTTTCCAAGGCTAATTCACCATTCCACTTTGTTCTTTGGAACTTGAGAATTCCAATTGTTATCAAAACTCATTTATTCACTTTGGGTATGGTTTCCTTCCTGCCAATATTTATAAGCTAAAGAACTTGTTTAACTGAATAAGTTTTATATGACAACTCTCCATCTTTCTGCCGTTCTTTAATCTACTACAGAAAGCTAGCTCTTTAACAAAGTTTTCCATCATAAGAACATAAGAACATAAGAAATAGGAGCAGGAGTAGGCCATCTAGCCCTTTGAGCCTGCCCCGCCATTCAATAAGATCATGGCTGATCTGTTGTGGCTCAGTTCCACATTCCCACCCTCTCCCCATAACCCTTAATCCCCTCTCTTATCAAAAACCCTTCAACCCGCGTCTTAAAAATATTGAGCGAGGTAGCCTCCACCACTTCAACGGGCAGAGAATTCCAGAGATTCACCACCCTTTGAGTGAAGAAGTTCTTCCTCAACTCTGTTCTAAACCGCCCCCCCTTTATCTTGAGGCTGTGCTCCCTAGTCCTACTGTCCTTTCTGAGCGGAAAGAGTCTCTCCACCTCTATCCTATCCATCCCATTCATCATCTGTATGTCTCAATGAGATCTCCCCTCATTCTTCTAAACTCTAACGAGTACAAGCCTAGTTTATTCAGCCTCTCCTCATAGCTCAACCCCCTCAACTCCGGCATCAGCCTAGTAAACCTCCTCTGCACTCCCTCCAAGGCCAAAATATCCTTGCGTAAGTACGGTGCCCAAAACTGCACACAGTACTCCAGCTGTGGCCTCACCAATGCCCTATACAGCTGCAGCAAGACCTCCCTACTTTTATATTCAATCCCCCTCGCTATGAAGGCCAGCATCCCATTTGCCTTCCTGACCACCTGCAAGCTGGGTTTTTGCGACTCATGCACAAGGACCCCGAGGTCCCTCTGCACCGTCGCCTGCTGCAGTTTTTCTCCACGTAAGTAATAATCCTTCCTACCATTATTCCTACCAAAGTGGACCACCTCGCACTTGCCAACATTAAATTCCATTTGCCATTTCCTGGCCCATTCGCCCAGCCTATCTAGATCCTTCTGCAGACTCTCCACACCCTCCGCACAATTTGCCGTTCCCCCAATCTTGGTGTCATCAGCAAATTTCGACACCATATGCTCGGTTCCCTCCTCCAGATCATCTATATAAATGGTAAATAGCTGAGGCCCCAGCACCGACCCCTGGGGCACTCCACTAGTCACCAACTGCCAATCCGAATAAGACCCATTGACCCCCGCTCTCTGCCTCCTATTTGACAACCAATCCTCTATCCACACTAACACCCTACCCCCAACTCCATGTCCCCTGACCTTCTGCAATAACTTGTGAAGTACCTTGTCAAACGCCTTCTGAAAATCCAGAAAGACCACATCCACCGGCTCCCCTTTATCCACCGCCCTAGACACATCCTCCAGTAAATTTGTCAGACACGATTTCCCTTTAACGAAACCGCACTGCGTCTGCTCTATCAAGCAATTCCCCTCAAGATGCCTCGCTATTTCCTCCTTGGTGATGGATTCTAACATTTTACCTACAACAGACGTTAAACTAACCGGCCTATAATTCCCTGCCTTTTGCCTGGCACCCTTAAACAACGGCGTAACATTAGCCGCTTTCCAGTCTTCCGGCACTTCCCCGGAATCCAGCGACGTCTGGAAAATAACCACCAAGGCATCCACTATCACCTCCATCATTTCTTTCAGAACCCTCGGATGCATTCCATCTGGTCCTGAGGACTTGTCCACAATCAGCCCCTCCAGTCTGTCGAGGACCGCCTCTCTAGTAACAGTAATGTCATTAAGACCCTCCAGTCCTACCACCTTTCCATCTCTAACACCCGGCAAATTATTCATGCCCTCCTCCGTGAAGACCGAAACAAAAAAGTTATTCAAGACCTCAGCCATATCCCCATCCCCTACCACTAAGACCCCTTCTCATCCTCTAAGGGTCCAACGTTCACCCTAGCCAGCCTCTTCCTTTTTATATATTTATAAAAACTCTTGCTATCCCTTTTTATATTAAGCTCTAGCCCAACTTCATAGTTTCTCCTACCCTTCTTTATCAACTTCTTTGTCAATCTTTGTTGACATTTAAACCTCTCCCAATCCTCTTCTCGCCCACTACTCTTAGCTACTCTAAACGCCTCCGCTTTTAGTTTAACACTTTCCTTCACCTCCTTCGTTATCCACGGCTTATTACCTCTCCTCCTACGGTCCTTTTTGACCATCGGAATAAATTTCTGCTGAGCACCAAGAAAGATCTCCTTAAAGATCCTCCATTGCTCCTCAGCAGACCTACCTTCCATCGCGCTCCCCCAGTCCACATTCGCCAATTCTTCTCTCATCCTACCATACTCCCCTCTGTTCAAACAAAGGATGCGTGTCCGGGAACCCACTTTCTCCTTCTCCATCTGCACCAGAAACTCCACCATACAATGATCATTCTCCCCAAGAGGATCCTTCACCGCAAGGTCCCTAATTCTACCCGCCTCATTACATAGCACCAGATCCAAGATAGCTCGCTCCCTCGTCGGCTCCAACACACACTGTTCAAGGAAACTTTCCTGGCAGCATTCCAAGAACTCCTCCTCGAGCCCACCGCATCCAACATGGGTCGACCAATCAATATGTAGATTGAAATCCCCCGTAATTACGGCCATCCCATTCCTGCATGCTGCACTTATTTGCGCGTTAACAGCCCGCCCCACCTCCAGATCATTATTCGGGTATGTCCTGTATTTCCTTATTTGGCTCAGTGTCAAATTTTGTTTGATAAATACTCCTATGAAGCATCTTGGGATGTTTTACTATGTTAAAGGTTCTATAGAAATGAAGGTGTTTTAGTTATTGGTTATGTTCAAGCACCATTCTTATTTTACATAAGCTGGGGTCATCTTGACTCTCTGCACATCGCCTGGACTAATGGGGACTCCTGGATGATTTGTCTCATGTGAACTGCAGGCAACTACAATGCAGCTAGTGAAATCTGCTTGAAGTCTGGGCAGGAATTGACGCTGTAACCTGATGGCCTGTCTGAAAAATTGAAATTTTTGACCAAAGGTTTTTGCTGGCATCATGGCAATAAAATATGTAGAGGTACAGATCAATCATGGAATGGAATGACTGAATTAGCTCGAGAGGCTGAATTATTACTGTTGTTACTGTGGCCTAGAAACCCACTAGCATTAGTGGCTGAGAAACCCAATCAGTTTCCATGGGCTTCATTTTAAAATATTAAGTAAAAGTGTGATTATTTGTATTTTGTAGACCCCCCCCCAAATGTTACTGAGAGACTAGCATTGTTGGAAGCCAAAAGTAGAGAGCATTGCACAAGTTGCAAAAAAAAGCCTTCCTGAATTTTATCTGAAGAATTTTTATTTTTTACAAGATGTTTCAAAGGTTTGTCCAATTTACAGAATTTAAGTTTAAATTGTCTAACTTACAGAATACATAGCTGAAAATATTTTAAATACTGAGCACATGCTGTAGATTTCTTCCAGTTGAGTGCTTTGAATTGTGAAAATATTTCATTTCTTTAACCAATGTTTTCAACCCATTCATAATTTTCAGTGCCCTTCAGAGTACTAACACCCTGTCATTTCTCTCATGCTCCTCTCCTTACTGCCCGATCTGATTTAAGCTTTTGCCAGTTATTCGGGTGATAATTCCCCATGTAATCCATAGTGACTGCTAAACTGTTTTTATTGATGAGCATGTTGCCTGTCCTACCCTCCCTGACCTCTACATTCACCCACTATTAAGAACCATCCTGGTTTACCTCCTTCCTCCCTTTGTTAAGTTAAGGATGATGAGACAAATTGTACTACAGGTTCTGCTGTTTTGGCTGTGTTTAACGAATTCATCACAGGATGGGATTGAATCTTTGGACCTCTGACACAGATCCTCAAGTAGGAATAACAGATGTGTCGAGTATAGGGCTAACGGGAGGACTTTGAATAGTGTGGATGAGCAGAGGGATCTAGGTGTATGTGTACATAGATCCCTGAAAGTTGGGAATCAAGTAGATAAGGTTGTTAAGAAGGCATACGGTGTCTTGGTGTTTATTGGTAGGGGGATTGAATTTAGGAGTCGCAGCGTCATGATGCAACTGTACACAACTCTGGTGCGGCCACACTTGGAGTTTTGTGTGCAGTTCTGGTCCCCACATTACAGGAAGGATGTGGAGGCTTTGGAGAGGGTGCAGAGGAGGTTTACCAGGATGTTGCCTGGTATGGAGGGGAGGTCCTATGAGGAGAGGCTGAGGGATTTGGGGTTGTTTTCGCTGGAAAGAAGGCGGCTAAGAGGGGATCTTATTGAAACATATAAGATGATTAGAGGTTTAGATAGGGTGGATAGTGATGGCCTTTTTCCTCTGATGGAGAAATCTAGCACGAGGGGGCATGGCTTTAAATTAAGGGGGGGTCGTTATAGGACGGATGTCAGGGGTATGTTCTTTACCCAGAGGGTGGTGAGGGATTGGAATGCCCTGCCTGCTGCAGTTGTAAATGCGCCTAGTTTGGGGGCGGTTAAGAGATCTGTGGATAGGTTTATGGACGAAAAGGGATTGGTTTAGGTTAGAGGGTCATTGTTTTGTAACTGGTTGGCGCAACATCGTGGGCCGAAGGGCCTGTTCTGCGCTGTAATGTTCTATGTTCAAAGGCCCCTGGGTTATTGATGGGACCTTTTGCATAGTAATGTTACTGTAAAAATTTATGATGAAAAGAATATGATTTGTTCAGTGTTGCTCTCAATTCCCTTTGTTGCATCTAAGGTGAAACAGTGATATCACTCCCAGGCTAAGCCTGTGTCACAGGAAGTTGTACATTGCTAAGTAAGTATGAAATTGAACACAAGATTGAGGAAAAACTCGATCTTTGCATTATGGCTTTTAATTCTGCAGACTGATCTGGTGGTCAGTGAATGAGAATTGGGTCGTGTATGGGATGGAGAACAGCTGTCAGAAGGAGGACGCTTTGAAGTTAAAGAGAAAATTCTGTCACTGTGCAGAAAGGAGCACTACCGTTCACCTGCTGCTATCCTGACAACTCTCAGTAGTTGTCAGACCGCATTCAAATTCCTTATTTCTGTTCTAGAAATAAACCTTACAGCATTGCTTCCAGGAACTTGTGATCTCGGCTCACGCCTGCAGTATAAAACATGTGATAGGCTTGTGCAGTTATTATGAGCTTTGTTCCGTCTGGTCTTGTTTTATGTTTTATAAACACTTGTCAATGTCAGTGGGTGATCACCACCAAATCATTTTTTATTCATTCATGGAATGAATGTCGTTGGCAAAGCCAACATTTACAAGAACATAAGAGCAGGAGTAGGCCATCTAGCCCTTCGAGCCTGCCCCGCCATTCAATAAGATCATGGCTGATCTGAAGTGGATCAGTTCCACATTCCCGCCCTCTCCCCATAACCCTTAATCCCCTCGCTTATCAAAAATCCTCCAACCTGCGTCTTAACAATATTTAGCGAGGCAGCCTCCACCACTTCAACGGGCAGAGAATTCCAGAGATTCACCACCCTTTGAGTGAAGAAGTTCCTCCTCAACTCCGTTCTAAACCGCCCCCCCTTTATCTTGAGGCTGTGCCCCCTAGTCCTACTGTCCTTTCTGAATCGGAAGAGTCTCTCCACCTCTATCCTATCCATCCCATTCAACATCTTATGAGTCTCAATGAGATCTCCCCTCATTCTTCTAAACTCTAACGAGTACAAGCCTAATTTATTCAGCCTCTCCTCATAGCTCAACCCCCTCAACTCCGGTATCAGCCTAGTTAACCTCCTCTGCACTCCCTCCAAGGCCAAAATATCCTTGCGTAAGTGCGGCGACCAAAACTGCACCCAGTACTCGAGCTGCGGCCTCACCAATGCCCTATACAGCTGCAGCAATACCTCCCTACTTTTATATTCAATCCCCCTCGCTATGAAGGCCAGCATCCCATTTGCCTTCCTGACCACCTGCCGCACCTGCAAGCTGGGTTTTTGCGACTCATGCACAAGGACCCTGAGGTCCCTCTTCACCGTCGCCTGCTGCAGTTTTTCGCCACGTAAGTAATAGTCCTTCCTACCATTATCCCATTCCTAATTGCCCTCGAGAAGGTGGTGGCAGTGAGCTGCTTTGAACTGCTGCAATCCCTGTAACGTAGGTACACCTACTGTTAGGGAAAGAGTTCAAGGATATTGATCCAGTGACAGTGAAGGAAATACGATATGTTTCCTAGTCAGGATATTGTGCGACTTGGAGGGGAGCCTCCAAATGGTATTCCCAAATATCTGCTGGCATTGTGGTCGTGAGTTTGGAAGATGCTGTCAGAGGAGGCTTGATGAGTTACTGCAATGCATTCTATAGATGGCGCACATTGTTGCCACTTTGGGCCAGTGTGGATGGCAGTGAATGTTTAAGGGGTGGATGGGTGGGTGCCAATCAAGTGGGCTGCTTTGTCATGGATGGTGTCAAACTTCGAGTGTTTTGGAGCTGTGCTCATTTAAATATTCCATCACACTCCTGACTTGTACCTAATGGGTTGTAGACAGGCTTTAGGGAGTCTGGAGTTGAGTTGCTAACTGAAGAATTCCCAACATTTACACTGCTCTTGTATTTAAATGACTGACCTGTAGCCTAACTTGCACCAAGTTTTGATCATCCATCACCCCGTATACTCACTAGTCTAGATTGGCTCCTGTTCTTGCAGCACCTTGATTTTAAAATTCTCATCCTCCTTTTCAAATCTCTTTATCCATAACTCCATTATTGATGAGCATGCCTTCAGCTATCTAGACCCCAAGCACTGGAACTCCTTTCTTAAACCTCTCCGTTCTCCTTTAATTTTTCAGGACGCTCCTTATAACATACCTCTTTGTCCAAGGTTTTCATCAATTGTCTTAATACCTCCCTGTGTGTCTGATATTCTGTTTGATAATACTTTGGTGAACCATCTTGGGATGTTTACTTTAAAGATGTTTTATAGCTACAAGGTGTGTTTGGGAGGAGGAGAGAAAGAGAACTGTTCCAACTGAATAGTGGGTTGCTAGATGAGAGAGGTGAAGCTGTGTCTAGTTACTGTCAGTTGGATCTACTGTCGGTATGAATGAGCATAGGGGAGGGACAGACTTTGTGAAATGGTTTTTAGGCAGTGCGAACTGTAAGTTAGTGTTACTGAAAGAATCTTGGGCAATTGTCCAGGCATTCCAGAATGGTTAGATGATTCTTGTCTGGCCACAGCACAAGGAAACCTGTTTATAATGGCTTCTTTTAAGTCTAATTGCAGGCACCCATTATAAACACTCAGTTAGATGCTTTGCTCCGAGTACGTCAGAGCAAACCCTTGGTCTGAGAGAAGCCATGTGGCCCAGTGATGAATTGAGATGAATTGTTGTTTATCATGTTAATTGTTTGGGGAGATGGTGGTGTCACTGGACTAGTAATCCAGAGGCCCAGGCTAATACTCCAGGGACACAGATTCAGATTCCACCAAGGCAGCTGGACGAATTTAAATTCAATTGATAAATCTTAAATGTAAAGCTCATCTCAGTAATGGTGACCACAAATAAGAGGAAATTAGCACAATAATGAGAAAGGATATGAGCTGTGATAATGTGGAGTCTGTATGTGTGGAGTTGAGAAATACCATGGGGCAAAAAACATTAGTGGATGTCATTTGTAGACCCCCAAACTGCAGGGTGATGTTCGGATTGGCAACACGAAATTAGAGATGCATATGTTAAAGGAATATCAGTGATCATGCTGATTTTAATCTGCACAGGGAACAATAGGGGACAAAGAAATGATTGAGCAACTTAATAGCTACTTTGGTTCTGTCTTCACAAAAGAGGACACAAATCAGATGTCAGAAATATCGGGGAATGCAGGATTTAGTGAGAGGGAAGAACTGAGGAAGATCAATATTAGTAGAGAAATGCTGCTTGGAAAATTGATGGAATTGCATGTAGATAAATCCCTACGGCCTGATAATTTACATCCCAGAGTACTTAAGGAAGTGGCTCTAGAAATAGTGGATGCATTGGTGGTCATCTTCAAGAATTCTATAGACCCCGGAACAATCCCTGCAGATTGGAGGGTAGCTAATATCACTCTAATATTCAGAAAGGGAGCTAGAGAAAAAACGGGGACGAGCAAGCTTAACATTGGGTATGGGGAAAGTTCTTGAATCCATTATCAAGTACTTTATAGTGGAGCATTTAGAAAGCAGTGACAGGATCAGACAGAGTCAGCATGGATTTATGAAGGGGAAATCATGCTTGACAAAACTGTTGGAATTCTTTGAAGATGTAACTAGTAGAGTTGACAAGGGGGAACTAGTCGATGTGATATATGTGGACTTTCACAAAGCATTTGACAAAATCCCGTGCAATATTAAAGTGCATGGGATTGGGGTAAGTGTATTCAGGTGGATTGAAAACTGATTGGCAGAGAGGAAACAAAGAGTAGGAATTAATGTGTCCTTTGCAAATTGGCAGGCAGTAACTAATGGGGTGCCACAGGGATTGGTGCTGGGTTCCCAGCTATTCATAAGATATATTAATGATTTGGACGAGGGAACAAAATTAACATCTCAAAGTTTGCAGAAAATACCAAATTGGCTGGGAGGATGAACTGTGATGAGGATGCAGAGATCCTTCAGCATGATCTGAACAGATTGGGTGAGTGTGCAAATCCTTGGCAGATGCAATATAGTTTGGATAAATGTGAAGTTATTCACTTTGGAAGCAAAAACAAGAAGGCAGATTACTACCTGATTGGCTGTAAATTGGGTCAGGCTAGTGTGCAATGGGACCTGGTGTCCTTGTGCACCAGTCACTGAAGATAAGCATGCAGATGCAGTAGGTGGTAAAGAAGGTTAGTGGTATGTTGACCATCGTTGTGAGAGGTTTTGAGTACATAAGAACATAAGAAATAGGAGCAGGAGTAGGCCATCTAGCCCTTCGAGCCTGCCCCGCCATTCAATAAGATCATGGCTGATCTGTCGCTGCTCAGTTCCACTTTCCCGCTTTCTCCCCATAACCCTTAATCCCCTCTCTTATCAAAAACCCATCAACCCACGTCTTAAAAATATATAGCGAGGCAGCCTCCACCACTTCAATGGGCAGAGAATTCCAGAGATTCACCACCCTTTGAGTGAAGAAGTTCCTCCTCAACTCCGTTCTAAACCGCCCCCCTTTTATCTTGAGGCTGTGCCCCCTAGTCCTACTGTCTTTTTTGAGCCGGAAGAGTCTCTCCACCTCTATCCTATCCATCCCATTCATCATCTTATACGTCTCAATGAGATCTCCCCTCATTCTTCTAAACTCTAACGAGTACAAGCCCAGTTTATTCAGCCTCTCCTCATAGCTCAACCCCCTCAACTCCGGTATCAGCCTAGTAAACCTCCTCTGCACTCCCTCCAAGGCCAAAATATCTTTGCGTAGGTGCGGCGCCCAAAACTGCACACAGTACTCCAGCTGCGGCCTCACCAATGCCCTATACAGCTGCAGCAAGACCTCCCTACTTTTATATTCAATCCCCTTCGCTATGAAGGCCAGCATCCCATTCGCCTTCCTGACCACCTGCTGCACTTGCAAGCTGGGTTTTTGTGACTCATGCACAAGGACCCCGAGGTCCCTCTGCACTGTCGCCTGCTGCAGTTTTTCGCCACGTAAGTAATAGTCCATCCTACCATTCTTCCTACCAAAGTGGACCACCTCACACTTGCCAACATTAAATTCCATTTGCCATTTCCTGGCCCATTCGTCCAGCCTATCTAGATCCTTCTGCAGACTCTCCACACCCTCCGCACAATTTGCCGTTCCCCCAATCTTGGTGGCATCAGCAAATTTCGACACCCTACACTCGGTTCCCTCCTCCAGATCATCTATATCAATGGTAAAAAGCTGAGGCCCCAGCACCGACCCCTAGGGCACTCCACTAGTCACCATACAGGAGCAGGGATGTGTTGTTGCAATTGTACAGGGCTTTGGTGAGGCCAAACCTAGAATATTGTGTGCAGTTTTGGTCTCCTTTTCAGAGGAAGGATGTTTTTGCTCTCAAGGGAGTGCAGCAAAGGTTTACCAGGCTGATTCTGGGGATGGCGGGACTGAGATTGATTAGGTTAGGATTGATTTTGCTGGAGTTCAGACGAATGAGGGAGGAATCTCCTAGAAATTTGTCAAGTTCTGTTAGATTTTAATAAGTTAGATACAGGGAGGATGTTCGCGATGGTGGAGGAGCCCAGAACCAGAGGATTCAGGGTAGACCATTTAGGTTGGAAATGAGTAGACATTTCTTCAGCCAAAGGGTGGTGAGCCTGTGGTAGTTGGTACCAAAACATTGAATATATTTAAGAGGTGACTAGTTGGGGCAAATGGGATCAAAGGTAATGGGGAGAGAGCAGGATTAGGCTGTTGAGTTGGATTATCAGCCTTGATCGTGATGAATGGCAGAGCAGGCTCGAAGGTCCAAATGGCCTCCTCCTGCTCCTATCTTCTATGTTTTTATATCAGTTGCTTTACAAACCTACCTGGTTTACCAGTGCTCTTGGAAGGAAATCTGCCTCACCCAGTCTGGCCTTTTTTAGTTCGTCGCCCTGTCTGATGTATATGTGAATTCAGACCCATAACAATGTGTTGATTCTTCAGTGCCCTTTGCAATTACGTAGCAAGTAGTTAGGGATGAGCTCCAAATGCTGACCTTGCAGGCAATGACACCAACAATTTTTTTTCTTTCTTGGCATAAATATGGGGAAAGGATGCTTTGCCTCAGGAGTGATTCCACTGACAAACTAGGGATATTTTTTATCAAAAGAAACTTTATTTATAACAGTTTAAATATACCTCTGACAGAATGAAACAGCTTTAACTGCTGTCTGGGAGGGTGTTAGAGGTGGGTTGCCTCACATCCTTTAAAAAGTGCCTGGAGAGCACTTTGCACATCATGATATTCAAGGCTATGGACCAAGTGCTGGTAAATGGGATTAGTTGGGAGAGTTCAGGTGTTTCTCATGTGTTAGTGCAGACTTGACACATGAGTGTCACTGTATGATTCTAACTCTTAACCACTGAACCTTTTTTTTTGTTTTTAGTCCAACTCGATCCAATCAGACGTCCAATTCAGAGTCTCAACAAGTTGGGACGTTCCTGATCCAAACTGACAAGACAGGGCTCTCACCTCCTGTCTTGGGCTTGATCTACATGATCCAAGCTGATTGGAGTAGGCATAGCTCCTCCTCCAAGGCTTGATCTCATTTGCATCTTAGCCAAGTGGCCAAGATGCTGCTTTTAAAAATTGCTTCAAATGAAGCTAAAAAGTAACCTAATGACTTCAACCAAGCACAGCATATCGATTCTACACTTGATCTTAGCCAAAAGGCCAAGAAGTGATTAATTTTTAAACAATGAAAAGAAACAAACCCTTTAACTTCCAACATATTACTTACTATTCAGATCTAATTAAATAATATTTTCCTTATAGACTTAAACACCTCTTTAAAAATAGTTAGCAAATCCAAGGAAACTTGCTTTAACATTTGTTAACAGCCTGGGAGCTTCCAGGGAGATTTTGTAGTGAGAGGGCTGTTTGTAGACTGCTATCTTTAACCAGCTCTAGCAATAGCACAGTAGTTTGCACTGCTACCTCAGTGCCAGGGACCCAGATTCCATTCCTGGCTTGGGCAACTGTCTATGTTGAGTTTGCACGTTCTCCTCATGTTTGCGTGGGTTTCCTGCATGGGGGGAGGGAAGGGGAGAAATGGAGCTGGGGATAAGGATGGAGAGGGAGGGGAGGTTTCTGATCCATCTGGTAACTTTTGGATTATGACCTCCATTTACTGCGTTTACAGCTCTGGTGCTGCTCCCCAGAAACAGTTTTTAATAAAGTTTAAGTTTATTAGTGTCAAAAGTAGGCTTACGTTAACACTGCAATGAAGTTATTAAGAAAATCCCCTATTTGCCCCACTGTGCTGCCCTGTGAAACTTTGAGATAGCTGAGTGGAATTGCAAAAATGAATGTAGATGGCCTTCAAAACTAAACTGCCACAATATTGAAAGAAAGACATGCGCTTAAATGTGCTGGTCCGGATTAAGGGGAAAGAGGTTCTGATTGAACTGTTTCAGGATCCAAATAAGATCCGCACACACTTCTGCAAATGGTGTCATTGGTTTTCTGTGCACGCCAGATGAGGATCACTGGTTATCCTATGCAGCTGCATTGCATTGGCAGGGACATAAATATATTTAAGTTACTACATAAATGCAAGTTTTGTTGGAGGAATATGAGGATCATTGAACAACAGCTGATAGCAGGAACCTTGGCTGACTTCACTTCTCCCTCACGAGGCTGACTGGAATATGAAGTCTAATTGTAACCACTAGCCAGCTGAATGAACTCTGTACCAACTAGGAATCTAACCTGGGATTTTCTCTGTCTGAATGACGTGCATTATACCACGATACTCTTGGGGAATCTTATTGTGTTCCTTGTAAAACTTTCATCACATTATCTATCCCGGTGAGGAAATAATCCTCTTGTGGCTAGTATTGCAGATGTACTGTGAGGGGCTGTGCGGTCTTTCACTGCACTGTGTTAATTTATCATCTGGAATGGAGATTACAGGAGGCTGATTCAGGAAGGATTCCTTTTCCTGAGTTTTGAAGGATTGTTGCAAGAGACCTTGAAATTTCAAGTTAGAATTTATTTTGCGGCATGTGCTTTTGGCTTTGAATGCCATTTCATTGGTGCCTACACATTGGTGGCTGAATTGTCAAACTTTCTCAGAACCTTCCTCCAACAATTCCTCTTCCTCCCACAGTCTGCACTTTTCTCTCTTTCACCCTCCTGCTCCTTTGCAGCATAAATGCCTTTTTCGGCTGAGTGTGAGCAGTGAGACTCACTTGAGATCAATCTTGGATTATTACTTTGACTTGTTATCTGGGAGCTTGCTGCATTTTAGCTTCACAGAAGGACAGGCTTGTCAGTATAGCTATCCCTCCACTAGCAATTCCTCCTTGTTTGTGCATCAACTTCCTGCCTCCTGTGCTGTATCTTGCCATTTTATCTTGTTGGCGATTCACCTGGATTATTGTCATGTCTGCACTAAGAGGATTTTTGCACTGAAGTTATTAATTTGTTTCTTAGCTAGTAAAAGTGGTTAAGTGAATTTGAAAGCTCTCATACTAATTTGAACAAGGATATCCAAAATTTCCAACAATTAAGGGCTCCTCTGAGTTTTCAAAAACCGTGTCAGTAACTACTATACCTAATTGTGTTAATCCGTGTTGACTCAATTGTACACTTGATTCAGTAAAATTTACTTGTGCTTGTACACTATATTCACCCTTTTCTGTTTTCTTCTGTTTTCCCAGTCATGTCTTCAAGCATTACTAGCTTGTGCTGGGATATAGTTGTGTGCTGGCAGCTCTATCTTTTTAATATCCTGTCTCAAGGGTTCAATCTTCCTGTGTCAGATCTCTCAGTAAAATGGAAAAACTTGAAAGACTTGCATTTCGATAGCTCATTTTATGAGTTCAGGGCCAGGGCTAGGGTGTGGTGAGTTTGATGCTTTATCCATAAAGTGCTCTAACAATAACAATAATCTTCCTGGATGACATGTGCATTGAAACAACACACTTTGTATTTCTGTTGCCTTGAACAATCCTTTAAAATGCATTCATTCAGATTTGTAAGTTGGGAGTTGCAAAATTTGATTTGTGGGAGATGCCAGTGGCTAAGCAATTCACATTGAAAGCACTTCAGCTGTGAATATTCATCTTTACCTGGGCACTTGATCCTAACTGATAAAGGTAATTAAAACAATTAGGCAGACCTTCAGCGCAAGGAGATTTGAGTGCCAGAGTAAAGGTGTCTTGCTGCAATTGCATAGAGCCTTGGTGAGACCATATCTGGAGTATTCTGCATAGTTTTGGTCCCCTTTATCTAAGGAAGGATATCCTTGCCATAGAGGGAGTGCAGTGGAGGATTACTAGACTAAACCCTGGGATGGAAGGATTGTTTTAAGGGGAGAGATTGAGGGAAACTGGACTTGTAGAGTTTTGAAGAATGAGAGGTGATCTCACTGAAACTTACAAAATTCTCCCAGGGCGTGACAGGGTAGATATGGGTAGTGTGTTTCCCCTTGCTGGTGAGTCTAGAATCAGGGGACAGTCTCAGAATAAGGGGCAGCCATTAAAGACTGAAATGAAACAATTTCTTCACTCAAGGGGATGGTGAAATTTTCTTTGAAATTTTCTGCCCCAGAGGCTGTGGAAGTGCAATCATTTAGCTTGTTCAAGACAGGAAGTCATAGATTTGTGCATATTAACGACATCAAAGGATACGAAGATAGTGGGAAAATGGTGCAAGAGGTGGATGAATAGCCATGATTTGTTTGAATGGCAGAGCAGGCTTGATGGCTGAATGACCTATCCCTATCTCCTATGTTCCTATAAAATAAATGTGAGATGGGCATTCTATTATCAGGGTTTAATGACCGTGAAGTGAATTGTAGGGGATCAGTTGAAATTACGCAATGGGGATAGTTTTTAGTGAATGTGCATGTGTAAACAGGTTCCTGTCAAGTGCCCAGGTAAATAAGGACACTCCAAGCTGAAGTGCTTTTAATGTGAATTGCTTAATATTTTACATATCTCTGACAAGTAGCATTTTAGTAGCTAATGATTTATGAATTTGAATGAATGATTTTCATTGAAAGACGATTTGAGTTCAGGATTACAAAGCAGCTGAAACATTAACATTGTGCTGTTTTGATGAGTACTTCAATGAAGAAGAATATATATGTGTGTCCATTGCTGACTGTATAAGTGTAACGTTTTGGTATCAGTCGCTCGATGGTTTTTACGAACAGGACGAGCACATTGGTCTCAACAAACCCATCTCTTCTGACAAATACTGTATACTTTAATTATAACTGTCTATTATCTTGCTACACCTCACAACCCCATCATCTCCCCATATCTCTCATCCACTTGTCTCTCAAGAAATACATAAAAGTACTCCCTGACATTGAATACTTTGTGGCTTCAAAGGCCTTTCCTGGTAACTAATATTGTACACTTCTCTAAATGTACATCTTTCAATTGACTTCCCTCTTGCTTCTAATATTCTAAAGGAGAACATATCCCATCCACATCAACGGGGACAAAGCAGAAAAGGTTGAGAGCTTCAAGTTATTAGGTGTCCTGATCACCAACAATCTGTCCTGATGTCCCTGTGCCAGCACTATAGTTAAGAAAGCCTACCAATGCCTCTACTTTCTCAGAAGACTAAGGAAATTTGGCATGTTAGCTACAACTCTCACCAACTTTTACAAATGCACCATAGAAAGCATTCTCTCTGGTTGTACCACAGCTTGGTAAGCCTACTGTTCTGCCCAAGACTGCAATAAACTACAAAAGGTCATGAATGTAGCCCAGTCCATCACGCAAACCAGCCTCCCATCCATTGACTCTGTCTACACTTCCTGCTGCCTCGGCAAAGCAGCTAGCATAATTAAGGACCCCACGTACCCCGGACATTCTCTCTTCCACTACCTTCCGCCAGGAAAAAAATATAAAAGCCTGAGGTCACGTACCAACTGACCCAAGAACAGCTTCTTTCCTATTGCAGTCAGACTTTTGAATGGACTTATCTTGCATTAAGCTGATCTTTCTTTACACCCTAGCTATGACTGTACTATTACATTCTACACTCTCTTGTTTCCTTCTGTACGAACAGTGTGCTTTGTCTGTATACCGCGCAAGAAACAATACTTTTCAGTAATGTTAATATATGTAACAATAATAAATCAAATCAAATCCTAGTCTTCAACCTGTGCCCTGGTTTGTGAACCTTCCACAAAGTGAGCGTTTGGCTTGAACGCTGTCAAAGGCCTTCATCTTTCTTCAGTAAGCCTCCCCAGTCCACCCAGCATGACCCAGCATCTTCAGGATAGGAGGGCGGTCTTTTAAAGTAACTTGTGGCACAATGTTTTTGAAGGAGCTTTGAAAAAGACTGGTTCAATCAGGGTTTGCCAGTCTCTAGTTACCTATCTCTAGGATAAATATGACACGTGTGTGCTTTCACGACTAAAGATAGTGCACCCTTGAAATGTGCTGGTGTTGTTGTGGTTGGCTGAAGAACATAAGAACATAAGAAATAGGAGCAGGAGTAGGCCATCTGGCCCTTCGAGCCTGCCCCGCCATTCAATAAGATCATGGCTGATCTGTCGTGACTCAGCTCCACCTTCCCGCCCTCTCCCCATAACCCTTAATCCCTTCTCTTATCAAAAACCCATCAACCCGTTTCTTAAAAATATTTAGCGAGGCAGCCTCCACCACTTCAACGGGCAGAGAATTCCAGAGATTCACCACCCTTTGAGTGAAGAAGTTCCTCCTCAACTCTGTTCTAAACCGCCCCCCCTTTATCTTGAGGCTGTGCCCCCTAGTCCTACTGTCTTTTTTGAGCGGGAAGAGTCTCTCCACCTCTATCCTATCCATCCCATTCATCATCTTATACGTCTCAATGAGATCTCCCCTCATTCTTCTAAACTCTAACGAGTACAAGCCTAGTTTATTCAGCCTCTCCTCATAGCTCAATCCCCTCAACTCCGGTATCAGCCGAGTAAACCTCCTCTGCACTCCCTCCAGGGCCAAAATATCCTTGCGCAGGTGCGGCGCCCAAAACTGCACACAGTACTCCAGCTGCGGCCTCACCAATGCCCTATACAGCTGCAGCAAGACCTCCCTACTTTTACATTCAATCCCCCTCGCTATGAAGGCCAGCATCCCATTTGCCTTCCTGACCACCTGCTGCACCTGGAAGCTGGGTTTTTGCGACTCATGCACAAGGACCCCGAGGTCCCTCTGCACCGTCGCCTGCTGCAGTTTTTCGCCCCGTAAGTAATAGTCCTTCCTACCATTCCTCCTAACAAAGTGGACCACCTCACACTTGCCAACATTAAATTCCATTTGCCATTTCCTGGCCCATTCGCCCAGCCTATCTAGATCCTTCTGCAGACTCTCCACACCCTCCGCACAATTTGCCTTTCCCCCAATCTTGGTGTCATCAGCAAATTTCGACACCCTGCACTCGGTTCCCTCCTCCAGATCATCTATATAAATGGTAAATAGCTGAGGCCCCAGCACCGACCCCTGGGGCACCCCGCTAGTCACCAACCGCCAATCCGAATAGCATCCATTGACCCCCACTCTCTGCCTCCTATTTGACAACCAATCCTCTATCCACGCTAACACCCTACCCCCAACTCCATGTCCCCTGACCTTCTGCAATAACCTCTTGTGAGGTACCTTGTCAAACGCCTTCTGAAAATCCAGAAAGACCACATCCACCGGCTCTCCTCTATCCACTGCCCTAGACACATCCTCATAGAACTCCAGTAAATTTGTCAGACACGACTTCCCTTTAATGAAACCGTGTTGCGTCCGCCCTATCAAGCAATTCCCCTCAAGATGCCTCGCAATTTCCTCCTTAATGACGGTTTCTAACATTTTACCTACCACAGACGTTAAACTAACCGGCCTATAATTCCCCGCCTTTTGCCTGGCACCCTTCTTAAACAACGGCGTAACATTAGCCGTTTTCCAATCTTCCGGCACTTCCCCGGAATCCAGCGACGTCTGGAAAATAACCACCAAGGCATCCACTATCACCTCCGCCATTTCTTTCAGAACCCTCGGATGCATTCCATCCGGGAATGTCTGCTATCAGATGGTCTTCACTGGCTGTCTCTGGCTGATATTGCAGCTGTTTATGCAACATAACGGATTTCGCTATAGGCCTTTTGTCAATACACTGGTCTTATTTTGATTGCCCCAGGGGATTAATGAAGAAGTTGAGTTTTTCTCCTGGCTCTGGGTGTTTCTCTGTTATTTTGATGGCTAAGGACCAGGGTGGGGGAGGAAACATTTAGCCATCCTAGTGTGGAGCAGGCATGATAGACTTTTTCCTGCTCATCTTGTGTGTTTGTATAGCACCCTTTATATCCTCCAGGGCATCTGAAAAAAATTATTCATAGCCAATGAATTAATATTTAAAGCATAGTTACAAGTTATGTAGGTGAATCTGTGTAGTTGAGAATCCTGATTAATTCTACATACCCAACATGAGGATAATTAACTAATGTTTTAATAAGTGATTTGAGAATAATACAAAATATTTAAGTAACATCTTAATAATGTCTCTCAGAAATTAATTTGTAACATGCCAGTAAGATGAAAGTGTATTCATGAAAAATACCAGCACACGTCAGGCACAAGTAACGCAACAAAGTAAATTACCAATGCATATCTAAGCCAAGGAAATAAGTCCAATAGATATAGATGCCTTCAATAGAACCAGTTTAAATTGGTTAGAGAAATGCTGAATCATAAGCCATTTTTGGGAGAGAACTTCTGTAAAACAGACAGACAAGTCACAGATCAGTAATTGAAGGTGTTAAAATACGATTGATTGAAGGACACACCATTGTTAGATTGAAATTGTTTTTAGAGTGCTGGGCTGATTAATCCGTTATTGAAGCTATAACCAATCCTGCCCTTTGGTATGAAATCTCAGATCTTTATGAAAGCTCATTCGGTGTGTAGATGGAACCATTGATCTCCTGTTTTGGCCAAAATGAGCTTTGTCTTGTCATAATTGTATATTTGTTTAAATATTGTTAGTTTATAGTGTTGTTGATTCTAAAATTTCAATGTTTTGATAAAATTAGTTTAATTGAAGAATATAATTGGACTGAATGAACCTTTTTTGCCTTTTGTGAAGTGAAATGTTTAATGAAAAGATTTAGTTTTTAAATTAATCAGGCCACCTAAAAGAATTTCCCACAACAATTTGGCACCAATTTAAATGAAGAAATGTCCCACAAACTGCAGTAAGATAAATTCCTGGGCAATGTCAAGTGGTGGCTATTGATGGATAGATGTTGGTCAGCACACTAGGAGAGGTGATTGGGGGATTTGCTAGAAGAAGGGAAAGAAAGATTTGGACGGCAAGTCTTTGTTTTTATATAATGTATTTTAGTTGGACCAATGCTGTCTGTTCATGGAATTATTGCAGAGAAACCAGCCGTCTAACCCAAGCATACCTTAGCTGTTAACCTCCACATGGGTCTTAATTATCATCCCGTGTGCCTGCCTGTTGTTATACCCTTAATTCCCTATTATTTGGCCACTATCTGTCTATTTATTCTTAAAATGCTTTTTCCTATTGGGTCCTAAATCTCATGTTAATATTTGCTTGTTCTAGACTTCTTGATCACTCCAGTCTCTGTCTCTCAATCTTAATTACCTCCATGAAATCACTCATACTAATAAAGCCATAATTGCATTTATATATCATATTTCTCAATGCCCAAAATACCTCTATGTTTTATGTTCTAAGAACTCTAGAGAGAACTCTTAAGATAAAACCAAAATACTTGTGTGCATCTGAAGCAAAAACACAAAATGCTGGAAAATCTTAGCAGGTTTGATAGCATCTGTGGAGAGAGAATACAGCCAATGTTTCATGACTGTTTTCTCTCTGATTTGTCTCCACAGATGCTGTCAGATCTGAAATTTTCCAGCATTTTCTGTTTTTGTGTCAAGGGAGAACTCGTCAGGTCTTTGAGCTTAAAACACATAACGGAATGCATGAAACTACACACAGTTCTCTCACTGGGACCTAACCAGTGTTTTGTATACATTCATCATTATTATGTTGTTCTGCTGATCACTCTGCTGTCTGTAAAACTCCAAACTTTCTTAGCCTTTTTGTGATTTTATCTATTGTACTTTTCAGAAAATTGCATTCTGCACCTCAGTGGGTATCACACTCACTTCTGATTCAGAAAGTTGTGGGTTGAAGCCCCACGCCAGAATCTTGACTCCATAATCTGGATTGCCATTCCGAGGAGAGTGCTGCATTGTTGATGGTGCAGCTTTTCAATAAAATGTTAAATAGAGGCTCGGTGTACCCTAATCGTTGGTGATCTAATGGCAATGGTTTAAAGGAGAACAAGGGAATTCTCATTACTGTCCTGGCCTGTGGCATCCTGTGGTTGTGAAGGATATTATAGAAGTGTAGGGTTTATTGATGTTTTCCCAGCTTGTTGAGTGGGCTGCAGTGCTGAGCAGTTGTGAATTTCCCTCTGCTTCTCTTTCTATTGTAGCCTGCGAGAATACAAGAAACCTAATGAAAGGCAGGCTAAGGTGAGCATGCTGGCAGTTGGCAAACTCCTTTGCAGGCTCCCTCATTTCTCTCGTCCATGAAGCCATGTGTGCAGCATGAAGGAAAGGATTCCGGATGTTTAGTGAGCTGTTTCTGTAGCCTAAACACTTTTCAGTTTGGATTAACGTGAAATGTTCTAGCTCCACTATCTAACATAAATTCATCTTGATGAATCAGCAGGATTATAAGCAGCATAGATCTTGGAAGAGACTGCAATAAATTCTCCCCCCACCCCCCCCAATAAAATCCTTGCAGGAAGCATGTTGTCCTATTTGGAAATTGAGTATGTGCCTCTTTTTGAAAGGGGAGAGGATACAAATGTATAATTATAGATTGACTTGACTTGGTGGTTGGTTTTGTAATTGTGGTTTCCAATTTAGGATCTTGTGGTATGAAATTGAGTTGTGTAGACCACGAGATCTCGGTTTACAGTCTTTGGTCTGTTATTTGAATTGTTGGATGGTGGTTACACTTTTTGTTTTGACTTCTCTTGATCACTGTGTGGGAAAAAAAACAGCCAAAGTTATAACTCCTCGGGGACAAATTTGCCCTCTTTCAGGTATTTATCTCATTCACTTTTGAAAATTACTGTTGAATCTGTTTCTGCTCCCCTTTCAGGCAGCACATTGGATCACAACAACTCACTGTGTAAATAAGCTTCCCAATGTTGCAATTAACTTAAATCTGTCTCTGCTCATTACAGATCCTTATGCCACAAGAAACAGCTTCTCCTTATTAAATTTGTCAGATTTGTTTATGACTTTCTATGTCTCTGTTAACTCTCCTAACCTTCTCTGCTCAATGAATAACCCAGATTCTTAACGTAATTGATGTCCCTGATCTCTGATGTCATTCTAATAAATCTGTTTTGTACCCTTTCTTTTGGCCTGATATCATTCCTAAAGTGTATGCAATTCCATGAAGTAGTTTTGTAGTATTGTTACTGTTATAAGGTGTGGGAGGAATGGGTTCGAATTTATGGGGCATTGGCACCAGTATTGGGGTAGGTGGGACTTGTTCGGGCGAGATGGGGTTGGTCTGAATCGTGCTGGGACCAGAGTGTTGGCGAATCGAGTAAAGAGGACTGTAGACAGGGCTTTAAGCTAATTAGGGGGGGGGAGGGTGCGAGGGTAGGTGATGCTACGAGGTCTAAAGTTAAGGATAGGGTACAGGTAAGGGAAGAGGCCAAGGATGTCCCAATTGGTGGCGTTACGGCAAATAGGGTCCAGGTGAAGGCTGAGATGAAAGTGCTTTATCTGAATGCACGAAGCATTCGGAATAAAGTGGATGAGCTGGTGGCGCAGATCGACACAAATGGATACGATCTGGTGGCCATTACAGAGATGTGGCTGCAAGGTGACAGGGACTGGGAGATGAATGTACAGGGCTATCAAGTGTTTAGGAAGGGTAGGCAGGAGGAAAGAGGGGGTGGCGTAGCTCTGCTGATTAAGGATAATATCAAGGTGGTAGCAAGGGATGATATCGGAGCCAAAGAGCAGAAAGTGGAATCGTTGTGGGTGGAGATTAGGAACAGCAAAGGGAGGAAGACGCTAGTGGGTGTCGTCTATAGGCCCCCGAATAATGATCTGGAGGTGGGGTGGGCTGTTAACACGCAAATAAGTGCAGCGTGCAGGAATGGGACAGCAGTAGTTATGGGAGATTTCAATCTGCATATTGATTGGTCGACCCATGTTGGACGAGGTGGGCTCGAGGAAGAGTTCTTGGAATGCTGCCGGGATAATTTCCTTGAACAGTGGGTGTTGGAGCCGACGAGGGAGAGAGCTATCTTGGATCTGGTGCTATGTAATGAGGCGGGTAGAATTAGGGACCTTGCGGTGAAGGATCCTCTTGGAGAGAGTGATCATTGTATGGTGGAGTTTCTGGTGCAGATGGAGGAGGAGAAAGTGGGTTCCCGGACACGCGTCCTTTGTTTGAATAGAGGGGAGTAGAACATAAGAACATAAGAAATAGGAGCAGGAGTAGGCCATCTAGCCCTTCGAGCCTGCCCCGCCATTCAATAAGATCATGGCTGATCTGTCGTGGCTCAGTTCCACCTTCCCGCCCTCTCCCCATAACCCTTAATCCCTTCTCTTATCAAAAACCCATCAACCCGCTTCTTAAAAATATTTAGCGAGGCAGCCTCCACCACTTCAACGGGCAGAGAATTCCAGAGATTCACCACCCTTTGAGTGAAGAAGTTCCTCCTCAACTCTGTTCTAAACTGCCTCCCCTTTATCTTGAGGCTGTGCCCCCTAGTCCTACTGTCTTTTTTGAGCAGGAAGAGTCTCTCCACTTCTATCCTATCTATCCCATTCATCATCTTATACGTCTCAATGAGATCTCCCCTCATTCTTCTAAACTCTAACGAGTATGGTAAGATGAGAGAAGAATTGGCGAATGTGGACTGGGGGAGTGCGCTGGAGGGAGGGTCTGCTGAGGAGCAGTGGAGGATCTTTAAGGAGATCTTTCTTGGTGCTCAGCAGAAATTTATTCCGACGGTTGAAAAGGACAGTAGGAGGAGAGGTAATAAGCCGTGGATAACGAAGGAGGTGAAGGAAAGTGTTAAATTAAAAGCGGAGGAATTTAGAGTAGCTAAGAGCAGTGGGCGAGAAGAGGATTGGGAAAGGTTTAAATGTCAACAAAGATTGACAAAGAAGTTGATAAAGGAGGGTAGGAGAAGCTATGAGGCTGGGCTAGCACTTAATATAAAAAAGGATAGCAAGAGTTTTTATAAATATATAAAAAGGAAGAGGCTGGCTAGGGTGAACGTTGGTCCTTTAGAGGATGAGAAAGGGGAGCTAGTGGTAGGGGATGGGGATATGGCTAAGGTCTTGAATAACATTTTTGTTTCTGTCTTCACGGAGGAGGACGTGAATAATTTGCCGGGTGTTAGAGATGGAAAGGTGGTAGGAATGGAGGGTCTTAATGACATTACTGTTACTAGAGAGGTGGTGCTCGACAGACTGGAGGGGCTGATTGTGGACAAGTCCCCAGGACCGGATGGAATGCATCCAAGGGTTCTGAAAGAAATGGCGGAGGTTATAGTGGATGCCTTGGTGGTTATTTTCCAGACGTTGCTGGATTCCGGGGAAGTGCCGGAAGATTGGAAAACGGCTAATGTTACGCCGTTGTTTAAGAAGGGTGCCAGGCATAAGGCGGGGAATTATAGGCCGATTAGTTTAACGTCTGTGGTAGGTAAAATGTTAGAATCCGTCATTAAGGAGGAAATTGCGAGGCATCTTGAAGGGAATTGCTTGATAGGGCGGACGCAACACGGTTTCATTAAAGGAAAGTTGTGTCTGACAAATTTACTGGAGTTCTGTGAGGATGTGTCTAGGGCAGTGGATAGAGGGGAGCCGGTGGATGTGGTCTTTCTGGATTTTCAGAAGGCGTTTGACAAGGTACCTCACAAGAGGTTATTGCAGAAGCTCAGGGGACATGGAGTGGGGGTAGGGTGTTAGCGTTGAAAGAGGATTGGTTGTCAAATAGGAGGCAGAGAGTGGGGGTCAATGGGTGCTATTCGGATTGGCGGTTGGTGACTAGTGGGGTGCCCCAGGGGTCGGTGCTGGGTCCTCAGCTATTTACCATTTATATAGATGATCTGGAGGAGGGAACCGAGTGCAGGGTGTCGAAATTTGCTGATGACACCAAGATTGGGGGAAAGGCAAATTGTGCGGAGGGTGTGGAGAGTCTGCAGAAGGATCTAGATAGGCTGGGCGAATGGACCAGGAAATGGCAAATGGAATTTAATGTTGGCAAGTGTGAGGTGGTCCACTTTGGTAGGAAGAATGGTAGGAAGGACTATTACTTATGTGGCGAAAAACTGCAGCAGGCGACGGTGCAGAGGGACCTCGGGGTCCTGGTGCATGAGTCGCAAAAACCCAGCTTGCAGGTGCAGCAGGTGGTCAGGAAGGCGAATGGGATGCTGGCCTTCATAGCGAGGGGGATTGAATATAAAAGTAGGGAGGTCTTGCTGCAGCTGTATAGGGCATTGGTGAGGCTGCAGCTGGAGTACTGTGTGCAGTTTTGGGCGCCGCACCTGCGCAAGGATATTTTGGCCCTGGAGGGAGTGCAGAGGAGGTTTACTAGGCTGATACCGGAGTTGAAGGGATTGAGCTATGAGGAGAGGCTGAATAAACTAGGCTTGTACTCGTTAGAGTTTAGAAGAATGAGGGGAGATCTCATTGAGACGTATAAGATGATGAATGGGATGGATAGGATAGAGGTGGGGAGACTCTTCCCGCACAAAAAACACAGTAGGACTAACATAAGAACATAAGAACATAAGAAATAGGAGCAGGAGTAGGCCATCTGGCCCTTCGAGCCTGCCCCGCCATTCAATAAGATCATGGCTGATCTGTCGTGACTCAGCTCCACCTTCCCGCCCTCTCCCCACAACCCTTAATCCCTTCTCTTATCAAAAACCCATCAACCCGTTTCTTAAAAATATTTAGCGAGGCAGCCTCCACCACTTCAACGGGCAGAGAATTCCAGAGATTCACCACCCTTTGAGTGAAGAAGTTCCTCCTCAACTCTGTTCTAAACCGCCCCCCCTTTATCTTGAGGCTGTGCCCCCTAGTCCTACTGTCTTTTTTGAGCGGGAACAGTCTCTCCACCTCTATCCTATCCATCCCATTCATCATCTTATACGTCTCAATGAGATCTCCTCTCATTCTTCTAAACTCTAACGAGTACAAGCCTAGTTTATTCAGCCTGGCACAGCCTCAAGATTAAGGGGAGGCGGTTTAGAACAGAGTTGAGGAGGAACTTTTTCACTCAAAGGGTGGTGAATCTCTGGAATTCTCTGCCCGTTGAAGTGGTGGAGGCTGCCTCGCTAAATATTTTTAAGAAGCGGGTTGATGGGTTTTTGATAAGAGAGGGGATTAAGGGTTGTGGGGAGAGGGCGGGAAGGTGGAACTGAGCCACGACAGATCAGCCATGATCTTATTGAATGGAGGGGCAGGCTCGAAGGGCTAGATGGCCTACTCCTGCTCCTATTTCTTATGTTCTTATGTTCAACCATTTCTTGATGTCACTTAGGCTGAATCTGATAGACTGGAAGCTGGCCATTGTGATGCTGGGGACCTAGAGAGGAGGCCAAAATTGATCATCCACTCAGCATTTTTGGCTGGGCTCATTCCCCTCTACAATTAATTTAACTGGCTGTGGCAGGTCTGCAGAACCTTGACCTGATTCATTGGTTCTGGAATTGCTTAGTCCTGAATATAGCACGTTGCTTCCATTGTACAGTATTTGGTTTCCCTACATTGACACCTCATTTTCAGGTGCATCTGGTGCTGTTCCTGATATGCTGTCATCAGTGCCCAGTTATGAGCTAGGGACCTGGATTCAAAACAGAACAGCAGTGCGAGTAATACAATATAATTATTCTACTTCTTGTCCATGTGGCTCCATTTGGAAATTTCCATTTCTTGGCCTTCAATGTCTTGCTTTTCTAATTTCAGAGCTGAAACCATTCTAAGTATGTTTTGCTAATAGGGTACAGAAACTTCATTTTTAAAAATGCCAGTCGTATTGATCCTCTTGACATTGGTTTCTTTTTCAAAAATAATTCAGAATTCTCTTATTCCTCAAGAGGTTCAAATCATTCCCTGCGCATATTTCCATTTCACTATTTACTGAACTTCATTGATATGCATGTTTGAGGTAAATTAATGACAAGTGATATTTCTGGTATGATTTGCTAGTTGATGAGTGCATTATGTAAGAAATGAACACTAATCCTCTAATTATAAAGAAACAGATGGTTTACTTGGGACTCGAGCTTAATACTGACTAAATGCTATTTTCCTAGGCTGTTTGAACCATAGGATGAATTTTGCTGCAACCTTAATCTTTTCATGGTTTCTAGCCATTTTTCCTGACATTTTCCTTTGAGTTTTGTAATATTAAAAATGTTATATAGATACATGTTGCAGCCTTCCCTTCTCTCTAGAAAGTGGTCTTCCCAGATATTCTTCCACAGGTGCAGTTTCTAATGTAAGCTTGTTACATCTCAGCTAGATCGATCCTCCCAGCACAACATCCACTCCTGCCACGCGCCAGAAGAGTGGGCTGTCGCTGAAACCACTTTTGTTGCTCAGATTGGTTCTCTTTAATATAGTCACATGACATTTGCATGGTAGTTCTTGCTTATTCACAGTTACCAGGCATTGGGAGATTGAACTTTCATGGTCAAGTTTGGATGAAGGTGGCAGGTTCTCTTCCCATGGTAGTGAACCAGTTGAATTTCAATAGAACAACTCATTGTTTTCCATGGTTATTTTTCTTATGGCAGTCCATAAATTATTTGATTTATTGAATTCCATTTTATGACTTTTTCAGAAAAGGAAGACTTGTACTTCAGTAGTGTGTCTCGTGATCTCAGTGTGAAAACACAGATGTGATGGCTGACTTATGCACAGCAAGTCCCCTCAAAGTGGTCTGATGCTGACCAAATAATTTGATTATTTTTAGATGTTGGTTGAAAGAAGAATATTGATGAGGATAACAGGGAGAAGTCCCTAGCTCTTATTCTCATAGTGCATGCACGCTACCCACTGAACCATGGCTGGAAAGAAAGGATCTTTCTATGTGATGTCACATGTTTCTAAATATTAGTTCACACAATGTGAACAATGCTGGCAAGGCTAAAATTTTGGGATCATCCCTAGTTACAACTGAGTGGCTCACTTGACTAAGTGACCACAAAGCTGTCACATTGTTCAAAAGTCCTAATGTCCTTTAAGGAAGAAAGCCTGTCGTCATTGCCTAATTTGAGCTAGGTTGACTTTTAACTTTCTCTCTGCAGCAAGAGTTGTCAGTTGTATCAAACCACGACGTATAGTCAGTAAGGACAATTACTTGGGGCAGTTAGGGATGGGCAATAAATACTGACCTTGCCTGTGAAATCCATATCCTGAGAATGAATAAATCTGTAACTATGTTACAGTGTGAATGTGCTCTGAAGTGCAAAGTGGGAGGTCAATCTATAAATCAGTCTGAATAAATTTAATTTTAACAGTTCATGTAGATTGACTAGTTTAAACTTTGTGGCTAACACAGGACGAATGTTGCAAGAAATCGCTATTTCCACTAGTAAAACTCTTAGGAGCTATAATTTCTCTCTCTAAAAGTGACTTTGCAGATGCCATCCAGAGATGCTAGGATCAGGTTGTTGTAAACCTGTCACTGACTTGTTGCTTTTGGCTAATAAATAAAATGCTTTTGTTTCAAAGTGCTAACTGAGATTTTTCCATTCCATTCTCAGAAGTGCTGCTCAGTTGACTGTGAATAGAAATTAGTGTTAGCTGGAGATTTAAGTCTAGATTATTGGTGGAAATTTTAAATTGAAATCTGGGCAGGAATAAAAGTTGAAAATTTGGTGTGTCTGATGTTATGAATATTCTGGCTTTTGGGGGATGGGGTTTGAAGGTAAAATGTAAATACATTGCATTTCTGTATTACTTGTACCAATAATTCCATAATTTTACAGTGGACAGGGATGTGAACCTTTATGGAGTTTATGATACAGGATTACATGGTGGATGCACTACACTGGCTCTGCTAATGACTAGTCACTTAGACAAAGTTATAGGTGAAGCTTACAAAAAAAGATAGTTCTGTTCCAATTCTCAATCTTCAATTGTGTGGAAAGATTTCAGGATTTTGAACATGACTGTCCTTCTACTCTCACTTTACATAACAGGAACATAGAGATAATGGTTAAGCAAACCTTAATTTTAAAAATGTTCATATTTGTTTTCAAATAACTCAGTAGCCTCACTCCTCCATCTCTCTGTAACCGCCATTGAGTTATCTGCCCGTCTTCTATTTTGTTTCTTGAGCATCTTCAATTTTAGTTAAGTATTTATTGGTGTCACATGTACAGCTTACATTAACATTGCGATGAAGTTACTGTGAAAATCCCCGAGTTACCACATTTTGGTGCCTGTTCTATGTACACTGAGGAAGAATTTAGCATGGCCAATGCACCTAACCAGCACTCTTTCAGACTGTGGGAGGAAACTGGAGCACCCAGAGGAAACCCATGCAGACATGGAGAGAATGTGCAGACTCTGCATAGCCAGTCACCGAAGCCGGCAATCGGAACCAGATCCCTGGCACAATCAGGCACCAGTGCTAACCACTGTGCCACCGTGCTACGCCACCATTGGTGGCCATGCCTTTAGTAAAGCGTAAACTCTGAAATTCTCTTTCTAAACCGTTCTGCTTTTCTACTTCCCTCTCCATTGAGATGCTCCTTACTCCTTGACGAAAGTTTTGGTTGTCTGCCTTTATCACCTTTTGTATTTTGTTTGGCAACATTTGGAAGTGCCTTGGAACATTTTACTACATTAAAGGCAAGTTGTTTCTGATTTGAATGAATCTAGGCATGAATAACTTTGTCAGCATATTCATATACACACGACTGCAGAAATATTCAGTCTGGTTGGTGACTTGCAATGTCCTATATCTCCACTATTGTGGGCAACATTTGTCTGAATGCTGCATGTGCAGATTTTTTCCCGAGTTGCATGTTTGTATTGTCTGCCTGTTCTGCTGATAAATTCATGGGATGTTTTAGAAAAAATGCTGAGATACAAGACCTCCTTGTTTGGCTTGTTTATCACCTCTCAGTGAGCATTGTTCACTGACAAGAGTCTTTTATTCCCTTAAGATATGAATTCAGAGAGTTCAATTTATTTGTTGTGAGCTTGTGTTTGATGCCATTGCTTATTATAAGGGAGAGAAAATGTTGTCTTTTTTAGGACATTTAGATTTTCATATGGAAACAGCCACTCGCTGTGCTAATCTCAGCTACTTGAGTCAATAGACCATTTTACATCTCTCACAATATTACATTTCAATTGACTTCAAACAAGATAGAAGGAATTAGAAAGTCCTTTACCCAGAGAGTGGTTAGAATGTGAAGCATGCTACCACATGCGGTGGTTGAGTTAAGTAACAAATGTATATAAGGGAAGCTAAATATGTCCACGAGGGAAAAAGAAATAGAGGATATTTTGAAAGTGTGGGAGGAAGCTAGTGTGGGACATTAGGACTGACATTAGACTAGCTGGGCTGTTTTTACATTGCAAATCCTTTATCTGTGCCATTCTTTGTTGGAGGTTAATGAGAGACCAGGAGCTGCTGCATGGGGTAGAGGAGCAAGCTGAAGGTAAAATCAGTCTTATGATTAGGATTGTGCACAGTGTAAAGCAACATGAAGTTCCATTGGCAAGTCATGTTTAGGGAAAATCCAGTATTGGAAAATGCAGGGACTATTATCCACATGCTTAAAAACAAAACTTAGAAGATCTTTAATCCTTCCGCTCGCCTAACTTTGCTTCCATACTGGGGCTGTTTTAGTTTGAATCCGGGGCAGCTCAAGTCTGTGAATACTGGTGTTTGCAGCATTTAATCTGGCACCATTTTCCTGGGGCCTGGATCACAGATCCATTTCTTGTGATTCTATATAGTCTGCTTCTGTAATGAGAAATATTTCTGCTAGTTCTACCAGAATCGGACTAAAGCACGACAAAGTGTAGAAGTGACCTTGTCTTTCTGGGCTCAGCAGCTGGGTCACCTATTCCAGGGCGTCCGTCCTTGTCTGGACTAGGAAATTTCCAAGGTTAGGTATGGACAAGGGAATGGTGGACTGGCTCCTTAAAGGACATTTGAATCAGCTGGGTTTTTACACCAGGCGGCTTCATGGTCACTTTACTGAAACCAGCTTTTTATTTCCAAATTTTTAAACCTGATTTCTTTAAACACTCAAATTGCTGAATTCAAATGGTGGGATTTGAGTTTCTATTCTTTGGATATTTAGTATCTCTTGATTCGCAGTTTGTAACATTGCCACTACAGTACCATACCTGCCAACTGATAGCTGCCCTCTCGCATTGAGAGTGTGTCAGCACGGGGGCACAATGGTTAGCACTGCTGCCTCACAGCGCAAAGGGCCTGTGTTCACCCTGAGGGACTTGGGTCATTGTCTATGCAGAGTCTGCATGTTCTCCCCCGTATCTGCGTGGGTTTCCTCTGGATGCTCTGGTTTTCTCCCACCGTCTGAAAGACATGCTGGTTAGGTAGATTAGCCCTGCTGAATTCTCCCTCAGTATACACGACAGCGTGGCAACTAGGGGATTTTCATAGTAGCTTCGTTGCAGTGTTAAGCCTATTTGTGACACTAATAAATAAACTTAAACTCATTTGACAGATATTTGAGCTTGGCAATAATACTATTAACAAACCAGTAACCAACTGATGCTCACTGTCTAAATTCTAAACTGGAAATAGGCATCTTGTGTGAGACCGGGTATCATTGTACTCAATCACAGCAGCGATCAATGTACCAGAGAGGGAGAACATTGGTGTGGGCGTTAGGTGTGTATAATTTTGCCTTTCTGCTCTTGGCCTGCTTGCTAGAGAGGTTCCTGTCGTTGTATCATTCCACCAGACCATATGAATTCATGCAGATAATTCATGTGGAAAATCTATTAGACTGATGGCCATGTCTTCACTCATGTTCATTCAGCTCTCCTACCTTGCTGGATTTAACACTGGGTCGAACTGCAGTTCTAATATTGTTAACACACATTGTTAACAAAATATGACTCCAATCACAGCAGTAGATGACAGTTTTACTTTTGGGACATAGAATGCTCATTAAAGAAAGAAAGGATTTGCATTTTTATAACATGTTGTGAAATGTCCCAAATGTTTTACAGGCAATTAATTACTTTAAATATAATCACTGCTTTACAATAAAAGGTGGCAGCTGATTTACACATACCAAATCAGATTATGACGAGTTAATCTGCTTTGCTGCTTTTGTTTTGAGGTATGAATGTTGGCCAGTGTATCTTAAAGAAGTCCCTGATTCTCCCTGTCTCTCATTCAGAGAGGACCTTGTTTCACTATACAGCCTTTTCTTCATTGAAGTGTTGCCATTGGTGCCCTTGTCTCACTGGGTCAGAATGCTGCGTTGCCTTTCCTGCAAAGCTCAGGTGTAAACTAGCTGTGGTAATGTCTGCAAAATGCCTAAGGCTCGTGACGATGTTTGCATGGGGAATAGGAGGAGGCACTTGTGCTTGTTTTGCCGTTCAATTAGTTTTTCACTTAATCTTCCATGGGATATGAGTATCACTGGCAAGGCCAGCCTTTGTTGCCCCTTCCGATTTATCCCTGAGAAGGTGGTGGTTCGCTGTTTTCTTGAACCACTGCAGTTCATCTATTTAGACTTTTCTACAGATGTTTGTTGCAACTGAGTTAAAACAGAAAATGCCAGAAAAACCCAGCAGGTTTGGTAGCTTCCCTGTAGAGAAGAACATGTTTTGAGACTGATGATTCTTTAGAACTAGCCCCTTTAGCTGTCAGACCTACTGAGTTTTTCCAGTATCCATTTCATCGTCTTCAGATTTCCAGCATCTGCAGTATTTCACTTTTATTGTGGTACATCTGAGTGAGTATCTTGCTAGGCCATTTCTAAAGAGCAGTTCCAGTCTGCTGTCATATGGAGTCACATGTAAGAATGGTAGATTCCTTCCCTAAAGCGCATTAGTGAGCTAGTTGGGTTGTAACTTTAGAAGAAACCATACTACACAGCATGTATATAAATGTTTCTGCTGCATCGGCAATGGATTAGTTGATGATTTGACCTGCCTGTGTTGTGCAATTGTCTAATATCTGGCACAGACCTTTGCCCCTTTGTAACTGTTGAGGATAAGATCTGTGGCCAGGGATGAGGTCAGAAATCTGTTCAAATAGCTTTTCAAGAGTAATTTGCTGCTCTGATGCTGTGGAATTCAACTTGGAATGTAAACTGGACAAATTCACAGCACCAGGAGTCTGGATGCTACAGAACTATCACAGAAGAATTTTTAGGAGTACAAAAGGGCCCCGTAAAGTTCAACAGGCCCATCCTGAATTGAATTGCTGTATGCTCAACAACTAGCATATAAAAGTTTGATTGTGTTAGTATGTTTGTTATATGCTTCGTTTTTCAAATCATTCATTCAAAAATATTGGTTACATTCTGAATTTTAGTGAACTGTTCTTTTTTTAAAAAAAGGGACACTGATACTGAGAGGAGTTATTTCACTGTTGCATTCCACTGTGATTTCATTTGCTATTTTAGCCCTCGTGACGACTTAATACCTTTTGAAGAAGGGCTAATGGTTTTAGAAAATAATCACATTGGGGATTTAATAGTCAAAGCTGTTGTGACTGCTGGACTGGGTGAGTTCTACAGTAAACATGAATAAGCTATTATGGGCTGGTCTGTTTAAACTACATTAGGGCAATTTGTAGAAACTAATGCACTGAAAGTGTATTTTGTTAGCATCCAGACAGATGTTTCAAGTGCTGCTGACCACATTTTGATCAGTTTTATCACGGTGAAAGTTGACATTTATTCCTTTTTAGTTCTTTGTTCTCTACTTTCCCGTTTCTTCTAAAGCTGCACCTCCCCTTAGTGATCTGCAATTAAATGCTTGTGTGTCTCCATTACCTTTTCCAAAATAAGCAGTTAGTCCTGTGAGAACTTGGACAGTGGATGTTGTCAGTTTATTTGATCACAAGATGATTGGGTTTAGTGTGTGTGGCCAGCCTAATGTTGTCCTCACCCCGCTTGGGAATGCTTTCCTGGCAGGTGTGATCGATCAGAGCAAAATCCTATCCACAAATTTTCCTTCATCGTAAAGAGGCCAAATTGAATGTGACTTTGTTGCTTCACCCCTCTTATTGGCCAGCAAACTGTACAGAGCAAGCAGCAAATATTCTGGCCATCCTCGTCATATGATGCAGCTTTTTGCTGAGGTTTTTGTAATGTTTTTAACCCAAATAATACTTCGATGGGACTGAGAAAGGAACGCTGCCTCTCTGTTTACAAACCTAATAATATTTTGCAGAACACTGAATTAGTTGACTGTATTTCTTTAACGGCAAAATTGGCCTTATGTACAGGCATTGTTTAAACCATTATCTTTGTAGGATCTTAGGTAATAGGAGGTCAGTGGCCCATTGAGCCTGTGTCTGTCTTTGTTGCCTTCACCTGTTTCTCTGTTGTGTTGAGAGAGTGTGAGTAGAGGGGAGGCTGGCATTGTGGTGTATTGGTTAATACCACTACCTCACAGGTCTAGGACTTGGGTTCGATTCTGGCCTTGGATGACTATGTAGAATTTGCACATTCTCTGCATGGGTTTCCTCTGGGTGCTCCAGTTTCCTCCCACACTCCAAAGACGTGCAGGTTAGGTGGGTTAGCCATGCTTAATTGCCCCTTAGTGTTAGGGGGACTATTAGAGTAAATGGGGTTACAGGAATGGGGCTTGGGTGGGATTATTGTTGGTGGCTTCCTTCTGCACGGTAGGGATTCTATGAAAACCTGAGGGGAGTAATTGTTTAAAGTATTCTTCTCTTGACCCCCAAATGTGTCAATTTTAAAGTGGCTATTGGCTAATAAGAAATTTTCAAAGTTGGGCACCCAGTGTTTCGGCACCCCTGCCCTGTACTGACACCAGTTATGAGCATTACTCACACTATTCTCTAGCACTGCAGTTCAATGTATTGCTACAGTCAAAGCTTCAGTTAGAACGCTTGATGAATCAAGTAACCTTTCAGGTAAATATTTTAGAATGAAGCATTTTTTTAGGTAAGTGCTTCTAGAAAGAGAACAAAGTTAATGCACCTCTTTACATAAAAAATAGGTCCACTTTGTGACAGTTGGAGACTGGGTTTCAGTTGGGTCACCTTAATTCTACCAGAGCATACATTGTTAAGAGAAAATGCTCCCATTTATATAGTGTTTTTTCCAACCTCAGCAATTGCCCAAAGTACTTTATAATCAATGAAGTTTTTTTGAAGTGTAGGTACGATTGTAATATAGGAAATATTGTACGTAGCAAGCTCCTCAAACAGTAATGTGGTAAATGGCTAGGTCGTCTGTGCTTTTTAAGTGTTGTCATTTGAAGGATGAATATTGGCGAGAACTCTATTCTGCAAAATAACAGCATGGGATTTTTTTAATGCCACCATAAAGCGTCTCATTTTAATGGCGCAAGTCTTCAGTGAGATTGTGAACCAATTACCTTCCAGCTTCTGAAGCGAGAGTGCTAGCCACTGAACCATAGCTTCCAGTTTATGGTTTACAGTCTGCCTGAGCTGCTCAAGTTTATGGAGAGACAGCTGTTCTGTAACCCGATCCTGCTCAGCATTGTGTGACTGTGTTGGAGCGCAGCCTTACCAGTGTATATATTGGGTGAGAACAGGATTAGGTTAAGCTGTGATGACTACTGTGGGTGAATAGCTTGTTATCTAGATTAAAATATGGAGTGACACTTAATCAGAGCTTGTGGAAAAGAACCCCAACAAAGAGTTGATGCCTTACAGAGAAGGCCAAAAAATAATTGATCAGAAAAAATATTCAGCTGACTGCCTGGACCTGCCAGTTGTACATGACCTGTAGTGATGCATTTTGTTTTTGTGTTTATTTTTATATCACAACTTGTATCATGCACTTGTCATGAAAGAAAAGTCAGTCTAAAAGTAACTTGTCCAGAGATGCACAGGGTTTGCAGCAGGTTTCATAGCCTTGGTTTTCAAACTGAGGCTCCTGGATATTTGGGAGCAGTGGGATCTGAGAGATCATTGATACTTCATCAGTTTCCATTCTGTCTGTTTGTTAACTGGCTGGCGTGATATTTCTGTTGCTTTGTGCAAATAAACCATTTGCTGCCATGACAGGCCTGTGTTTTTAATTGCTGACAGTCTTTTGGAAATTGGGTTGGGAATCTGTCAATGTTTGGAGTAAACAAGTGCCTAGGAATCTGACTATATTCTGACTTGCTGCTCCACCCCACATGATAATTTCTTGGGTTCTGTTGCAAAACACGTTTTTCTTTTTAAAACAAAAATGTATATTCGTACATGTTTAAATATGAATCCACATTTTTGTTTTAAAAAGAGAATCAGATCCTTGTGGGACACTAGCCTTCTTTGAATTGATTTATTATTGTCACGTGTATTAACTTAGTGAAAAGTACTTTCTTGTGTGCAGACAAAGCATACTGTTCATAGAGAAGGAAACGAGAGAGTGCAGAATGTATCGTTACAGTTATAGCTAGGGTGTAGAGAAAGATCAACTTGATGCAAGGTAAGTCCATTCAAAAGATTGACAGCAGCAGGGAAGAAACTGTTCTTGAGTTGATTGGTATGTGACCTCAGACTTTTGTATCTTTTTCGTGACGGAAGAAGGTGGAAGAGGGAGTGTCTGGGATGCGTGGGATCCTTAATTATGCTGGCTGCTTTGAAGAGTCAGTGGATGGGAGGCTGGTTTGCGTGTTGGATTGGGCTACATTCAAGACTTTTTGTAATTCCTTGCGGCCTTGGGCAGAGCAGGAACCATACCAAGCTGTGATACAACCAGAAAGCACTGTGGTGCATCTGTAAATGATGGTGAGAATTGGGATGGACAAAAAGTGGAGGCGTTGTATTTTATTTGTATTTTGTTCCTTTCAAATAGGTTGCGATTCTTAGAATCTGTACAGTGCAGAAAGAGGCCATTTGGCCTGTCAAACCTGCACTGACAACAATCTGGCCCAGGCTCTATCCCCATAACCTCACATATTTACCCTGCTAATTCTCCTGACACTAAGGGGCAATTTAGTATTGCCAATCCATCTAACCCGCACATCTTTGGAGTGTAAGAGGAAACTGGAGCACCCAGGGGAAACCCACGCAGACACTGGGAGAATGTGCAAACTCCACATAGACAGTAACCCGAGGCAAGAATCGAACCTAGGTCCCTAGCGCTATGAGGCAGCATTGCTAACCACCGCCCAGTGAAACTTAAAAGAGACTGATGGGTGAAATTGTGCTAGGTTCTAAATGAATGTAGATTGCCTTCATAACTAAACTATCACAATATTGAAAGAAAAGCTCACACTTATGTCTTTTACATCAAAAGAGAAAATGCTGGAAAACCTCAGCAAGTCTGGCAGCATCCTAAGGAGAGAAAAGAGCTGACGTTTTGAGTCCAGATGACCCTTTGTCAACGCTAAAACTTACAGAAAGTGAGAGATATTTATACTGCAGGATGAGGGAATGAAAGATGAGTCATAGCCACAGAAACCAGGGGAAAAGAATGCGAATAGCTGTCCAAGAGAGAATAAAGGGTGTGAATGGCCAAACGGCAGAGAAGCTAAAATCAGAGGGTAAGCTGTGACAGATGGAGATGTTGGGGGAGGGGGAAATGGATGGGACAGAGGTAAAATTTAGAAAAAGGGGAGAAAAAGTAAGGGAAGGGGGATAAAGTAGGGGAAAAGAGTGGAGGGGTGAAGAAAAATGAAAAAGGACAATAATGAAATAAAAGATAAAGAACAGTAAAACAATTAAAATAGAATGAAAGCAGCGAGGTCGAGTTGGGGTAGAGCAAATCATTTGAAGTTGTTAAATTCAGTGTTGAGACTGGAAGGCCAGAAGATGAGATCCTGTTCCTCCAGTTTGTGTTGCGCTTTACTAGAACATTGCAGCAGGCCAAGGACAGACATGTGGGTATGGGAGCAGGATCGTGTGTTAAAATGGCAAACAACCGGAAGGTCAAGGTCCTGATTGTGCTCAGCAAAGCAACCGCCCAGTCTATGCTTGGTGTCTCAATATAGAGGAGACCACACTGGGAGCAGCGAATGCAGTAGACCAAATTGAAAGAGGTGCAAGTGAAACACTGCTTAACCTGGAATGAGTGTTTTGGACCTTGTATGGTGAGCAGAGAAGAGGTAAAAGGACAGGTGTTACACCTTCTGTGATTGCATGGGAAGATGCTATGGGTGACGGGAAAGGTGTTGGGTGTAGTGGAGGAGTGGGCTAGGTTATCCCGGAGAGAACGGTTTCTGCGGAATGCTGACAGATGGAGTGAAAGGAAGAATCATTTAGTGGTAGCATCACACTGGAGTTGGCGACAGTGGAGGAGGATTATGCTTTGCATAAGAGGCTGGCCAGGTGAAATGTGAGAACAAGGGGGTCTCTATTCTTGTTCTAGGAGGGAGGGGAGTGGGTGACAGTCGTGGCGCAGGAAATGGACTGCATGCTGTTAAGGGCCCTGTCGACAACTGTAGATGGGAATCCACAGTTGAGGAAAAAGCAACACATATTAGAAGCACCACTTTAGCAATTGGCATCATGAAAACAAATGTGTCAAGGTGAAGGAGCTGAGAGAAAGGGATGGAGTCCTTACAGGATGTAGGGTGTGAAGAGTTGTAGTCTAAATAGCTGTGGGAATCAGCGGGCTTGTCGTGGATATTGGTGGATAGTCTATTGCCAGAAATGGAGACAGAAAGGTCAAGGAAGGGATGGGAAGTGTCTGAAATGGAGCAATTGAAGGTAATGGAGGGGTGGAAACTGGATGACAGCATGAAGCAGCAGCAGAATAGTCATTGATGTAATAGTAAAGGAGTTTTGGGAGGGGATCTGGTAGGCGTGGAATAAGGAATGTTCCGCATACCCCATTAAAAAAAACAAGCAAAGCTAGGACCCATGCACATACCCATTGCTACTCCTTTGATTTGGAGAAAGTGAGATGAGTTAAAGGAGAAGTTGTTGAGAGATCGAATGAATTCAGCCAGGCGGAGGAGAGTACTGATGGATGGGAATTCTTCAGGCCTCTTTTCAGGAAATAAGAGAAGAGTTCTCAGGCTGTCCTGGTGTGGGACGGAGGTGTAGAGAGATTGCACACCCGTGGTGAATAGGAGGTGGTTAGGGCCTGCAAATTGGAAGCTGTCAATATGTTGCAGGGCATCAGAGGAATTCCAGATGTAGGTGGGGAGGGAATGGACCAGGGGAGTGAGGATGGAGTCAAGGTAAGAGGAAATAAATTCAGGGGGGCAGGAGCATGCTGACACAGTGGGCCTACCAGGACAGTCCTTTTTGTGGATTTTGGGAAGTCAGTAGAAGTGGGCTGTCTGGGGTTGGGACACTGAAGTTGGAAGCTGTGGGGGGAAGGCATCTGTAGGAAATGAGGTTGGTGATACTGTTGGAGATGATGGCTTGATGTTCAGTGGTGTGGTCATGGTCCAGGGGGAGGTGGGAGGAATGATTTAAGACTTGGCGCTCAGCCTCTGTGAGGTAGAGATCAGCACATCCGACAATAACAACACTCCCTTTGTCGGCAGGTTTGATGACAATGTCAGGGTTGGACCTGAGGGAATGAAGGGTGGAAAGTTTGGAAAGAGAGAGGTTGGATTGGGTGAGGGAGCAAAAAAATTGAGATGGCCAATGTCCCATCAACAGTTCCCAATGAAAAGATCGATGTCAGGTAATTGTCCTAGTGGGGGTGTCCAATTGGAGGCAGAATGTTGGAGGCACGTGAAAAGATCAGTGGAACAGGGGGAGGATTCTTGCCTAAAGAAATGGGTATGGAGACGAAGGCGATGGAAGAAGAGTTCAACAACATGTCAAGCCTGGAATTCATTGAGGTGGGAACGTAAGGGTACAAAACTGAATCCTTTACTGAGAACAGCACACTCAGCCTCAGAGAGGGGAAGGTCGGACGGTATGCCTTTCATATTCTCTGCAGGGAATTGGGTACTTCTTGAAGTTTAGTTGCTGTGCTAAGGTATAGAAAGAAAGCTCCACAAGCAGCACTGTGATAATGACCAGATAATCTGTGTTTTAGTGATATTGATTGAGATATAAATAGCGCCCATGATATTGGGGAGGATTTCTTTCCCATTGAAAGAATCTCCTGGGGTCCTTTATACAAAGAACAAAGAACAATCCAGCACGGGAAACAGGCCCTTCGGCCCAACGAGCCCGCGCCGCCACATCACCCTGCACCTATTCTACCCTGCATATCTATGAATGGAACCCTACTCAGTCAGATTCAGGGAAGAAATAGTGTCAATTTGGTAAAAACCGATTAGCCTGAGAGCACATTTTTGGGGTGTGGGAGGAAACCGGAGCGCCCGGAGGAAACCCACGCAACCACAGAGAGAATGCGCAAACTCCCACAGACACAGGCCCAAATCCATGTGCCTGTACAGCCAGCAGTGCTAGTCACTGAGCTGTTGCGGCGCCCATCTACCGGTCCAGGATCAAGCACACACACCAACACGAAGTTCTAGGCCACTCCTGGAACTTCCAAGAGCAGCCCAGGCACGACCTGCCGTGTGAATGCCCCTCGTTTGACACGAGGTGGACCTCCACCTGTGGAATAAAGTCAAAAATATTAATCTTACAGCCTGCCTTTCCGGTGTCTCCCGAGGTTTAACCCTATTTAATATCCCCTACCATATCCCTCCATTCTCGTTTCACTCATGTGCCTATCTAACTGCATCTTAAACGAGTCCAACGTTCCTGCCTCCACCACCCTACTCAGTAGCGCGTTCCAGACCCCTACAACTCTCTGCGTAAAGAGATCAAGTCCATGTAAAGAACCTTGCTTTAACATCTGATCTGTTCTGAAACACAGCACTTCCTCAGTAGCATTCTGCATGTGCCAGCTTTGATCTTTGTGCTGAGGAGTGGGACTTGAACCAACAATGTCTTTGATCAAAAGGTGAGGATACTCCCCACCAAGCCATGGCTGGTGAGCATGTGGCTAACAGTGACCACAACTCTGTCTGGTTCAAGATATTAATGGATAAAGATGAAGCCTGTCCTAAGGGAAGGGTGTTAAACTGGGGGAGGGCTAGATACAACCGGATTAGGCAGGATCTTAAAGATACGGACTGGGGTACGCTGTTTAACGGTAGGTCGACGCTGGGTATGTGGGAGTCTCTCAAGGGAAAACTAAAATCTTTACAGGAAAGACGTGCCGGTCAAGAGGAAGGATGGGAAAGGTAGGATTAGAGAGCCGTGGGTAACTAGGGATATTGAGGACCTGGTCAGGAGAAAGAGGGAGGCGTATACTAGATCCAGGCATTTGAGGACAGAGATAGCGTTAGAAGAATACAGAGAATGTAGGAGAGAACTTAAAAGGGGCATCAGAAAGGCAAAAAGGGGCCACGAAATGGCTTTGGCGGGTAGGATTAAGGAAAATCCTAAGGCATTTTACTCCTATATTAGAAACAAAAGGATGGTTAGAGGGAACATTGGTCCTCTCAGGGACAGAGGAGGGAAACTATGCTTGGAGCCTGGGGGAATGGGAGAGATCTTGAATGAATACTTTGCGTCGGTATTCACACAGGAGAGGGGTCTGATCTCTGCTGCTGTGCTTGAGAAGTTTGAGGATCCGTTGAGGGAAATAGTCACCACGAGGGAAGAGGTGTTGGGACTTTTAGACAGTATAAAGACGGATAAATCTCCGGGGCCTGATGGCATCTATCCTAGGCTGCTAAGGGAGGTGAGGGATGAAATTGCTGGGCCTCTGACGCAAATCTTTGTCTCTTTGGACACAGGTGAGGTCCCAGAGGATTGGCGGATTGCAAATGTAGTACCGTTGTTTAAGAAGGGTCAGAGGGATAACCCAGGGAACTATAGGCCAGTCAGCTTGACTTCAGTTATAGGCAAGATAATGGAGAGGATCCTCAAGGATAGGATGTATGAGCATCTGGAGCGCTGCAATCTGGTCAGGGATACGCAGCATGGCTTTGTTACAGGGAGGTTGTGCCTTATGAATCTATTGGAATTTTTTGAAGAGGTGACAAAAACGGTTGACGAAGGACAAGCCGTTGATGTTGTCTATATGGGTTTCAGTAAGGCGTTTGACAAGGTCCCTCACGGTAGGCTGATAGAAAAGGTGAAGGCTCATGGGATACAAGGCCAGGTATGTAGATGGGTGGAGAACTGGCTTGGGAGGAGGAGACAGCGGGCAGTAGTGGAAGGCTCCTTTTCCAATTGGAGGTCTGTCACCAGTGGGGTGCCGCAGGGCTCGGTACTAGGACCTCTACTATTTGTAGTATATATTAATGACTTGGAAGAGGGGGTAGGAAGTGTGATCAGCAAATTTGCTGATGACACTAAGATGGTTGGATTGGCGGGTACTGAGGAGCAGTGCCTGGCAATGCAACAGGACATAGGCTGGTAGATTGGGCAGATAGATGGCAAATGGAATTTAATCCGGAGAAATGCGAGGTGATGCACTTTGGCCGGAATAATGTGGAGGGGAGTTATAAGATAAAAGGTAGAACTATCCGGAGTATAGATACGCAGAGAGACCTGGGGGTGCAGGTACACAAGTCCCTGAAGGTGTCGGTGCAGGTACACAAGTCCCTGAAGGTGTCGGTGCAGGTGCAGAATGTGATGAGGAAAGCGTATGGCATGTTAGCCTTCATAGGAAGGGGCATAGAATATAAGAGTAGGAGTCTGATGTTGCAGTTGTATAGAACGTTGGTTAGGCCTTACCTGGAGTACTGCGTCCAGTTCTGGTCGCCGTACTACCGGAAGGATGTAGAGATCCTGGAGAGAGTGCAGAGGAGATTTACCAGGATGTTGCCTGGTATGGTCGCTATGAGAGGACACAGATTTAAGGTGCGGGGAGGGAAGTACAGAGGTGATGTTAGGGGTAAGTTTTTCACTCAGAGGGTGGTGAGTGAATGGAATCGGCTGCCGTCATCGGTGGTGGAGGCGAACTCGCTGGGGTCTTTTAAAAGACTTCTGGATGAGTATATGGGGTTTAATGGGATAAAATATAAATATAAAATAAAAAATAAATATAGACCTATAGATAGGTCTATAGATTGGTGGGGTTGATGTGATCGGCGCAACTCAAGGGCCGAAGGGCCTGTTTGTGCTGTAATGTTCTATGTTCTATGTTCTATGGAAGGGCTGTATTACGAGGAAAGATTGAACGCACTTGGGCTGTTTTCCCTTGAGAGACGTGAGGGGGGATCTAATAGAGGTTTATAAGATTATGAAGGGGATAGATAGAGTAAATGGTGGTAAGCTTTTTCCGCTATTAGAAATGGATAGACCGAGGGGTCACGGGCTTAGGGTGAGGGGGGCTAGATATAAGACTAATATTAGACGTAATATTAGACTAAGACTAATATAAGACGTAGAAGCTATTGAAAGGGTGCAGAGGAGATTTACAAGGATGTTGCCTGGACTGGGAGGCATGCCTTATGAAGATAGGTTGAGGGAGCTGGGACTCTTTTCCCTAGAGAGGCGAAGGTTGAGAGGCGACCTGATAGAGGTTTATAAAATGTTGAGAGGAATAGATAGGGTGGACTCTCAGAGGCTATTTCCCCGGGTTGAAATGGTCGCTACGAGAGGACACAGATTTAAGGTGCGGGGAGGGAAGTACAGAGGTGATGTTAGGGGTAAGTTTTTCACTCAGAGGGTGGTGAGTGAATGGAATCGGCTGCCGTCATCGGTGGTGGAGGCGAACTCGCTGGGATCTTTTAAAAGACTTCTGGATGAGTATATGGGGTTTAATGGGATTGGGGGTTATAGATAGGTCTATAGATTGGTGGGGTTGATGTGATCGGCGCAGCTCGAGGGCCGAAGGGCCTATTTGTGCTGTAATGTTCTATGTTCTATTAGAGGGCAGTTTTTCACACAAAGGGTAGTGGGGATGTGGAATGCACTGCCGAGTAAGGTGGTGGAAGCAGGCACGCTAGGGTTGTTCAAGAGTCACTTGGACAGCCACATGAGCGGTTTACATATAGGGGGATATAGCAGGCCTTACACTAAACATTGTAGGCTTGGGGTTCAGTTTTAGCCTCAGGGGTATAGAGTCTTTTAATAATGAATTTTTTATCCACAGGCATTTAAGTCCAGCAAGGGGCATGCGGGCGGCAGGTTGTGGTGGGCTGCTCTTGGATGTTGCTTCGGGAGTTGCCTACTGCTTCATGTCGTTGGTGTGCGTAAACTGGACCATCTCGAGGGCATCATGACAGCTCAGAGGCTATCTCTGTTGCTGTGCGGACACATGGATTTGGGCCTGTGTCCGTGGGAATTTGCGCGTTCTCCCCATGGTTGCGTGGGTTTCCTCCGGGTACTCCGGTTTCCTCCCACATCCCAAAAATGTGCTTTCAGGCTGATTGATTGGGTAACAAATTGTCCCTATATTGGACCTCCCTGATCCTCACACATTAGGCATAGACTAAAATCATGAATAGGTCACTGACCGTGGGACGGCGGCGTGGGCTCGTTGGGCCGAAGGGCCTGTTTCCCGTGCTGTGTTATTCTTTGTTCTTTGTTATTCTTTGTGGTGTCTGTGGGTTTTATTGGTAAGTGTAGGTAATTTGAAATTTTTCATCAGTTTAAACTCTCCATGAGTTCTCTGTTTTTGGTTCTTGTCATTAGTACAGTCTTTATTCTGTGCTAACCCCAGCAGCAAAACTGGACCTTCCAATACCTTGGAAAAGAAAGTGGGGAATATTGATGAGCATCAACTTGCAGTTTTGTGTCACTGTTGTCAAGTACAATTACATCAGCTGATTGTTGATGTACTTAGAATGATGCTGGCAATACAATGGAGGGTATAGACAACACAGCAAATGTTTCAGTACAGATGATGCGGGTGACAGTGAGTGAATGAATGTGTGGTTGAAGTAATGCAATTTGTAAGTTCTTTCAATGAATGATTCATTCAAACTGGTGCTTTTTCAGTACCACAGTGTTTCCACGTTGGATGTTTTTTTTTGAAAGGATTGAATTTGGTTAATATATATACTGATGGATATATTTGGCTTTATTTGTCGAAGTCAACTTTTGATGCAAAGTAATACTGATCTCAGCAAAGGATGTGTGTGTCTGATTGTTTACTTTTAAGGAAGTGGGTGTTTCTTTGAATTTCTTTCATTGGAGCATGAAAGTGACATTTTTAAAATTAGTTCTGTTCAATTTGAAGTGGTCTGAGCGGTTGGTTTAAGCATCTTTTGCTTTCTACTAGCTTGGTGTGGATTTTTCCTTTTGCCCTCTGGTCTGTGTGAAATTTCAAATAGATTTACATGAAAAAATGACAATGTTGAAATTTGGAAAGTCTCTCTTGAAAATACTAGAATTAATTATTGTGGAGGGGTTTCACTTTATTTGGTGCAGAGGTCTGCTGCTCTCCTGGGCTGCTTGATGTTTTATTTGTGGGTCATTCAGCAGGCTTCCCTTGTAATGGAACAAAATAGTAACTGGATAGAATATTGGCAGATGAAATTCAGACCTGTGCAAAATAGTGCGTGCAGGAGGGGAAAATTAGCAAGTAACGTAATCAATTAATGCTACAGAAACAATGAGGAAATTGAAGGTGATCTTAACAAGACTTTGTAGGTTTGATGCTCAGTCAGTGCAGAGCAGTGAATCCACAAAGCCAATAGAATGACTAACTTAATAACCAAACCAGTGGAATGCAGCTCAAAGGAAGTTATGGTCAAAGCCGATACTTCTGTGGTCAAACTATCTTGATCACTGATCCCAGAACCAAAGGGAGCTATCTGCATACTGAGTTGTTGATATGCCAAGAGATTGATCTTAGACTGCTGATGATCAGGAGAAAACTTAAACTTTTAAGCTTTGAAAGGAGGCATTTTGAGAGATGATATGGCATATAAGGAAGTAAGTGGTGTGGAAAAGATAAATAACTTTAAACTGAGCTGCAAGAGTAGCTGAAGGAGATAGAAGTTCATACCAGTAAAAGGTGCATACATGGAGTTGCTGTTCTGACAGAGTTCAACATATATGTTTCCTCTTGTATATTTGTCAAGGAAAACCCTGGCATGGCTGCATTGCCCATCTCTATTGGCCTGAGCGGGAGTGGTGAGCTTCTTGAATCACTACAGCCTTCCTGGTAAAGGTGATTCCAAATCGCTTTGGGTCAAACACTAGTTCTTTTCATAAATTTGTCAAATCACTGCATAGAATCTACAGCACAGAAACCGATCCCAATCACGCAATACTGGTATTTATGCTCCACATAAGCCTCTTCTCACCTCATCCTTTTCTCTCTCACGCCTGTTTAGCTTCTGCTTAAATATATCCATACAACCACTCCTTTTGGTAACATTTTTCACATCACTGCCACACTCTGGGTAAAGAAATTAAAGGGAAGGGTTTTCGAACCAACACTAAACTTGTCCTTATCAGTGTTCAAACACCTGGACTTCCAGTCACAGTCAATGGAAAACAGTTGACAATGGGAACCCTTGTAGATTTTTTCTTTTCTGAATGTGTGTCTGAGACCAACTACAGCATACTGTGCATTGGACCCTTAGAGGATGAGAAGGGGGACTTAGTGGTAGGGGATGGGGAAATGGCTGAGGTCTTGAATAACTTTTTTGTTTCGGTCTTCACGGAGGAGGACGTGAATAATTTGCCGGGTGTTAGAGATGGAAAGGTGGTAGGACTGGAGGGTCTCAATGACATTACTGTTACTAGAGAGGCGGTGCTCGACAGACTGGAGGGGCTGATTGTGGATAAGTTCCCAGAACCGGATGGAATGCATCCGAGGGTTCTGAAAGAAATGGCGGAGGTGGTAGTGGATGCCTTGGTGGTTATTTTCCAGACGTCGCTGGATTCCGGAGAAGTGCTGGAAGATTGGAAAGCGGCTAATGTTACGCCGTTGTTTAAGAAGGGTGCCGGGCAAAAGGCGGGGAATTATAGGCCGGTTAGTTTAACGTATGTTGTAGGTAAAATGTTAGAATCCGTCATCAAGGAGGAAATAGCGAGACATCTTGAGAGGAATTGCTTGATAGAGCAGACGCAACACGGTTTCGTTAAGGGGAAGTCGTGTCTGACAAATTTACTGGAATTCTATGAGGATGTGTCTAGGGTGGTGGATAGAGGAGAGCTGGTGGATGTGGTCTTTCTTGATTTTCAGAAGGCGTTTGACAAGGTACCTCACAAGAGGTTATTGCAGAAGGTCAGGGGACATGGAGTTGGGGGTAGGGTGTTAGCGTGGATAGAGGACTGGTTGTCAAATAGGAGGCAGAGAGTGGGGGTCAATGGGTGCTATTCGGATTGGCGGTTGGTGACAAGTGGAGTGCCCCAGGGGTCGGTGCTGGGGCCTCAGCTATTTACCATTTATATAGATGATCTGGAGGAGGGAATCGAGTGTAGGGTGTCGAAATTTGCTGATGACACCAAGATTGGTGGAACGGCAAATTGCACGGAGGATGTGGAGAGTCTGCAGAAGGATCTAGATAGGCTGGGCGAATGGGCCAGGAACTGGCAAAGGAATTTAATGTTGGCAAGTGTGAGGTGGTCCACTTTGGTAGGAATAATGGTAGGAAGAATTATTACTTGCGTGGAGAAAAACTGCAGCAGGCGATGGTGCAGAGGGACCTCGGGGTCCTTGTGCATGAGTCGCAAAAACCCAGCTTGCAGGTGCAGCAGGTGGTCAGGAAGGCAAATGGGATGCTGGCCTTCATAGCGAAGGGGATTGAATATAAAAGTAGGGAGGTCTTGCTGCGGCTGTATAGGGCATTGGTGAGGCCGCAGCTGGAGTACTGTGTGCAGTTTTGGGTGCCATACTTACGCAAGGATATTTTGGCCTTGGAGGGAGTGCAGAGGAGGTTTACTAGGCTGATGCCGGAGTTGAGGGGGTTGAGCTATGAGGAGAGGCTGAATAAACTAGGCTTGTACTCGTTAGAGTTTAGAAGAATGAGGGGAGATCTCATTGAGATGTATAAGATGATGAATGGGATGGATAGGATAGAGGTGGAGAGACTCTTCCTGCTCAGAAAGGACAGTAGGACTAGGGGGCACAGCCTCAAGATAAAGGGGGGGGCAATTTAGAACGGAGTTGAGGAAGAACTTCTTCACTCAAAGGGTGGTGAATCTCTGGAATTCTCTGCCCGTTGAAGTGGTGGAGGCTACCTCGCTAAATATTTTTAAGACACGGGTTGATGGGTTTTTGATAAGCGAGGGGATTAAGGGTTATGGGGATGGGGCGAGAATGTGGAACTGAATCACGACAGATCAGCCATGATCTTATTGAATGGCGGGGCAGGCTCAAGGGGCCAGATGGCCTACTCCTGCTCCTATTTCTTATGTTCTTATCATCCCCACTCCTCCCCTCCCTGTCCCCTTTCTCCTCCCTGCTGACTGCCTGCCCCGCCCCCTCGCAGCCCAGCCAAGCCTCCTCGCTGCCCAGCCCCTGCCCGGGTGCCCCTCTCCCCGCCTGGGTGACCCCCCCCTCCTCCCCCTCTCCATCCTGTGGGCCTCTCCTCCTCCTCCCCACTCTGTAGGCCTTTCCTCCCCCGCCCCGCCTTGTGGCCCCTTCCTCCCCATCCCCACCTTGTTGGCCCCCCACCCCGTGGGCCCCCCCTGCCCTGTCCCCCCTCCTCCCCACCATGCCCCTCCGCCTCATCCCCACTATGCCTCATTTCCTTCTCCCGCCTCCTGCCGCCACCCCTCCCCCTGCTGCCCCCCTCCCACTGCCTCCACCCCACCCATACACACCATCAACTGAGTTCAACTAACTCTGCATTGAGCAGGGATTGAACCTGAGAGTAATGCAATCTATTGAAGAGAGAAAAATATAGAAACCAAAAATACCATCAAGAATGAATTGTCCATTTTCGAAGGTTGTCCATTGGCTGTTCCAGCTCTTCGGCAGAGCTATCTGATTACCAGCACCACCCCCAAGCATTTTAGCAATTTATTTTCAAAAGTCACTAATAACTGTTTGCTTTCAGGCAATGCGTTCCAGAGCACAATAACTGGCTGTTCAAAATAATTTCTGTCCCCTTCCTACGCTGGTGTTTTGTCTTGCTTGTTCAGCCACTTTAGAAGACATTAAGAATCAGCCACACGTGTTGGTCAAGATCCCCACAAACCCATGGCTTGGTTTGTAATTTCTCTTCGCTTTTCTCTGGGCTTTTAACAGCTTTCTTTGTCCTTTTTGTGCTGCTAGCTCACAACATTTCGGACTTGTGTAATTGATTTGCCCCAACCTCCTGTGGTGCGATTTAAGTTTACAACCTCTGGATTAAATTCCAGGACCAAGTACTAGAGGGATAAATTCTGAAAGCATTTCAACAACTAATAATCCAATGGGGGAACTTTGGATTCTTCCTGCGTTGCTGCAGTAAGATGGTTGCTCACATGCATCATCTGTGCTGAGACCTGTTGCCAGACCACTTAATTTAAGTTTAAACCTCCCTTATCTTTCACCACGCCATGACCACAAGGTGCCTTTGTGTCTCCATCTCCACCTTAGGGCAAATAAGTGTGGGTTGTGAATACAGTCGTAGCTATGTTGTAGATGTCCCAAGAACATGTTTCCATGAAATGTTCAAGTAGTTTATTGTATCTGAAGTGCTGGGGGATTTTTTTGAGGCATGTGATAATGTGCTATATAAATGCAAGCTCTTATCGCTGAGATGGGAACCTCCATGTGACTGCTCCCGGCTGCTGCAGTGTGTGGTCACATTGTGCACTCATGGACCTTTTTGTGCTTTCAGTGGCAGTGTGCACACTGGGATTTAGCTGCAAGAACATTATGTATATTTGATAGAATTGTACTGTTTGAAGATCAGAAGGCAAGGTTCAGGATTACTCATTGGAATTCCTTTCTACCGGTGTATTCATAGAAAAATTTAGCTTCTAAACAAAATGGTCACACTGAGTAGCTTAGGCTATGAAATGGCATGGAGTATTAAGTAAATGCTGCACTAGGTTTAACTGTGACACAGGCAGCCACTGTTCTGTTCATGTCAGCCTGGATTTGCTGGGAGAGCAAAGGAAAACTTGGGGCTTTCATTCTGAAAGAAGACTTGTAAGTTAACTGAGCTTTTTAGAAACAAATTGATCAGTAATGTGTGTTGTGTATTAAACTCTGTCATGTTTCAAGACCTCTAAATACAGCGTCCTCTAAAGGCAGATTTAAATAGATTGTAAGATAGTTCAATCAAAATAGAACTGTAGAATTAGTTGTCAGTAGATGTTGAGCTCCAGTGGAAATCTTCACTTAAGTGTTGAATTTTACTGTTCATAAATGTTGATGGATCATTGATCTGGCAGTTTTCACACTCTGCAGGACAGAGCCTGGGTTATTATCTTCTGTGATCCCCCTCTGCCTACTAACATACTGTTGGATAAGAACATAAGAACATAAGAAATAGGAGCAGGAGTAGGCCATCTAGCCCTTCGAGCCTGCCCCGCCATTCAATAAGTTCATGGCTGATCTGTCGCTGCTCAGTTCTACTTTCCCGCTTTCTCCCCATAACCCTTAATCCCCTCTCTTATCAAAAACCCATCAACCCGCGTCTAAAAAATATTTAGCGAGGCAGCCTCCACCACTTCAACGGGCAGAGAATTCCAGAGATTCACCACCCTTTCAGTGAAGAAGTTCCTCCTCAACTCCGTTCTAAACCGCCCCCCTTTTATCTTGAGGCTGTGCCCCCTAGTCCTACTGTCTATTTTGAGCGGGAAGAGTCTGTCCACCTCTATCCTATCCATCCCATTCATCATCTTATACGTCTCAATGAGATCTCCCCTCATTCTTCTAAACTCTAACGAGTACAAGCCTGGTTTATTCAGCCTCTCCTCATAGCTCAACTCCGGTATCAGCCTAGTAAACCTCCTCTGCACTCCCTCCAAGGCCAAAATATCTTTGTGCAGGTGCGGCGCCCAAAACTGCACACAGTACTCCAGCTGCGGCCTCACCAATGCCCTATACAGCTGCAGCAAGACCTCCCTACTTTTATATTCAATCCCCCTCGCTATGAAGGCCAGCATCCCATTCGCCTTCCTGACCACCTGCTGCACCTGCAAGCTGGGTTTTTGCGACTCATGCACAAGGTAGACAGCGGGCAGCGTCTGAGCGGGCAGTGGAGTGAGTGGGAAGCAGAGTGAGCTATTAGGGCTTAATATCAAAAAGGGCTTGAAGGAAAAAAGGACAGGTGAGTTCGTTTGAAAAACAAGGGAAAAAAAAACAAAAAAAAAATTTTTTTCAAAACTACTACAGTGAATAATGGAGGGGCATGTGATGTGTGGTTTCTGTATGATGTGGGAACTGGTGGACCCCAGGATCCATCCCAGTGACCATGTCTGTAGTAAGTGCAGGTTGCTGGAGGAGCTCCAGCTCAGGGTAAATGAGCTGGCCTCTGAGCTACAGACGCTGAGGCTCATCAGGGGGAGAGAGGGTGCCATTGTCAATGGGGTGCAAGTGACATCCACCCCCCCTAGACTGGCTAACTCTAAGGGTCAGGGACAAGAGGGGGCTGCTGGGAGGAGGAAAGGGGGTGAGGAGCGGAGGAAGGAGGGTGGGGAGCGGAGGCCTCAGCCTCTTAATCTGCATAACAGGTTTGAGGTTCTTGCTTCCAGGCTGGACGAGAACGAGGCAGGTGAGGTTGGTGAGCAAACTGCACACGATACAGTGATGCAGCAGGACATAGGCAAAGAGAGGGGGAAAAGGAACGTAGTAATGATTGGGGATAGTGGGGTGAAGGGTATTGACACTGTCCTTTGTCACAATGGCAAAGTGCACAGAAGGGTGTGTTGTCTGCCTGGTGCTCGGGTACAGGATGTCACAGCTGGGCTGCAGAGGAACCTGGAGTGGGAGGGTGAGAATCCGGTCGTTGTGGTACATGTGGGTGCCGGCGACGTAAGCAAAATGCAGACTGAGGATCTGGGAAGGGAGTATGAAAAGCTGGGAATGGAATTTAAAAGTAGAACCGACAAGGTGGTTATCTCTGGGCTACTGCCTGAACCGAGTGCAGACGGGCGTAGGGTTGACAGGATTAAGGAAGTGAATGGGTGGCTCAGGGATTGGTGTGGGAGGAATGGGTTTGAATTTATGGGGCATTGGCACCAGTATTGGGGAAGGTGGGACCTGTTCGGGCGGGATGGGGTTGGTCTGAACCGTGCTGGGACCAGAGTGCTGGCGGATCGAGTAAAGAGGCCTGTAGACAGGGCTTTAAACTAATTAGGGGGGGGAGGGTGCGAGGGTAGGTGATGTTACGAGGTCTAAAGTTAAGGAGAGGGTACAGGTAAGGGAAGAGGCCGAGGATGTCCCAATAATAGAGGGAGTAGGGGGCGTGAGTATGGTTGGTGGCGTTAAGGCAAATAGGGTCCAGGTGAAGGCTGGGATGAAAGCGCTTTATCTGAATGCATGAAGCATTCGGAATAAAGTGGATGAGTTGGTGGCGCAGATTGACACAAATGGATACGATCTGGTGGCCATTACAGAGACGTGGCTGCAGGGTGACAGGGACTGGGTGCTGAATGTACAGGGCTATCAAGTGTTTAGGAAGGATAGGCAGAGGATAGCATCACGGTGGTAGCAAGGGATGATATTGGAGCCAAGGAGCAGAGGGTGGAATCGTTGTGGGTGGAGATTAGGAACAGCAAAGGGAGGAAGACGCTGGTGAGTGTCGTCTATATGTTCCTCTTGGTAACCGAGCTCAGAAAAAGAAAGGTTCTGTTATCTAAGAAAACCTCTTGGACCATTCTTGTCCACATGCGTGTGGCCATTGTGTGATCTGTATTGGTGGAGTGGATGTTGACTGAATGTTTACTCTTCTTTCCATCATTGTCAAACCTTCTCATAAATTGTCTTGCCTTACTGTCTTACTGCTTCTCTCATGTGTGAACCATGGGCCTAAGTAGAGGTGCTTAATGTAAAAAAAAAGTGCATTAATGCTATTAACTGTTTCATTGATGCAATCCTCGAATTGGACAGTGACTCCCAGAGATTCCCATGAAAGAAGGTTTTGTGTGGTTGATGAAACTCAAGTTTCAGTATTGGAAGGAAAGTTTCTAAGTGACTCACTGGAATTCTTTCAAACAGTGAGATGTTATTTATAGGATTTATAGGATAGTTGACCTTTTATGAGAATTACAGGCTGGTAGCAATGTACTCCCTAAGGCAAAGTCATCTAAGCTAGCTGCCATACGTTCCAGTGTGTTTTGTCACCTCCTCTTACAGTGAGAATATTTTATAGTGGCTCACTCAATCATTGTTCAGCTGCATTAAAAATTCAGTTAATGGAATTCCTGTTTTACTTATAGAGTCATAGAGGTTTACAGCATGGGAACAGGCCCTTCGGCCCAACTTGTCCATGCAGCCATTTTTTTTAAAACCCCTAAGCTAATTCCAGTTGCCCACATTTGGCCCATAGTCCTCTATACCCATCGTACCCATAAAACTATCTAAGTGCTTTTTAAAAGACAAAATTGTACCCGCCTCTATTCTATCTTTGGCTGTTGGTTCCAGACACCCACCACCCTTTGTGAAAAAATTGCCCCTCTGGACACTTTTGTATTTCTCCCCTCTCACTTAAGCCTATGCCCTCTAGTTTTAATCTTCCCTATCTTTGGGAAAAGATAATGACTATCTATCTGATCTATGACCCTCATTATTTTATAGATCTCTATAAGATCATCTCTCAGCCTCCTACCCTCCAGAGAAAAAAGCCTCAGTCTATCCAACCTCTAACTCAATCCATCAAGTCCTGGTAGCATCCTAGTAAATCTTTTCTGCACTCCTGGTTTAATATCCTTTCTATAATAGGGTGACCAGAATTGCACACAGTATTCCAAGTGTGGCCTTACCAATGTCTTGTACAACTTCAACAAGACATTCCAACTCTTGTATTTAATGTTCTGACCAATGAAACCAAGCATGCCGAATGCCTTCTTCACCACTCTATCCACTTGTGACTCCACTTTCAAGGAGCTATAAACATGTATCTCTAGATCTCTTGTAACTCTCCCCAGTGCCCTACCATTAACTGAGTAACTACACCTTTACAATTGTATAGTGCATGAGGAGGTCAGAGGCTCGACATTCTGTGGCGAGTCACTCACCTCCTGACTCTTAAAAGCCTGACCGCTGTCTACAAGACGCAATTCATGAGCTGGGTGACTGCAGTTGTAAAAACACTAGGAAACAAAAAAGGCCTGCTTGATTCTCACTCCATTCACTCCATCCACTCCCCCCACCACTGGTGCCCAGTGTTAGCAGCATATGCCCTCTACAAGATACGTTGCAGTGACTCTCCAAGGCTTCTTTGGCTCCAAACTTGACTTCTGCTGTCTTGCAGGAAAAAGACTAAAGGTTTCTGGGTCTACCAGCAGTTGCATAGACTATTTTAATATGGACTGAAAATATAACTGGAGTTATTTCAAACTTTGTACAAGTTCTTTGTTCCAGATATGGGTGTTTTTAGAAATTTGCATTGAATTTGTTTTGCTGGAATGTGGAGGTTCTTGAATTAGAGCATGTACTTTGAAATTACAGGCTTACTACAGTAACATTTGCCAGTCCCCCATCTTCCCTACGCTTGCTACCTAACATTGGCATCCAAGCTGGCAACATTTTGATTTTTTAAAAAACTCAAGTCCTTCTTTCCATCACCTTTACCCCTTATTTTTGTAACCTGAACCATCCCTATAATACTTTGAACCATCCCTATAATCCTGAATCAGCCCGATAACTCCCTGGGACCAGCCCAATAATCGATATCTTTCATTAGGTAATGGGCCATCATTAAGATCACGGCCTGTTTACTTTTACAAATGGTGATGAACCCACTGATAATTTCGAGCATTGTCTATTTTGGATCTACACCATCCAGAAATTTTCTATTGATCTGTTCTCAGCATTTTGCAGCCAGGAGTAAGGACGAGAGGTATTATACCCTGGGAGCACTAATTGCAGAACTGCACTGTGAAAGCTCACGCTTCAGTCTAGAATGATCTGTAACTGCAGGAAATATTGTTCAGTGTCGCCAAAGCCAGTGCTGTTTCTATCTAGTGCAATAAATGCTGCACGACGTGGTCTGTCACACAATCATTATCATTTTCTCACATTTTGTCAACAGTGAGCATAATGGTTCCCAACATTGGGGAATTAGCATGCATGAGGCCACTTGTCAATAGCTCGAACTTTTCGCCCCGTGTCACAGTTAATTACATTTTCATTTGAGGGTAAAAGCTCTGTCAGAGTCCCAACAAAAAACAAATCTGTAAGCCTACAATTCAGGTTTCAGTTTTTGCCCTTTTGGAGCAGTGCTCTGCCTTTCTCTGCTCCCTTCCTTCCCGACCCAGGAATGCCAACCCGCCAGGATTAGAACATAGAACATAGAACATTACAGCGCAGAACAGGCCCTTCGGCCCACGATGTTGCGCCGACCAGTTACAAAACAATGACCCACTAGCCTAAACCAATCCCTTTTCATCCATAAACCTATCCACAGATCTTTTAAACGCCCCCAAACTAGGTGCATTTACAACTGCAGCTGGCAGGGCATTCCAGTCCCTCACCACCCTCTGGGTAAAGAACCTACCCCTGACATCTGTCCTATAACTACCCCCCCTTAATTTAAAATCGTGCCCCCTCGTGTTAGCTTTCTCCATCCTAGGAAAAAGGCTATCACTATCTACCCTGTCTAAACCTCTAATCATCTTATATGTTTCAATGAGATCCCCTCTTAGCCGCCTTCTTTCCAGCGAAAACAACCCCAAATCTCTCAATCTCTCCTCAGAGATTGGTAGATCATCTTCTAGGGCACTTCCATGTCTGCATCCTGGAGAAAAATCATCAGGTTTGTAAAAAAGATGGTTTTTAGTTTGTCATTTTCTTTGAGTTTTTTTTCCTTACCAGATATAGAAATATTGAAAATGGGAGAAAAGGGTGGTTTGAACGACAATCAAATATCATCCAGTTGGGTAATGAACTGTTTTGCTTCCCATGGCATAGGAAGGCCATAAGTCACGAGGGTGTATATGATGGTTGATTAATGGCTGGAGTGAGGCCAACTCGTGCTGAAACCTCCAGCAATACATTTAGTCACAGCCCCCTCCCCCCACCCAAAATAGCTGGACATATGCCATCATAAACCACAACCTTAGATCCTTGAGCTGCTGTGTTGACAATGTGTGTGTCTGTGTATTTGTCCATATTGGCTAGAGAATGCCCTAGCTCTGTGTTGTCACTGGAAGGGTGAAGGAACATGCAGTGTAACGACTCTGAAGGGTAGTCACTTCAGTAGAGAGACATTGTGACAAGTCAGACAAACATCAGTGAAATGAGCAACTGCTTACCTTGGTGAAAAGATAATGACTTACTGCAGTTTCTATAATTCTGTCATGGGATCTGTAATGTCTACCTGAACCACAGGAAGATCAGTCAGAGTCTCAGTTTAACACATGATTCAAAGGGAAGCACCTTCTACAAGATGATACTCCCTCAGATGTGTACAAATAACATCTTTAATGTAAGCTTTGACTGGTATTGCTGACCTGGGATATTAACAAACTTCTTTTGGAAAACTGACAATGAAGTAGCAGGCGACAGTGCAGAGGGACCTCGGGGTCCTTGTGCATGAGTTGCAAAAACCTAGCTTGCAGGTGCAGCAGGTGGTCAGGAAGGTGAATGGGATGCTGGCCTTCATAGCGAAGGGGATTGAATACAAAAGTAGGGAGGTCTTGTTGCAGCTGTATAGGGCATTGGTGAGGCCGCAGCTGGAGTACTATGTGCAGTTTTGGGCGCCGCACCTGCGCAAAGATATTTTGGCCTTGGAGGGAGTGCAGAGGAGGTTTACTAGGCTGATACCGGAGTTGAGGGTGTTGAGCTATGAGGAGAGGCTGAATGAACCAGGCTTGTACTCGTTGGAGTTTAGAAGAATGAGGGGAGATCTCATTGAGACGTATAAGATGATGAATGGGATGGATAGGATAGAGGTGGAGAGACTCTTCCCACTCAAAAAAGACAATAGGACTAGGGGGCACAGCCTCAAGATAAAAGGGGGGCGTTTCAGAACGGAGTTGAGGAGGAACTTCTTCACTCAAAGGGTGGTGAATCTCTGGAATTCTCTACCCGTTGAAGTGGTGGAGGCTGCCTCGCTAAATATTTTCAAGAAGCGGGTTGATGGGTTTTTGATAAGAGAGGGGATTAAGGGTTATGGGGAGAGGGCCGGAATGTGGAACTGAGCCACGACAGATCAGCCATGATCTTATTGAATGGCGGGGCAGGCTCGAAGGGCTAGATGGCCTACTCCTGCTCCTATTTCTTATGTTCTTATGTTCACCTTCACTCGGTGTTATACGACACAAGCTCATAATGCTGAGTTTGGTTTTTAGCAGGGTAAAGCATGAAAATACATAGACCTCCATTATGCCAAGATTTATTCTTCAAACAGCGACTAAAGCAGATAATCAGGTTATTTATCTCAATGCTGTTTGTGACTTGACAGCTGTATTTCTCACATTGCAAGTGTGACTACATTTTTAAAAAACCAGCGTGGAAGTTGTATCCTACAAATCCTGAATTTGTAGCCAGTTAAAATGAGGTAGAATCAAAGCACAGTGTTGTTGGAACTGCACTCATCCAGGCAAATGGAAAGTATTCCAAAACACTCCTGCCTTGTAGATAGTGGACACGCTTTGGGGAATCAGGAATTGATTTGCTCGCCGTGTGATTCTTAGCCTCTGACCGGCTCTTCTATCCATTGTATTTATGTGGCTAGTCCAGTTCAGTTTCTGGTCAGTGCTAAACCCAAGATGTTAATATTGGAGGTTCAGCAATGGCAATGCCATTGAACATCAAGGGGCGATAGTTAGATTTTCTCTTCTTGGAGATGGTCATTGTCTGATACTTGTGTGGTGCAACTGTTACTTGTTTGGATGTTGTCCAGATTTGAACATGGACTGCTTCAGCATCTGAGGAGCTGCAAATGATGCTGACTATTATGCAATCATTAGTCAACATCCCCACTTCAGACCTTATGATGGAGCAAGACCATTGATGAAGCAACTGAAGATGGTTGGGCCTCGCACACTACCCTGAGAAACTCCTGCAGTGATGCCCTGGAATTGAGATGATTGACCTCCAACCCCCAGAACCATCTTCCTTTGTGCCAGGTATGACACATACCTGGCATGCTGGTAGAGTGGAGGGTTTTCCCCCATTTACTCCAGTTTTGCTGGGCTCATTGATACAACACTAAGTCAAGTGCTGCCTTGATATCAAGGGCAGTCACTCTCTCACTCACTCTGGAATTCAGCTGTTTTGTCCATGTTTGAACCAAGGCTGTAATGAGGCCAGGAGCTGAGTGATCCTGGTTGAATTCAGGAGCAGGTTATTGCTGAATAAGCGCTGCTTAATAGCATTGTTGGTGACCCTTCTATCACTTTACCGATGTCCGAGAGAAGACTGATAGGAGGGTAATTGGCCTTGGTTTCTTGTGTACAGGATGTACCTTGGCAAATTTCCACATTGGTGGGTGGATGCCAATGTTGTAGCTGAACTGGAACGGCTTGACTAGGGGTGCAGCAGGTTATGGAGCACAAGCCTTCAGTACTAATAGCTCGGTATTGTCCTGGCCCAAAGCCTTTGCAGTATCCAGTGACTTCAGTTTCTTAATATCGGGTAGAGTGATTGAATTGGAAGAAGACTGAAATTTGTGATGCTGGGGACTTCTGGAGAAGGCAAAACGAGATCATCACTTGGCATTTCTGGCTGAAGATAGTTGCGAGGAGGTAATCAGCACGTTTCCTTGCCTGTGTTTGATCTGGTGCCGTGAGTTGTCTTAAAGTTCAAAATCAATGTTGAGCACACCCAGGGCAATTCCCTCTGTGTGCTGCTGCCTCTGCTGAGTCTGTCCTGCTTGTGAGACAGGGCCGCCCAGATCAGTAGCTGGAATTCTACAATTGACAGGCAATGTTTGGGGTTTTATCTGCAAGGTATGATTGTCAGGCTGTTGTTTGACTGTGGGACGCGGGACAGCTCTCCCAATTTTGGCACAAGCCCCCAAATGCTAGGAAGGAGGAATTTTTAGGTTGATGGGATTGTGTTTGCCGTTGTTGTTTCTGATGTCTAGATCATTTCCAGGTCACCTGTTCTGTTTCATTCCATTTTGTTTTCCTTTTAGCAGTTGGATTCAACTGCTAGGTTTGCTAGGCCATTTCAGAGGGCAGTTTAGAGTGAACCACATTACTGTAATACAGGAAAATATCCAGAAAAATTGGAGAATGATTTGATTGAGTGAGCCATTGGGAGGAACTAGTTTTTGGGATTAGCAATAGGATTGTGGCGTTTTCTGGCCAAATTTCCTGCATTACTGTAATTCTTGGAAAATGTTGCAACAGCCTAGGAAGTTAATGGCTGGGAAGGTAAGTCTGTGGTGGAAGATCAGCCTCGATCATATTGAATAATGAAGAAGGCTTCAAGGGCAGAATTGCTCACTCGTTTGTATTTCTATGAAGTTTCCTGATTGTCTATCACCACAAACAGTTGGGAGACAGTTAAACGTTTACTTCATCAGCTGGGAAATACTAAGGTTGTGAAAGGCGTGATAGGATTGCATGGCATTTTTTTCTGTCTGGCTCATCAAGGGACTGAGAGTATTAAACCTGTGACAATTTAATTAAATAAAAATGTAATGACTTCCAGTATCCTATATTCTGTGAGGGAAAATTGAGGTTGGAAAAAGTACATTACTCCTGAGATGTCTCAACCCCTCTCACTATTCACTCCATGTTTTTGAAATCAAATTTCATTTGAATGTGCATAGATTTAAGCAATGAGCCTGATTTTAGTGGTGGTAATTTAATAATTTTTTGACTTTGGCCTTGGAAATTGCTGTAGTCTTGTTATATTCGCACTGTCTTTTGGCAGACCTGTAATTTCTGAAGTAGAACTTTGTGCGTTGGAGAGAGAAAAAAGAGTCAAAGAATGCGACTATCTCATCTGTGTACAAGGCACAAAGTCTCTAGCTTGATTACAGATTGTGAAGCTAATGGTTCTCCCCTATGTACCCTGCTATGCTTTCTCTATATTAGCTTGCAAAAAATATACTTTTCACTGTATCCCAATACATGTGATAATAATGAAGCAAATCAAATTAAAATGGATAAAGGTACTGGCTGCCATGTTGCTGAACCACACAGTCCTGCTGTTTGAACCCAGTCAGTGCTCACTTGACCAATTTCAGTTGGGACGGTAGCTGGAATTCTACAATTGACAATCTCATAACCTTAAAAAGGGCACCTGGTCAGTATCTGGCACTCGCTGACAACTGCCCAAGTGTACATCCAGCGAGGACAGGAATTGCTTTAGCTGTAATATTCTTCAAGACACCTTTCTGTTTATGTGAATCGCCCAAACCGATGATCACTTCCACCTTGAACAACAAAAGCAGCAGGTGCATGGGAATCACCTGGAAGTTCTACTCCAAGTTTTGCACATTATCCTGCCCTGGATTTTTATTGCCTGTTCCTTGATGGCCATTGGGTTAAACTCCAATGCCAAGCAGCACTGTGGGTGTATCTTCATCACATGGACTGCAGATTTCAAGAAGATTGCTCTTCTCTGCATTCTCAGGAGCAATTAGGAATTGGAAATAAATCTAGGTCTTCCAGCGATGCTCATTAGAAGAGAATAGGGGCGAAACCCCATGAAGATTGACTAATTTGTTAAGGCAGCAGAAGACAGTGAGGATCATGGAACTGCTCCTCAAGAAAAGAGGGAAAATAATAAAATCCTGCAAAGGGTATTCAAACTCTGGCTGCCAAAATTAGGCGGTTATTTGCATCGCATTCTGTTAAAGGTAGACAGTTAAAACTCCTGTTAGCCTGGGTCTTGGGAGAGTGTACTCCCATGATTTGAGCTCTTGTAGATTCATTAGTAACGTGTAGCTAATCTTCCTGCTATCTGTTGGAATTGAGGAAGGGACCCAGAATTCAATACTTGTACAGGGCTGACTATGACACTCTGAGTGTGTGTACGTACCAAGTAACAATGCTAGTATTCACTGTCATGGAGCTTCCCACTCAAGCATGTTACTGCATCATGGGAACAAGAATTGGCCATTTAGACCAGTGATGGACAAGCTAGGTTGGTGAGTGGGCTGCAGAATGGCCCTCCTTCATTTTAATGGACTGCAAGATTGAAATCAGGCATGTTCACTAATCATGACCCCGTGAATAAGATTAAATACAGTTATTACATGCTGAATATTTCATCAGTTATAGAAAATGCTTCATCATTCATATATTAATAGATCCGTCATCAGCTTCAAGTAGTAACAATTATTTACATTTGACTGGATGCTGAGGGAGCGCACAGCTGTCAGTCAATGGTATGCAAACGGCACTCACCTCACCTCACCTACCCTTGTTGCAGTTATACCAGTAGGGAAAAATGTTACGCAGATGAAAAACAGCAAAATGTGGCAATTCTGAGTGAGCAAATGTCAAAATATCTTGTGGGCTGCCTTCAGAACCCTGATGTGGCCCCTGGGCCACAGGTTGCCCACCACTGATTTCCACCTTCAAGTCTGTTCTATCATTTAATGAGAACATGGCTGATGTATATGTCAATCTCATTTAACCATCATTATTCTATGATCCTTGATGCCCTTGCATCATCAGAGTGAGGAGCAGCATGCACAGGACAGCAACAGCATAACCCTTTAGTCCCTCAAGTCATTTAATGAGGTGATGGGTGATCCATAATGTCTTTCCTCCATATTTCCTTAAGACCTTTGGTTAGCCAAGTCTATCCATCTCTGATTTAAAACGAACAATTGATTGAGCATCGGTTGGTGTTTGTGGAACAGAGTTCTGTCCTTTGTGTGGAGGTGTTTCCTAACTTCACTTCTGAAGGGCTTTATGTTTAGGTAGAGTCTATCTTATTAGTTCCCCTTCAGTCAAATTGTCTCTTGTCCTTCTAAATTTTAGGGAATACATCCCAAGTTTATGTAATCTCTCCACTTTAAGTACTTGCACCTCATTAGGGTTCAGTTGCAACACAATTATGTTACATTAAAAATAATTGAGAAACCTGGGTTAATGATCAAGACATAAGTTTACACTTTACCCAGGGAGTTGAGGAATTTGAATTTAGTCATTTTAAACGTATAGAATTCGAAATCTAGTGTCAGTAACAATGACCATGTAACTGCCCGATTACTGTTTGTTAATATCCTTTCGGGAAGGAACACTGACTGCTGACCGATATGTGACTCCAGACCCACAGCAAAGTGATTAATTCTTACCTGCCGTCTGAAACGACTGAACACGTCACTCTATTCAAAATGGTGGCTCATCGCTATCATCTCAACAGCAGCTGAGGATGGGCAACAGATGTAGGCCCTTTGATACCCATAGCCTGAGCATGAATTTAAAAAATGTCCTTGGAGTCCAGAGTGTTCATTAGCCCCAATAAAGCTGATGCTATCGACATAGGGGCGACACTAATTTAATGTTGATATCCAATATTGGAGTTTCTGACGAAGGGAGCATTCTATATATAATGTATAGCACAGAAACAGGCCGTCAAACTCAGTCTGTGCCAAAGCTTATTCTCCATATAATCCTAACAATCCTACCTTATTCAACCCTTTCAACATATCCTCCTCCTATTCCTTGTTCCCTTATGTTTATCTAACTGCTCTTAAAAGCAGCAGGCATAATTTGAAAAACATAAGTTCAAATAATCAGTTAGTTTCCCAACCTACTACTTCCCCAAAGCAGCGGCAGTTATAATCTCAAGGGATGTTTAAAGCCAGAATTCTAACTTCCTCACTGCAAATGTATTGTTTGGATTGATTTCTCTTTCTTTATTTCAGGAAATGACCTAGAGGCCTTAGCAATACGTTAGTGCTGTCCTGCTTCACACTGCAACTGAATGCATAAGCAATCTGGAAGCAGCACTTGTTTCCGCTGTCGATCCCAAACTACCTCACCAAGGACTTAAAAACCCAACACGTATGAAGGGAGGAGGAGGCAGCCTGTGAAATCTACGGGAGTTGGAACATGGACACTCGAGAGTTCTTGTTTCAGTGTTAAAGTTGAAACACTATATCCAAATGAATTACGTTTGACCGACTGGATCTGTCAAAACTTCTTTGAAGAACTTGAATTGATCACGGAACAGAAGTAATGTGGACAGCTTTGAGCAATAGTCCAAGCACTGAATAGTTAATATTTTAAATTTAACTTTCGCTGTTGATCAGTGTCTTAGTCCATTTTGGTAGGTCTGCTAATTAGATTTTTTTGTGTTTGCTCTGTAAAGGTGTTCTGGCTTATGTGTTGGAACTAGCAAGTGTTCCATCAATATCGTATGATTCAAAACAAAAAGACAGTGCTTTAATACTAATCAAACTGGCTAGCTGATTCCATTGTTTCTGGGTCTGCTCGCCTTTCTTTCACCTCCCAACCCTCATTTCTTAGGGAGTGAAATGGCACTGACTCCTCCAGTTGGCCACTGTGACTGGTTTCGTTGTAATCATTGGAATAGCAAAAGGTTCTGCTAGACTCTTCCATGTGTAGCTGCGTGTCTCTTTGAAAAGTAGGAGCTGCTGATGAATGTGCAAGTCGGAGACAGAGCATCGGTAACCAATTCTGAAAAGCTTCTCATTTTTTAATTATTATTTCTCTGAACTTGACTGGTTGCAGCAGGGCTGCACCAACAGAAAGCTGGTACAGTTGACCCACTCAGCAATCAACTCCTGTGCTGACGGACAATGCATGTGTGGAAATGCTTGCCTTCAGGCATGCTGTGGAACTAGAATTATGTACGTGATACTCTTGATTCTATTTGCAGAACGTACCATGTTCAAAGTTGTTTGAAACATTTGACTAGAAGAAAATTGCTATCTTGATTAAGACTTTTTACACAAAAAACAAAGCAAACAACAAACCCACGGAAAAAGCACCATCACTTATGTATTGTTGTAGTGCTCGGGAAAATAAAATGGACTATAAGCGACGGTTTCTGCTTGGCGGGTCCAAGCAGAAAGTGCAGCAACACCAGCAGTACCCAATGCCTGAGCTAGGCAGGACCCTGAGCGCACCTATGGCATCCACCGCTGCTGTCACATCTCCGCTGGCACCCACCACCCAGATAGCTGACATCCAGCAGGGAATTTCCAAATACCTGGATGCACTGAACGTGTTCTGCCGAGCCAGCACGCTCCTCACGGACCTCTTCAGTAGCGTTTTTCGAAACTCTCATTATTCTAAAGCAGCTATGCAACTGAAAGACGTGCAGGTACATGTCATGGAGGCAGCAAGCAGACTCACAGCAGCAATAAAGCCTGAAATTGCGAAAATGCTGATGGAACTGAGTGCAGGGACAACAAATTTCAAAGATCAGAATGACTTCAGTCTTCAAGATATTGAGGTAAGGCAACTGGTAGAGTTTGTTGACTAACCAAGACTTGTTACCATAGACGAAGAACTATTAAAAATATAAACAAATAGGATTGGTTCGAATTTTGTCTTTGTTGAAGTTTTGTCCAAAGAACTTGTCTGGTGAATTTGTTGACCAGAATTGTTGCACCTCTTGGTGGTTGGGGGTTGTTGACATGTACATGTGAAATAGTATAATTGCTGACAGCCCTTTTTGGAAAAGAAAGAAGAACTTGTATTTCTATGGAACTTTTCAGAACCTCCAAGCAATTTACAGGCAACAGTATTTCTGAAGCATATTTGGTATGATCAAAGGAAAATGGTAGCTAATTTGTGCACAAGGTCTCACAAATATTAATGAAATAAATGGTCAGATCATCTGTTCTTGGTATAACAAAGAACAAAGAACAACCCAGCACGGGAAACAGGCCCTTCGGCCCAACGAGCCCGCGCTGCCACATCACCCTACACCTATTCTACCCTCCATATCTATGAATGGAACCCTACTCAGTCAGATTCAGGGAAGAAATAGTGTCAATTTGGTAAAAACCGATTAGCCTGAGAGCACATCTTTGGGATGTGGGAGGAAACCGGAGCGCCCGGAGGAAACCCACACAACCACAGGGAGAATGCGCAAACTCCCACAGACACAGGCCCAAATCCATGTGCCTGCACAGCCAGCAGTGCTAGTCACTGAGCTGTTGCGGCGCCCGTCTCAGTTGTGGATTAAATACTGACCCAGGGTGCTTGTTGCTCTTATTCAAAATGGACTCAAGGAATCCATTACTTCCATTTGAGAGAGCGACACTTCATCTGCAGTTCATTCTGTAGTGCAGCATTCCCTCAGGATTACACTGGGAGTTTCTGCACACTCAAGTTTCTGGACTGGCACTTGAACCCACAGCTGTCTAGCTTGGAAGTGAGTGTACCCACAGAACCACTGCTAACACCTTGAATGCCACTTTTATAAAATTGGAACTTTTTGAGAACTTGGTGCTGTCTGAGCTGTGCAGGTCTGTGCACAGATGTCTGATCGCTGGTAGCCAGCCAGGATAGTAATTAGGGGATTGCACTTAAGTTAAGGGAAGGTAAAATTGACCAAGGTTTCTCCTCTTTACTTGATGACCATGGTAGACGTTTACTTGTGATAACTGGGTTTAGCTGTGATTATCTTTATGGTTTGATGCAGATTGATGAGGTTTCCTGAGGAGCAGGAGTAATACACGAGCAATCTGTATAACTATGTGGAAGCTTAGATTTGATACTCGGGGGCAAATTTAAAATATTATGAGTAAAATATGTTGGAGATATGCAACAAGCCTATGTTTTGCCTCAGTTATCCAGGGTTCAGTCTGAAACTTCAATTTATATTTCTTTTTTAGAGCTGATTGTGTATTTCCAATTTGCTTTGTTTCTGATTTCTGCTCAGGAGGTCCTCTACTGCTGTCATTAATTGTTTCCCAGAAAATGTAATGCTACGTGAAACATAAATGCTATGTTATAATGGGATTTCCATATCAACATGCATATTAACGCTTTAAAGTTAAGAAAATGTACAAAACATAGCAATACATTTATCCTGATGTGAGAAAGCTAAGAAAGAAAAGTTTAAGCATTCATCAAACTGAAGCCATGTCCCACTTCCAGGAATCGATAACTGGGGGGTGGATTTTGTAGGGAGTTGGGAGGACCTTTAGAATGGCTAATGGAGTGTTTTTTTGGAGGATTCTGCAGCATTTTTTTGAAGGATTCTTTGCAGTGGGGCTTTTAAATAATTTCTCCAATGATGTTTTTTTTCTTTTTTTTATAGAGCTCCCTAGAGCAGTTGACTGCATTGTTAATTCTTCCCTTCACCCTTGACCAATGCTATGTCTTGCTTTTCTTCATCAAAAATGCTCATTGTCTCTAAGATTTTTCAAGGCATTACTAAGTGGTTTTGAGCTACATGTCTTGGTTGTTTAGCAGTTCTTGCTTATCTTCTCCCCCTTTCTCTATGGCCCTCTGTTCCATTTCTTTCTGCTCCTTGGTAGACACGGGGGAGCTAAGCAACTCTTCAACATTCTTGGTCTTCATCTCAACCAATCCACTTTGCTCATTTCTATGATCAGTTCTTGAAGTTTCTCAGTAGATTCCACATTACTTTTGGCTTTAATGCAATCTGGCCACAACTTCCCTCAGACCATTCATATTGGATGAGGTGACTTCATTCCATGCCAGAGGGACGTTATTAGTGGCCTTGACAATGTTGTAATTCTTCCAAGATTCCTTTAGAGTAGAAGCAAGATCACGTTCAGTTTCCCTGATGGTCAGTCCAAAAGTTCTTCTATGGTGGTAGGCTTGAAAGCTACAATCATACTTTGACCCATTGGTTGAAAAATGGAGGTAGTGGTAGGATGTTCACCTTGACGTTGTCACGGAGGCCATCAAGAGCTGTAGGATGGTCAGGAGTGCTGCCCAGCAGGAGAAATATTTTGTTGGCAAGGTAATTTGCTCAACAATGAACGGTAACAGTTTGACAAAGTAGGATATAAATCAGTTCTCAAAAATTGCATTGCTGGGTTACCATGTTGTCTTGTTTGCTCTCCACACAAGTAGTTTGTTCCTTAAATAAACCTTCATTGCCCTTGCTATTTGGGAATGGTAAGCAAACATTGGTTTAAAATCACCTGCTGCATTTCCAATAAACAATATCCTTTTTTGTTTTACCCTCTGGCATACACTTTGTCTTTGGACATGTATGTTCTGGAAGAGATCTTTGTCCAGAATAAACTAGTCGCATCTACATGAAATACTTGTTGAGGAGTGTATCCACCCTCGTCAATGAAAGAACGTGTGCACTTTCATGAGTGATGATGGAGCATCTTTGGAGGCTTTCGAGATCAGCAACGGGATAAAGCTGTGCCCAGCCGCCAACTCCTGTGGCATATTTTTCCCAACTCTACCTTTTGAATGCTTTTGGAGACTGATAGTGATGTCTACCTGAATGCCAAACCTAGAACCATAGAATCCCTACCAAGTAGAAGGAGGCTGTTTGGCCCATTTGAGTTTGCACTGATTCTCCGAAAGAACGTCTGGCATCTTGCGTGCGCGTGTACGCACACACACACACCCTATCCCAGTGCATTTTTACGATGGCTACTCCACCTAAGTCTGCACATTTTTGGACTGTGGGAGCACTTGGAGGAAACCCACGCAGACACAGGAAGAACATGCAAACTCCACACAGACAATGACCCAAGGCCAGTTTCAAACTCTGGTCTCTGATGGCAAGCCATTCAACTTGGCATGACTGTGTGCTAAGGTCAAAATGTATGATGTCTGAGTCTGTGAGTTGCTGTTTGCTGATGCCACCAAGCTGGTATCCCATAATGAAGTTCACTTGTGACAGCTAGTAGAACGGTTCCCCCAGGCCTGTGAGGAGTTTAGATTGACAATCAGTGTCAGGAAGACCATTGGCCAAGACAGAATCTTATCCTGCATCAACATTGATCGTCCCTCTTTGGGGTCATTGACACTTTCACATACCTTGGATGAACAATTACGAACAATACTTCCCTTGATGCTAAAACCCATTCACCTGATGAAGGGGCAGCGCTCCAAAAGCTTGTGGCTTGTGCTACCAAATAAACCTGTTGGACTTTAACCTGGTGTTGTGAGACTTCTTACTGTGCTAAAATCAGCATCAGGATTGCCAAGGGTGCAGCTTCACATTGAAGTTGAGTGTAGACAAACACCAAACTAACCAAAAATGTATAACTGTTGTGTATACCAGGCTTGTGTTCAGAGCAACTTCCTCTCCAATAGCAAGGCATGGACAAATTATGCAAGTGAGCATGTTTTTCTTTTGTTCCAAATAGTTCTATGTTTGAACTTTCACCATAGTCTTAAGATCATCATCCAAACTCCTAGCCTTGAGTAAGGTGAAGCTAAGAGGCGAGCATTGTTGAGTTTGATATTCAATCCAAATAGTTAGCAGTCTTTCCACATCCATTATAATCCACCCTGATTATTCTGTAATGTAACAGCACACAAAGGAGTTGCTAGTTTAACAAACTCTTATCAGTATTTTTAATAATTATTCTCACCATTGTTGGCAAGTCGAGAGCACTAGCAGCATCCACTGCACATTCAGCTATTTCAGAGTACTTCATAACATCTCATTTCACTTGAAATGTAACTTTTGTCAGCAAAAAGCACTCACAATCACTGGTTCTTTTCCAGCTCAGTAGGAAAGAATATTATGGGTAAAATGAATGAATAATGCTACAATTTTAAAACAAATCAATTTAGCAATGGAAGGTAACTGCTCTTTTGCAGGGTTCACAAAATGTCACAGTGCACACGACACTTATCTATACTGTCCAGGATGGTGAGTATTTAACTAGTGGTCTTGAAAAGAACCATTGGAGACCCAACGGTCCAGAACAGTGCAATCAGGGCCCAGCACAAATAAAAATCTGGGCTGATTTCTCCCAAAATTGCTTGCTCCTCACCTCGCCCAAGACCCAGTTCTCACTGCCTCAACATGGGCGTTATTTGGGAATGTCCAGGAGCATGTGATGTTAATGTGAAACAGCATCATGTGAGTGCAGGATATTAATTGGAGACCAAAATTAATGAGGAAACGATGTGTGGGATGACATTAAACAAGGACATCCTGTATTGTATTTATTTCCTATGGACAGGAAGCAGAGAATGGGAATAGTGGGCCCTTTTCAGAGTGGCAGGCAGTGATTAGTGAGATATCACGGTTCAGTGCTGGGACCCCAGCTATTCACAATATACATTAATAATTTGAATGAAGGAACTGAATGCGATATCTTCAAATTTGCAGATGACACTAAGTTGGGTGGCAGTGTATGCTGTGAGAACAGGCTGGCTAAATGGGCATATACTTGGCAAATGCAACATAATATGGATAAATGTGAGGTTATCCACTTTGGTGGTAAAACAGGAAGGAAGATTATTATCTGAATGGTGGCAGTTCAGGAAAAGGGGAAGTGTAATACGACCTGGGTATCATGGTGGAACAGTCACTGAAGATTGGCATGCAGGTACAGCAGGTGGTGAGGAAAGCTAATAGCATGCTGGCCTTCATAGCAAGAGGATTTGAGTATCGGAGTAAGGATGTCTTGCTGCAGTTATACAGGGCCTTGGTGACGCTGCATCTTCAGTATTGAGTGTAGTTTTGGCCTCCTAGTCTGAGGAAGGGCATTCCATTGTCATGATGGGATTTATTCTGTAGACCTCTCGGTTTTTGGTCACAGGCCACTAGCCATTTAACTACATCTTGGGATGTAAATATATCTTAGTGTGACCTTTGAAGGAAAATACAGAATAAAAATTCTAGTGTGAACTGGTGAAATTTGTAACAGTTTGCATAGTGTAAAAATATTTTTCAGCACTTTTGAGGTAGAGTATTGCTGCTATTATTAGTGTAATGCTTATACGGTGTTCAGCTACATTTGGTAGGAATTATTTGGTTAACAAAATACTGAGCAGGTGCCACGTAGGCAGTACCACATAGGGAGTCTTCTGCAGAGGTGTACAGTCATGAATTGCTAATGTAACCTTTTTGTAACCACTTGATTCTTTGCCACATTTCATGTGTCTCATTTGTTGAATCAAACTGGCTTATTCACCAGAACTTTTCATTTTGGTTAGTGGAATATGAAGTTAGTTGAATATGACTCTTGCAAATTGAGGTTATTCAATAACATGGTCACTTCTAAAAATACATACTCCCAGGCTGTATGTGTCACTGGTTAGGCCAGCATTTATTGTCCATCCCTAATTGCTCTTGACGAAAGTGGTGGTGAGCTGCCTCCTCGAGTTGCTGCAGTCCTATGTGGTGTGAGTACACCCACCTTGCTGTTAGGGAAGGAAGGACTTTGACCCAGTGACAGTACAGGAATGATGATATTGTTTCAAGTCAGGATAGTGTGTGGTTTGGAGGCAACTTGTTTAATTTTAACCTGCTTAATTTTCAAATCAACCAAGGAGTTGCCATTTTGGGAGAGTTGGGTGGACACTGATGGAAAAGGGAGAGTCCACAATTTGTGCCAATGTAAACAATCCGAATACTAAGCATTCCTTTGTTCAAAGGTGGCAGCTACAGCAAGATAGTGATTCTACCTCTGGGAAATAACGAGACCCATAAGATCACTAAGCATTTCAAGCCCCTCTTAATTAATCCCTCCAGAACAACCGTTGATTTCCCTGTGGGCACACAATTCTTGAGTTTGGGCGTGTTTCAGATTTACCTTTCCTTTCACATCACTGAAAATTCAGTCTTCAGAAGGGTCCTCTTCAGACTCTCAGCTTTCCTCCGAACTCCAACCCCGACATGGGGGATAAGCTTGCTTGAGAAGCTTTTTTTCCATTAATGCAGCTGAGAGAGAATTAAGACACAAATGTTCCATCTGCATTGGGTGATGAAGTATGTTTATACTGCTGACTTTATCTTGACAGAGTTTGGACTTCATTGAATGAGTCACTTTCTCTGATTTGAGGCATGACATGATGTGGCTTGGGACTGAAACAACCCACTTGACAGGTACTGCAAACCACACCTTATTAATTGAAGTGGATATTTTGATACAAAGAACAAAGAAAATTACAGCACAGGAACAGCCCCCACCACAACCACCACCACCAAGCCTGCACTGACCATGCTGCCCGACTTACCTAAAACCCCCTATGCTTCCGGGGACCATATCCCTTTATTCCCATCTCATTCGTGTACTTGTCAAAACACCCCTTAAAATTCACTACCATATCCGCTTCCACTACCTCCCCCCAGGCACCCACCACTCTCTGTGTAAAAAAAAATCTGCCTCGTACATCTCTTTTAAAACTTGCCCATCGCACCTTAAACCTGTGCCCCCCAGTAATTGAGTCTTCCACCCTGGGGAAAAAGCTTCTGACTATCCACTCAGCCCATGCCTCTCATAATCTTGTAGACTTGTATCAGGTCTCCCCTCAACCTCCGTCGCTCCAGTGAGAACAAACCAAGTTTCTCCAACCTCTCCTCATAGCTAATGCCCTCCATACCAGGCAACATCCTGGTAAATCTTTTCTGTACCCTCTCCAAAGCCTCCCCTTCTGGTAGTGTGGTGACCAGAATTGAACACTATATTCCAAGTGTGGCCTCACTAAGGTTTTATAAAGTGTCAACGTGGTTTGCCAATTTTTAAACTCAATACTCCGGCGATGATTGAGGATGATTGTGGAGAAGCTATTGATGCCCATTCTTACTGTTTACCATCTGTCGGTTAGGAAGTCTAGGGTCCAGTTGCAGAGGGAGGAGCCAAGCCCTAGGCCACGGAGTTTGGAGATGAGTTTTTTAATGTAACATAGTGGAGGGTCCAATCACATAATTGATAACGGCCACTGTTGAAACAAAACGTGTGAAAAATGAGCATTCATACAGATAGTGCCTTTAACATCGCAAAACTGTCTTGGACAATGCATCAGATACAAATTCACACTTGGGAAATGCAAGGACAGATGTTCGAAAGCTTGGTCAAAGAGTTAGGTTTTAAGATGTGCCTTAAAGGAGCATAGTGATGTACTGAGACAGATTGACTTGGGGAAGGAAATCCTGTGCTGATGGTCCAGGCAGCTGAAGGGATGGCCACCAATGATGAAGTGAAAAATAGCGGATATGTAAGCCATGGACATAGTTACAGTGATTGAAGGGTGAGGCTGTGGAGGAAGTTGAACAAAGGATGAAAATTTTGAAATGGGAGAGAGAACAATGTAGGAAATGGAGCAGTTGTTGATCTCTCAGCTGATATGCATTTGTCACAAAATATTTTTTCAGGTGGGAGTTGTCTGAAAGAATTGATTGTGGAGAAAGGGAAGCAAGCCATTGAGACTCTGAGCACTAAAGCAAACCCTACTGCCTGAGGAAAGTTTCTGCTGAGTCTGTGTTTCATTTAAACGACCGCTAAAGCATTGTGACTAATATCTGCCAGTTGAATGAGGAATGCATGAACAAGCATTGTTAGATTTTTTTTCCAGCTGCCTCTGGTGCCATAGTGTCACTGTTGAATATTTTCAGTGTGTAACTGTTCTCAAGCACCTAATGACAAAACTGATTTAACTTGCTGTGGCATCTCCATTACTTTTTCTTTGCTTTTGGGCGGCACGGTAGCACAGTGGTTAGCACTGCTGCTTCACAGCTCCAGGGTCCTGGGTTCGATTCCCGGCTCGGGTCACTGCCTGTGTGGAGTTTGCACATTCTCCTCGTGTCTGTGTGGGTTTTCTCCGGGTGCTCCGGTTTCCTCCCACAGTCCAAAGATGTGCGAGTTAGGTTCATTGGCTATGCTAAAATTGCCCCTTAGTATCCTAGGATGTGTAGGTTAGAGGGATTAGGAGGTAAAATGTGTAGGGATATGGGGATAGGGTCTGGGTGGGATTGTGTTCGGTGCATACTCGATGGGCCGAAGGGCCTGTTTCTGCACTGTAGGGTTCTATGTTCCTGACAATCCTGTAATTTCATTTTAGTGGTTGTTCTTGCCTGAGCCTAGACGGACATGAATCAAAGCTAAGTCCAATTCTCTCTGTCCAAGGTCACTCAAAAGTACAAAGGATTGTGAATGAAGCCCAGTCCATCATACAAACCAGCTCCCATCCATTGACTCCATCTAACTTCCCATTGTCTCAGAAAAGCAGCCAGTATGATTAAGGACCACATGCACACCAGGCACATTCTCTCACACCTTCTTCCACCAGGAAAAAGATACAAAAGTCTGAAGACACGTACCAACTACTCAAGAACATCATCTCCCCTGCTGCCATCAGACTTTTGAATGGACCTACCACGTGTTAAGTTGATCTTTCTCAATGCCCTAGCTATGACTGTAACACCACATTCTGCGCTCTCTCGTTTCCTTCTCTATGAACAGTATGCTTTGTCATGTATGGCGCGCAAGAAACAATACCTCTCACTGTATACTAATACATGTGATAATAAATCAAATCCTTATCCAAAGTATCACCACTTGCCACTGCCTGGTTAACTGGCACCAATCATGGATAGAGGCTGCGGTCTCTCGCAGTTTGTGTGGCTCAGTTGCTTACTGCCCTAACCTACTGAGTTATCAGCCATGTACTGGAGGGGAAGTTAAGTTTTAAGATTCCTGGTGAAAGTTTGAGGTCAACAGTCCACTGTTTCTTTTTACTTCATATTTGAAGAAAATGTAGACGAAGTGCAGCACTCCTTGCAAAACACATCTCTGAAGCGCTTTGAGATGTTTTATGATAATAAAGGCAATATATAAATGATGTTGGTAGTGTTGTTGGTTGGCAAGCAATTGCTATTTACTCTGGAGTATTCCACAGTGAATTCCATAGAATTATAGAATCCCTACAGTGCAGAAGGAGGCCATTCGGCCTATCACATCTGCACTGACTCTCTGACAAGGCATCTTATCTATGCCTATAACTCCACATATTTACCCTAATAATCACCCTAACCTACACATTTTGGGACACTCGGTGACAATTTAGCATGGCCAATCCACCTAACTTGTATATTTTTGGATTGCGGGAAGAGACCCAGAGAAAATCCACTCAGTCTCAGGGAGAAAGTGCAAACTCCACACAGTCATTCAAGGCTGGAATTGAACCCAGATCCCTGGCGCTGTGAGGCAGCATTGCTTAACTGCTGTGCCACCGTGCTGCCTATTTGGCAACTGATTTGATTTACAAGTATCGAGAAATGGGAGCAATGAAACAGGCTTTTCGCAGCTAGTGTTTATACACCATACAAACCTCTCCAACCCTTTCACTAAGTCCCATCATTATATCCTTTTATTTCTTTCCCTCATATATTTACCTGGCTTCCTATTTAGGTCAAATATTCAAAAACAATCTTATTTATCAGTTACAAGTAGACTTACATTGACACTGCAATGAAATTACTGGGAAAATTCCCTAGTTGCCACACTCCAGCGTTTGTTTGGCTACACCGAGGGAGAATTTATCATGACCAATTCACCTAACCTGCACATCTTTGGAGTGTAGGAGGTGAGATTAAACCCATCATCTCTCATCAGAGCAGCCAGGCAACTGAATAATATGCCCACTGTGCATTCCATGGGCCAAGTAACTACTGACCCTGCCCACGCAGCCAAATCAAAATAGAAAGCCAACCTAACAAAGCTAGATTGGGCTAGTGTTGACTCTGTCTACACTTCCCGAAGCCTCGGAAAAGTGGCCAGCATAATGGATTTCAGTAAGGCGTTTGACAAGGTCCCTCACGGTAGGCTGATAGAAAAGGTGAAGGCTCATGGGATACAAGGCCAGGTATGTAGATGGGTGAAGAACTGGCTTGGGAGGAGAAGACAGCGGGTAGTAGTGGAGGGCTCCTTTTCCAATTGGAGGTCTGTCACCAGTGGGGTGCCGCAGGGCTCGGTACTAGGACCTCTACTATTTGTAGTATACATTAATGACTTGGAAGAGGGGGTAGGTGGTGTGATCAGCAAATTTGCTGATGACACTAAGTTGGTTGGATTGGCGGGTACTGAGGAGCAGTGCCTGGCAATGCAACAGGACATAGATAGGCTGGTAGATTGGGCAGATAGATGGCAAATGGAATTTAATCCGGAGAAATGCGAGGTGATGCACTTTGGCCGGAATAATGTGGAAGGGAGTTATATGATAAAAGGTAGAACTATCCGGAGTATAGATACGCAGAGAGACCTGGGGGTGCAGGTACACAAGTCCCTGAAGGTGTCGGTGCAGGTGCAGAATGTGATGAGGAAAGCGTATGGCATGTTAGCCTTCATAGGAAGAGGTATAGAATATAAGAGTAGGAGTCTGATGTTGCAGTTGTATAGAACGTTGGTTAGGCCTCACCTGGAGTACTGCGTCCAGTTCTGGTCGCCGTACTACCGGAAGGATGTAGAGATCCTGGAGAGAGTGCAGAGGAGATTTACCAGGATGTTGCCTGGTATGGAAGGGCTGTCTTACGAGGAAAGATTGAACGCACTTGGGCTGTTTTCCCTTGAGAGATGTCGGCTGAGGGGGGATTTGATAGAGGTTTATAAGATTATGAAGGGGACAGATAGAGTAGATGGTGATAAGCTTTTTCCGCTATTAGAAATGGATAGAACGCGGGGTCACGGGCTTAGGGTGAGGGGGGCTAGATATAAGACTAATGTTAGAGGGCAGTTTTTCACACAAAGGGTAGTGGGGATGTGGAATGCACTGCCGAGTGAGGTGGTGGAAGCAGGCACGCTAGGGTTGTTCAAGAGTCACTTGGACAGCCACATGAGCAGTTTACATATAGGGGGATATAGCAGGCCTTATTAAGCATTGTAGGCTTGGGGACAGTTTAGTCTCAGGGGTATAGAGTCTTTAATAATGAAATTTTTATCCACAGGCACTTACCATCTCGAGGGCATCATGGCAGCACAGAGGTTATCTCTGTTACTGTGCGGACACATGGAGTTGGGCCTGTGTCCGTGGGAGTTTGCGCGTTCTCCCCGTGGTTGCGTGGGTTTCCTCCGGGTGCTCCGGTTTCCTCCCACATCCCAAAAATGTGCTTTTAGGCTGATTGATTGGGTAACAAATTGTCCCTATATTGGACCTCCCTGATCCTCACACATTAGGCATAGACTAGAGTCATGAATAGGTCACTGACCATGGGACGGCGGCGCGGGCTCGTTGGGCCGAAGGGCCTGTTTCCCGTGCTGTTTTGTTCTTTGTTCTTTGTATAATTAGGGACCCCACGCACCCCGGATAGTCTCTTTTCCACCACCTTCCATTGGGAAAAAGATACAAATGTCTGAGGTCACATACCAACCAATTCAAGAACAGCTTCTTCCCTGCTGCTGTCAAACTTTTGAATGGACCTACCTTACATTAAGTTGATCTTTTTCTACACCCTAGCTATGACATTCTGCACTCTCTTGTTTCCTTCTCTATGAACAGTATTCTTTGTCTGTATTGCGTGCAACAAACAATACTTTTCACTGTTTGTTAATACTTGTGACAATAAATCAAATCAAACATAGATATTCAAGGATTAGTCAGCTACGCCCTGGCATACACCAAAACATAATTCCCTCAGTCCAACATCACTGGAGATGTCACGCCATAAGGCTGATCTTTTTCAGGATACATGATCTATTTGTACTTTCTCAGGAAATGAGCAAGGATTCCTTAGTCCTGTAATAACCAAAATTACAAAAGAAAAATGTGATTGCATAGTTCTACAGGGCACTTCATCAATGAGGAATCGTGAGGCCATATCAAGTACCTTCATTCCAAACCACCTACCCACCACTCTATTGTGTCGCTACCCATCCGAAAAAATGTAAAGGGTACCTGAATTGTACTTCCCCATCGTAAATGCAAGGATTACAGCATAAAAAACAAAAACAAACCAAATAAATACCACATAACCAACACTGTATACTCCCCAGTGGAAAGAAGAAGTTCCACAAGCAACAAAACCCTGATCTTTCTCTTGTTCTGCCATTGGAGCACATCATTGAATGAACACCAACAAAACAAAAAAAGAATAAACAAAAACAGGTGACAAACTGTGTGCTGATATATCATATACCCTTCAATAAAAGACAATATCATAAGATCAGGATTCAAATCTCAAGGGAAGGAAGTTCAGGATTAAGGATGAACCTCAGAATAATACAACATTCACGGAGCGTGAAAATGCCGAAGTCATAACAGGATCATTGAGCAACATCCAGGATCCATCCAAGTTTCACCACAGCATCTACACCTCTGCCACGTCGTCTTGAAGCCTGGCAAAGAAAAGCCTCAGCCCTGGTGGGAGGTGAGGATCCAATATGTCCACATGTCTTCAGCCCTTCTCAACAAATACTGAGGTTAAGGTAACATAAGACCAGTGTTCTGAGTCTTCAGCTGACCCCAAGCCTCAAAATGCTTCATCAAATGTGAGTGACAGTCCTCAAATCGAGATTGTGAAGGCGTGGCTGCTAATTCTCAAATCTGGCTGAGAATCCATCTCCAGCTCCCCTTGGGAGACTGGATGCACGGATAATGGTCTCATCTCCAAGTCAATCAGGATGCATGACAAACAATGCAGCAGGATTTCCAGGAACTGAAGACAAGCCTTCACCAAGGTGACTGCTCTTTCCATTGACAGGACTCTCTCCTCCGCTTTATCCATTCTTTTAAGGATGTCTCGCAATTCCTCAAAACGAGCATGACAGATCTGTGCCAGGGAGCCAGCTTCACCTGCAATGGTGGCATCATCCACGATAGGCTCATTCATTAGCAAAACCTCCAACCTCCACGGAAACTTGGGCCCCACCTCAAACAAGGATTTTCTTGACTTAACTTGGCTTGCTTTGCCCAAAATCCAGCCAGGGTGTTGCAGGATCGTAGCATAGAGTATTCACAAGATCATGGGGTGTGCATCTGGATGAAGAATGAATTAAAAGATGAGTGTCAGAGATAGAGAAAATACAGCCGCTCTTGCACTTGCATCATGTGAATCCCCTTAAAGAGTGTCTTAAAGGAGGAGAGAAGATGAACTTGGGTGGTAAATTCAGAGCTTCAGGCCAGGTAAATGAAGACCTGGCCAAAGGTGGAGATGGAAATCAATGGTCAGGAGGTGGGAGGCTAAAATTGAGATGTTACATGACTGGGAGATAGTTTAGAGAACATCGGGTAATAGGTAAGTAGGACTTGGAAGTGATTCAGGATATTGACAGCAGAGTTTTAAACTGTACATTACTAAACTTTGGAAGAACCAAGAAGCAAGGAACTATTTTGAGTGTATATAGCCACCTGCAGTCTCTGCAATAGCTTCTTTTGTTTGATGTATGTTAAATTCTTGATAACACAGGCTTTTAGAGTCAACACTATTAAAGTGGGGCCCTGTACTTCCTTTAGCATACAATGACCAGGAATCAGCAGGAAGTGTGTTTGGGATATGATTAAAACAGCTTCCAGCAATTGTTCCTGATCCTTCACTTTCAATCTCACCCTGGCTCTTCTTGAAAAGGAAAATAAACTATGCTTTGATGAAAACATATCAATCCCGCCTTTGTCAGCAGCCCTAGAGCTGAACTTATGGCACAACCTTCTGCTGAATTCAAGTTTTATATCCAGAGTGCTTAGAGCATTATCCAGACAGATACTGCAGTGCAGTGCTAGTTGTCCCATGAGGAAAGATCGGACAGACTAGGCTTCTATCTGCTGGAGTTTAGAAAAGGAAAAGGCAACTTGGTTAAAATATGTAAGATCCTGAGAGATTTTGACAGAGTGGGTGTGGGAGAATCTAGAATTTGGGGCGGGGGGGGTCACTTTTAAGAATAAGGGGTTCGCCCAGTTAAACTGGAGATGGGGTGCAATTTTTTCACTTGGCAGAGAGTCTTTGGAACTCTTCTTGAAAAGGTGGTTGAGACAGAGTCTTTGAATATCTTTAAGCCAGAAGTAGATAGATTCTTGGTAAGTAAGTGGATGTAATTGGGGGTAGGTGGATTATTGGCAGACCTACCATGATCTGACTAAATGGCGGAGCAGGTTTGAGAGGTTGAATGGCCTCCTGTCCACTCCATGTTTATATGTACTGAGGCGGTAGCGTGATTGAAGGAACAGCTAAGTATCTGGCTGGAATTAACTGCAGTTAACTTGATGGGAGTAAGCTTTGCCTCAACATTTTTAGTTAGAGTTGAAAGTTCCTCGTTACTTTTCTGATCTTTACTGGAAACTGCCACTTATGGTCATTGCAAATTGTGAAAATAAATAGAAAGTCCACACTCACTATCAACCTCTCACAAATAACTGCCTTCGTTCTCAGTGTGAGCATCACTGGCAATATTAACGTTTGTCGTCAGCCCTTCATAACCCTCAAAGGTGCTGGTGATCTACCTTCTTGAACTACTGCAGTCTGTGTGGTGTAGGAAAGCACAGCTCTGTTAGCGAGGGCCTTCCAAGATTTTGGAACAGTGATATGACTCTGAATTGGGTTGTAGTGTGATTTGTAGATAGTGTCCCATGTTTCTGCTACCTTCTCGGTGGTAGAGATCAAGGTTTGGATCGTTTTGAAGCCTTGGTGAGTTGTTGTAGTGTATCTTGCAGATGGTACACACTGTTCCCATAGTACATCACTGGTGCCAGGAGTAGACGATTAAGGTGGTGGATTGAGTGTCAAACTGAAATCATGGAGGCGAACTCGCTGGGGTCTTTTAAAAGACTTCTGGATGAGTATATGGGGTTTAATGGGATTGGGGGTTATAGATAGGTCTATAGATTGGTGGGGTTGATGCGATCGGCGCAACTCGAGGGCCGAAGGGCCTGTTTGTGCTGTAATGTTCTATGTTCTAATTCATTGGATGCAGTGAGGAACAATTAGACTAGTTACTGTGCAGTGACACTGTCAATACGTAAAGAACTTGAAGCTGAACAAAGCAACCTGCGGCACCTTTGTTCTGTGGATGTCTCGAACCTTCACAGTTGATGGGCTATTTTGGAAATGTAGCCTGTGCTTTATAAACAAATGAAACGGCAACACTTCCCATCAGGTAAATGAATGGATGACTATTTAGTTGGTTGCTGAGTGTAGAATATTGATTAGAACACCAGAGATTTCCTCATTCTTCTTTGAATAGTGACATTGAATCTTTTACACCCACCTGAGAAGATTGGCAGAGTCTTGGCCTGGAGTATTGTCCAAATAGTAACATTTCCAACCTCCAGCACTCCATCAGCATTGAATTGCGGTATTGATGTGGATTATACTCTTGAGTCTCTGGAAAGTAACTGGAACGTTCTGCATTATCTGAAGCAAAAGCATTTCCAACTGAGCGTTATTTACCATTCTTTGCTGCACAGAGCAACCACTGTAATCCTGGTGTACAGATTGTACAGACTAGTGGAAGGGCATGTTGAAAGAGCAAAGAGAGTAATTCATGCCAAATATTCCTTTTTGTTTTTATAAATATGTTGACAATGATGTATGACATCCACGTTTTAAATCTGGAACTGAGATACATTTTTTGGAGTTTGGCAAAAAGGGGAAGAATTATTGCCATTCTGGACGGATTCATTCAGTGGCAGAATTCCTGAAAGAAGGAAAGTGTTTGTTCTAAGGAAAAATAGAAATATGTGGAAATCTAGTTTGGGGCTCAAAAAGAAATACGATCCCCATTCCAGGACTTGTTAAGTTCTAATAGAAGGAAGAAAGGCTACATTTGTTTCATGACTAAGTCAGTGTGTGACCTCAGTGAGGGAGCTCGGCTGCCGGAACAAGGCCTCACTAGTGCATGAGGACAATTGACTATCCCTCACTGTAGAATCCTGGTCAGTCTTCAGCAGCTTGTCACGGTTGACAAATGCCCTCAGTGTTTAGCATTGCTTTATTTAAATTGCAAAGCTAAACTCAGATCCACTTGCCGGCACTATGACTGTGTTTACAGTCATTTAGAAAACTACAGCACTTTGTGCGGCTCTGTCACTGCAGCTGTGCACATTATCCTGATGGCCCCCGTTATAGCATTTCCTTTACAGAACACGATGAAATATTAAATGATTTCAAGTGCAAGAGAGAAGGCCAGGTGTGTCCTGTGAACGGCTTGCTAGTTTGTATGTTTTAGGGTCTGATGTTTTGCTGTTAAAGTGTTTACACCAACACCGTCACCCCAAGTGGTAAGTACTGGATTTCCGCTGTGATAGGGGAGTGGATGACTGTGTATGGATTGTGTTTGTGTGTGAGAGGGGAGTGGGTATGTGTATGCATGCTGGTCATGATGTGGGTATGCCGGCGTTGGACTGGCGTAAACACAGTGAAAAGTCTGACAACACCAGGTTTTAGTCCAACCTATTTATTTGATAATATACTCACAAGCTTTCGGGTTAGTCCCTTCGTCAGGTGAATGGAGAGTTCTGGCCTCAGACAGAGCATATAAAGCACAGACTGTCTGTGACTGTCTCCATTCACCTGACGAAGGGACTAACCCGAAAGCTTGTGAGTATATATAAAGCACAGACTGTCTGTGCTTTATATGCTCTGTCTGAGGCCAGAACTCTCCATTCACCTGACGAAGGGACTAACCCGAAAGCTTGTGAGTATATATAAAGCACAGACTGTCTGTGCTTTATATGCTCTGTCTGAGGCCAGAACTCTCCATTCACCTGACGAAGGGACTAACCCGAAAGCTTGTGAGTATATTGTCAAATAAATAGGTTGGACTAAAACCTGGTGTTGTCAGACTTTTCACTCAATGCATGCTGGGTCAGGGGGGAATCTGATGAGGCGTGATGGTGGAGAAATGTACCCCCATTTGACCAGAAGAATTGTTCTGATGAGATTGGAGTGTGGATGGATTTTTCTGAAGTTGTGGATGTTTCAACAAACAACATTTATTCTATGTAATAAAAACAGAAAATGCTGTAAATACTTAGCTGCATGTCTGGCAGCATCTGAGAGTTAACTTTTCAAGTCTGTAACCTTTCATCAGAAAAGCAGCTTTCATTGCTTATCTTTCATTGTTCTGTGAAGTTTGTGGTGAACTTTCAGCTTGAATCATTGCAGCCCATGTGGTAATGATTTTCCCACAATGGTGTGAGATAGAGAATTCTGAGATTGTTGCCAAGCAACAAAGAAGGAATGGCAATACATGTACAAATCACAAGAGTGTGTGACTTAAAGTAACTTTGAGGCCTCGCTGTTAAATAATCTTGATTAGCTGCTTCAATACATTGGGAAATATTCTGCCACGAGAGAATTATATCATTAGTTCGGGAATGCCACCACAGCATGTTGTGTTGCCCTGGATAGTGTTAGGCTTCTTGATGCAGCTGCACCTATTCAGATGAGCATTCCTTCTTAATATTCACCATGATGCTTGGTTAAGAGGCCTTGATAAGATAAACACCTAAAGCAATGTACCCAAGCTTTGCATTTTGTCTGGTCAGTTAAGGGTTTGATGGGTTACTTTTATCCTTGGCCTGTTCAGGGTAATGGGAGAGATGTTATACTTGCTCCAGATGGTCATTGCCTGTCACTTAGTTGGCATGAATGTTATCCAGATATAGTTGTTGTGTAGTGTGGACTGCTCATACAGATAATGGGAACTGGATGAGGCCATTAGGCCCCTCGAACCTGCACTGCCATTCAATAAGATTATGGCTGATTTTTGATCCCACCTCTACTTTCCCACCTGATCTCCACGTTCTGAGAGTCCAATTATCCAAGGGTCTCTCGATCATGGTCTTGATTATATTCCATAATTGAGAATCCTAAGTCCCCTGGGTAAAAAACGCCAAACATTCATAACTTCTGAGTGAAGAAATTTCTCCTCTTCTCCGTCTTAAACAAACAAATCCATGAGATTTGGCTGTATTTCACACACTGCAATGATCCAGTTCAGTTCAGTTCATGCTGGTTGATGACCATCTGGTATTTTATCCCATTTATGACTGGCCAATAAAGGACTGTTAACATTCTGACCTTGGGTAGAATGGTTTCATTCCCTTTGAGCTTGTTTGCAATTAGATTTATGGTAATATTTGGACATTCAAATATTTGTGCATAATTCACCCTGATTTTCATGTTCCCAGAGGGGAAATGATTGTGCCAGTGATAGTGATTACTCAGCTGTTAACAGTCAACCACAGTTGATGACCAGAATTCAACATCTGATAGTTTTGGGGAGCTTCCGGCCAAATTACTAAGAATGTTTCAAAGTAATTCACTTGCTGGTGGCTTTTATGGCCTCCTTGCACACGTTCACTTCCCTTTCCTCTTTTATAAGAACATAAGAAATAAGAACATAAGAACATAAGAAATAGGAGCAGGAGTAGGCCATCTGGCCCTTCGAGCCTGCCCCACCAATCAATAAGATCATGGCTGATCTGTCGTGGCTCAGCTCCACCTTCCCGCCCTCTCCCCATAATCCTTAATCCCTTCTCTTATCAAAAACCCATCAACCCGCTTCTTAAAAATATTTAGCGAGGCAGCCTCCACCACTTCAACGGGCAGAGAATTCCAGAGATTCACCACCCTTTGAGTGAAGAAGTTCCTCCTCAACTCTGTTCTAAACCGCCTCCCCTTTATCTTGAGGCTGTGCCCCCTCGCCCTACTGTCTTTTTTGAGCGGGAAGAGTCTCTCCACCTCTATCCTATCCATCCCATTCATCATCTTATACGTCTCTATGAGATCTCCCCTCATTCTTCTAAACTCTAACGAGTACAAGCCTAGTTTATTCAGCCTCTTCTCATAGCTCAATCCCCTCAACTCCGGTATCAGCCTAGTAAACCTCCTCTGCACTCCCTCCAGGGCCAAAATATCCTTGCGCAGGTGCGGCGCCCAAAACTGCACACAGTACTCCAGCTGCGGCCTCACCAATGCCCTATACAGCTGCAGCAAGACCTCCCTACTTTTATATTCAATCCCCCTCGCTATGAAGGCCAGCATCCCATTCGCCTTCCTGACCACCTGCTGCACCTGCAAGCTGGGTTTTTGCGACTCATGCACAAGGACCCCGAGGTCCCTCTGCACCGTCGCCTGCTGCAGTTTTTCGCCACGTAAGTAATAGTCCTTCCTACCATTCTTCCTACCAAAGTGGACCACCTCACACTTGCCAACATTAAATTCCATTTGCCATTTCCTGGCCCAATCGCCCAGCCTATCTAGATCCTTCTGCAGACTCTCCACACCCTCCGCACAATTTGCCGTTCCCCCAATCTTGGTGTCATCAGCAAATTTCGACACCCTACACTCGGTTCCCTCCTCCAGATCATCTATATAAATGGTAAAAAGCTGAGGCCCCAGCACCGACCCCTGGGGCACTCCACTAGTCACCATCCGCCAATCCGAATAGCACCCGTTGACCCCCACTCTCTGCCTCCTATTTGACAACCAAATGTTGCTACTTAAAATCTAACTCTTTGACCAAGCTTTTGATCATCTATTGTAATATTTCCTAATGTGTTTTTTTTTGTTCATTCATGGGATGTGGGCAAGTTGCTTTGTTCTGAGTGGTGTCGAGCTTCTTGAGTGTTGGAGCCACATTCATCCAGGCAAGTGGGGAGTATTGCATTACATTCCTGACTTGTGTCATGTAGATGGTGGACAGATCTGGGGAGACAGGTGGTAAATTACCCACTGCAGGTTTCCTGGCCTCTGACTTCCACTTGAAGCCATATTATTTATAAAACATGGCCAGTTCAGTTTCTGGTCAGTGGTAACCTCAGGATGTTGTTCGTGAGGAATTCAGTAATTCCATTGAATGTCAATGTCTGGTAGAAAAGGTTAAGGCGCATGGGATACGAGGCCAGGTAGCTAGGTGGATTGAGAACTGGCTGGGAAATAGGAGACAGAGGGTAGCTGTGGAGGGGACCTTGTCGGGCTGGAGGCCAGTGACTAGTGGTGTGCCGCAGCGCTCAGTACTGGGACCTCTCCTCTTTGTAGTCTACATAATTGACTTGGAAGAGGGCGTAGGTGGTGTGATTAGCAAGTTTGCTGATGACACCAAGATGGCAGGGTTGGCGTGTACGGAACTGGATTGTCAGGTGATACAACAGGATATAGATAGGTTGGTGCAGTGGGCAGATAGGTGGCAGATGGCATTTAATCCTGACAAATGCGAGGTGATGCATTTTGGACGGAATAATGCAGAGAGGAGCTATGTGATTAAAGGGAGGCCGATTAGGAGTATAGACATACAGAGGGACCTGGGAGTGCAGGTTCACAAATCCATGAAAGTTGCGTCACAAGTAGAGAAGGTTGTTAGGAAGGCTTATGGAATGTTGGCCTTTATAGGAAGGGGCATAGAGTATAAAAGCTGCCATCTAATGCTTCAGTTGTACAGAACGTTGGTTAGACCGCATTTGGAGTACTGCGTCAAGTTCTGGTCACCTTACTACCGGAAGGACGTGGAGTCTCTGGAAAGGGTGCAGAGGAGGTTTACCAGGATGTTGCCTGGCATGGGGGGACTGGGTTACGAGGAGAGGTTGAAGAAACTGGGACTATTCTCCTTGGAAAGACGGAGATTGAGAGGGGACATGATAGAAGTATATAAGATAATGAAGGGAATGGATAGAGTTAATAGTGAGAGACTGCTCCCTAGACTGGGTACGAACACAAGAGGTCATCATTTAAGGGTGAGGGGGAAGAGGTATAATTTGGAGGTGAGAAGAAGGTTCTTTACGCAGAGAGTTGTGGGGGTCTGGAACGCGCTACCGAGTAGGGTGGTGGAGGCAGGATCATTGGACTCGTTTAAGATGCAGTTAGATAGGCACATGAGTGAAACGAGAATGGAGGGATATGGTAGGGGCTATTAAATAGGGTTAAACCTCAGGAGACACCGGAAAGGCAGGCTGTAAGATTAATATTTTTTGTCTTTATTCCACAGGTGGAGGTCCACCTTGTGTCAAACGAGGGGCATTCACACGGCGGATCGTGCGTGGGCTGCTCTTGGAAGTTCCAGGAGTGGCCTAGTACTTCATGTCGGTGTGTGTGCTTGATCCTGGACCGGTAAATGGGCGCCGCAACAGCTCAGTGACTAGCACTGCTGGCTGTGCAGGCACATGGATTTGGGCCTGTGTCAGTGGGAGTTTGCGCATTCTCCCTGTGGTTGCGTGGGTTTCCTCTGGGCGCTCCGGTTTCCTCCCACGCCCCAAAGATGTGCTCTCAGGCTAATCGGTTTTTACCAAATTGACACCATTTCTTCCCTGAATCTGACTGAGTAGGGTTCCATTCATAGATATGCAGGGTAGAATAGGTGTAGGGTGATGTGGCGGCACGGGCTCGTTGGGCCGAAGGGCCTGTTTCCCGTTGTTCTGGGTTGTTCTTTGTCAAGGGTGATGGTTAGATCCTCTCATTGAAGATGGTCATTATCTGACCCTTGAGTGATGCAGATGTTACTTGCCACTTGTCAACCCAAACCTCGATATTGTCCAGCTCTTGTTGCATTTGGACATGGACTGCTTCGGTACCTGAGGAGTTGTGAATGGTGCTGAACATTGTGCAACCTTTAGCGAACATTCCCACTGCTGACCTTATGCTGAAAGGAAGGTTATTGATGAAACAGCTGAAGATAGTTGGGCCTAGGACACTACCCTGAGGAATCCTGGTAGTGCTCCTGTGAAACATTTTGGGATATTTTGCTTCAGTGAAGATGCTACATAAATGCAACCAAAAGAGAAAATGCTGGAAAATCTCAGCAAGTCCGGCAACATCTGTAAAGAGAGAAAAGAGCTGACATTTCAAGTCCAAATGACCCTTTGTTAAAGCTGACAAAGGGTCATCTGACTCAAAACATTAGCTCTTTTTTCTCCTTATAGATGCTGCCAGACGTGCTGAGATTTTCCAGCATCTTCTCTTTTGGCTCCAGATTCCAGTATGCATAATAATTTGCTTTTATGCTCTATAAATGCATATTGTTGATAGATAACTATCCTTGCCACCAATCATAACTGGATTGTTCTGTAGGCAGACACTCATTCTGTACTACTTTCTGGTGCCATAAAGCCCACTCCCAATTGTATCCCAGGTACGAAGATAGTATTATGGTCAGTATAGTATTAGCATTGTGTTTCCCTGTGGAATGTTGATTTTTGTCCACTGTTCTGAGTTTTTCTGTGGCTGCAGAAACCTGTGCCAGCAGGATTTAGGATACATTTGCTCATGACATAATTTCTTATTTTCCATTTCCTCTTGTGATGGCAAAACAAAGCAAGTAATGGGATGAGAGTTGTGATTCAGCAAGGATAACAACTTGTATTTACCTAGCATCTTTAATGTCATAAGCTCTTCCAAGGAGCAATGCTGGAGCTTCTCTGGAATGAAAATTAACACCAAGCCAATGATGTCTTTGGGCAGTTGACCAAAAGTTTGACCAAGAGGAATGTTTGATGGAGTATGTTGCGGAAGGAACTGGAGGTGGAGTAGTTTCGGGAGAGTATTGCAGAGTTTAGGGCCTTGTCAGCTGCAGGTGGTGGCGAGATTGAATCAGGGAAGTGCTAGAGTTGAAAGAGAAGAGATAGCTCAGGTTTGTAGGGCTGGAGGAAATTGCAGTATGAGGGAGGGATTTACGTAAGAACATAAGAAATAGGAAATAGGAGCAGGAGTCGGCCATCTAGCCCTTCGAGCCTGCCCTGCCATTCGATAAGATCATGGCTGATCTGTCGTGGCTCAGTTCCACCTTCCCGCCCTCTCCCCATAACCCTTAATCCCCTCTCTTATCAAGAACCCATCAACCCGCTTCTTAAAAATATTTAGCGAGGCAGCCTCCACCACTTCAACGGGCAGAGAATTCCAGAGATTCACCACCCTTTGAGTGAAGAAGTTCCTCCTCAACTCTGTTCTAAACCACCTCCCCTTTATCTTGAGGCTGAAAGCTAGTATGATTTGAAAGCTAGTATGAAAATGCAAGGAAATGGATTGAATGGTTGCAACTGACTTTTGGATATGGAAAATTGGTGTTTTGATGATTGAAGCAGTCATGTTGGGCAAGCTGGCAAACTGCTTCCTGTACCAGGTTTCATTTTGCTGAATGGAATCTTCTAATCTGAAGCTCAACAGTCACTTTGACATGTTGCAATCCAGTTGAAAGACACTGAGGATCTTTAAAGCCCAGGAAATTTTGTTTATTGGCATCCTACAAATCTTTATTGAAATGTATGCACACAGTCACACCCAAGACACTGCTTTGAAATTGAGTCACATTAAGCCAGCTGCCAATGAAGCAGGCGCCTGAGAAATGTTGATCTGATTTATTGACTGGTTGTTGTAAATGTAAAATTGAGTTGTTTGACATGTAGTTCTGGACTGGTGTGTTCTGTCTGGTTTCGTACACCGTTTAAACACTGGCTCTTGTCACACCTGAGATCTTGACTCTGAACATATTCATTACTGTTTAATTGGAATTTTTTAAAACTTGAGTCACTGGGAATTCAAGAACTTGCCAAACATATATTTTTGTTGTAAGAGAAAGGAAGAGCAACGCTCCTGAAATTCTCCATTTCTATTCGCTTTTGTCTCTCACTTTTCCTAGTGGGGGTCATTTTTGCCACAGTGAAATTATGCATTTTGGTAGACGTTGAGAGAATGATGCCATATTAATGGGGATGCATGAACAGAGATATGGAAATGTATGAACACAACCTTTGAAGGTGGCAGGACAAGTTGAGAATGCTTTTTTGAAAAAATTTGAATCCTTGACTTTATTAAATAGATAAAGGTTACAAAAGCCAGGGGGACATGCTAAACCTTAATAAAATTCTGGTTTGGTCTCAGCTGGAAGGTTAGGCTGAATTCTGTACCCCAAGTTTAGAAGGAGTGTCAGGGCCTCCAAAAAGTTGCAGATGACGTTTACCAGAATGGTATCAGGAACCGGGAGTTCAGCTACATTTATTTTATTTATTGTCACAAGTAAGCTTACATTAACACAGCAATGAAGTTATTCTGAAAATCCCCGCGTTGTCACACTCTGGTGTCTGTTCGGGTACACGGAGGGAGAATTTAGCATAGCCAATTCACCTAAACAGCACGTCTTTCAGACTGTGGGAGGAAACTGAGCACCCAGAGGAAACCCACGCAGTCACGAGAAGAACGTGCAAACTCTGCACAGACCCAAGCTAGGAATCAAACCTGGTCTCTGGCGCTGTGAGGCGGCAGTGCTAACCACTGTGCCACGATATACACAGACTGGAGAAATTAGGATTGTCCTCTTGAGAGCAGTGAGGGTTAAGGAGAGATTTGATTGAGATATTCAATGTTTTGAAGGGTTTTGAAAGATGAAAGAAAGAAGAGTTATTTCCAATGACTTATTGATTTGATTTATTATTGTCACGTGTACTAGTGTACAGTGAAAAGTATTGTCTTGCACCCCAAACAAACAAAGCATACCGTACATAGAGAGGGAAAGGAGAGAGTGCAGAATTAGTGTTGTCATAGCTAGGGTGTAGAGAAAGATCAGCTTAATGCAAGGTAGGTCCATTCAAAAGTCATAAGAAATAGGAGCAGGAGTACGCCATCTAGCCCTTCGAGCCTGCCTGCCATTCAATAAGATCATGGTGGATCTGTCGTGGCTCAGTTCCACTTTCCCGCCTTCTCCCCATAACCCTTAATCCCCTCGCTTATCAAAAACCCATCAACCCACGTCTTAAAAATATTTAGTGAGGCAGCCTCCACCATTTCAGAGAATTCCAGAGATTCACCACTCTTTGAGTGAAGAAGTTCCTCCTCAACTCTGTTCTAAACCGACCCCCCCTTTATCTTGAGGCTGTGCCCCCTAGTCCTACTGTCCTTTCTGAGCAGGAAGAGTCTCTCCATCTCTATCCTATCCATCCCATTCATCATCTTATATGTCTCAATAAGATCTCCTCTCATTCTAAACTCTAACGAGTACAAGCCTAATTTATTCAGCCTCTCCTCATAGCTCAACCCCCTCAACTCCGGCATCAGCCTAGTAAACCTCCTCTGCACTCCCTCCAAGGCCAAAATATCCTTGCGTAAGTGTGGCGACCAAAACTGCACACAGTACTCCAGCTGCGGCCTCACCAGTGCCCTATACAGCTGCAGCAAGACCTCCCTACTTTTATATTCAATCCCCCTCGCTATGAAGGACAGCATCCCATTAGCCTTCCTGACCACCTGCCGCACCTGCAAGCTGGGTTTTTGCGACTCATGCACAAGACCCTGAGGTCCCTCTGCACCGTCGCCTGCTGCAGTCTTTCGCCACGAAAGTAATAGTCTTTCCTACCAAAGTGGACCACCTCGCACTTGCCAGCATTGATGGTATGCTTGCCAAAGCCTGATAACTTGCCAAAGTCTGATAGTAGCAGGAAAGAACTTATTGAGTCAGTAAGTACCTGACCTCAGACTTTTGTATCTTTTCCCCGACAGAAGCTAGAAGAGAGTACGTCCAGGGTGCATGGAGTTCTTAGTTATGTTGGCTGCTTTTCTGAAGCAGCCAGCATAGAGAAGTATAGACAGTGTTAGTGGATGGGAGGCTGGTTTGAGTAATGGACTGGACTTCGTTTATGATGCTTTGTAATTTCCTGATAACAGCTGCAAGCATACCAAGCTGTGGTACAACCAAAAAGAATGCTTTCTATGATGCATCTGTAAAAGTTGGTGGGAGTCATAGTGGACATGCCAAATTTCTTTAGTCTTCTAAGAAAGCAGAGGCGTTGGTGGGCTTTCTTGACTATAGTGTCGGCATGGAGGGACAAGGACAGATTGTTGGTGATCTGGACACCTAAAAACTTGAAGCTCTCGATCATTTCTACTTCATCCCCATTGAGGTGTGTCCTCCATGCTTCCTGAAGTCGATGACTATCTCCTTTGTTGACATTGAGGAAGAGATTATTGTTGTCGCACCAGTTCACCAAATTCTCTATCTCTTTCCCATATCCCATCTTGTCATTGTTTGAGTTCCAACCTACTATGGGTCATCAGCAAACTTGAAAATTGAGTTGGAGGGGAATTTGTTCACACAGTCATAGGCATGTAAGGAGTATCATAAGAGGCTGAGAACACAGTGTTGTGGGGCGCCGGCGTTGAAGATGATTATGGAGGAGGTGCTGTTGCCTATCATTACTGATCGACAGTAGACCAAAGGCAATTACCTTTACAGAAACATGGTTGCAAAGTAGGGAGGTCTTGCTGCAGCTGTATAGGGCATTGGTGAGGCCGCAGCTGGAGTACTGTGTGCAGTTTTGGGCGCCGCACCTGCGCAAGGATATTTTGGCCCTGGAGGGAGTGCAGAGGAGGTTTACTAGGCTGATAACAGAGTTGAGGGGATTGAGCTATGAGGAGAGGCTGAATAAACTAGGCTTGTACTCGTTAGAGTTTAGAAGAATGAGGGGAGATCTCATTGAGACGTATAAGATGATGAATGGGATGGATAGGATAGAGGTGGAGAGACTCTTCCCGCTCAAAAAAGACAGTAGGACTAGGGGGCACAGCCTCAAGATAAAGGGGGAGCGGTTTAGAACAGAGTTGAGGAGGAACTTCTTCACTCAAAGGGTGGTGAATCTCTGGAATTCTCTGCCCGTTGAAGTGGTGGAGGCTACCTCGCTAAATATTTTTAAGAAGCGGGTTGATGGGTTTTTGATAAGAGAAGGGATTAAAGGTTATGGGGAGAGGGCGGGAAGGTGGAACTGAGCCACGACAGATCAGCCATGATCTTATTGAATGGCAGGGCAGGCTCGAAGGGCTAGATAGCCTACTCCTGCTCCTATTTCTTATGTTCTTATGTTCTTAAGGTGACCGAGGTTGAGAAATAAATATTTCAAGGCATACAACATCTGAAAAGATGGGCAGAATGGAAAAGGAGGAAAGGTAGCCCTGATAATATAGGAAGAAACAAGGACACTAATGAGAAAGGATATTGGCTCAAGAAATCAGGAAGTAGAATTGGTCTGGATGGAGATTAAGAGTATCAAGAGTCTGAAAATGTTGATGAGAGTATGTTATGCTGTTGAACAGGGCATTAAACAAGAAATCATTGGAACTTGTAACATAGGCAATGATTTGATTTGATTTATTACTATCACGTATTGAGATACAGTGAAAAGTATTGTTTCTTGTACGCACACACAGTCAAAGCATACTGTTCATAGAGAAGGAAAGGAGAGAGTGCAGAATGTAGTGTTACAGTCATAGCTAGGGTGAAAAGGAAGATCAGCTTGGTGCGAGGTAGATCCATTCAATGCAGTGAAGAAGCTGTTCTCGAGTTGGTTGGTACACGTCCTCAGACTTTTGTAAATTTTTTCTGACAGAAGAAGGTTGAAGAGAGAATGTCCGGGCTGTGTGGGACTTTAAGTGATTAAGACTACTGGCAAAAGAACGAGGCATTATTTTTATTAATTTAAGGGATATGGGTTTTGTTGACTAGGCCAGCATTTATTGCCCATCCGTCCCTGCCCTTGAGAGGGTAATGGTGAGCTGCTGCCTTGAATCACTTCAGTCGATGTGGTGTAGGTTCATCCACGGTGCTGTTATGGAGGGAGTGCTAGGATTTTGACTCAGCGACTGGGAAGGAATGGCAATATATTTCCAAGTCAGGATGGTGAGTGGCTTGTGGGGCTGCCTGGCCCCCTGTGCTGTAATTGTTTTATGATTAGATGGGGAAAGAGCAAGATGGAGTGGGACTAAATGGATAACTCTTTCTGGGACCCTTGCTGTTTGTCATTTTCATAAATGACCTGGATGAGGAAGTGGAGGGATGGGTTAGCAAGTTCGCTGATGACACGAAGGTCGGTGGTGTTGTGGATGGTCTGGAAGGATGTCAAAAGTTGCAGCAGGACATAGATAGGATGCAGGAATGGGCGGAAAAGTGGCAGATGGACTTCAACGCGGATAAATGTGTAGTCGTCCATTTCGGCAGAACCAACGGGATGAACGAGTACACTATCAAGGGCAGGAGTCTTAGTAGCGTTGAAGAGCAGAAGGATCTCGGGGTCCGGGTCCACAGGACTCTTAAATCGGCCTCGCAGGTGGAGGAGGTGGTCAAGAAGGCGTATGGTGTATTGGCCTTCATTAATCGAGGGATTGAGTTTAGGAGTCGGGAGGTAATGCTGCAACTTTACAGGACCCTCGTCAGGCCTCATTTGGAGTACTGTGCGCAGTTCTGGTCGCCTCACTATAGGAAAGACGTAGAAGCTATTGAAAGGGTGCAGAGGAGATTTACAAGGATGTTGCCTGGACTGGGAGGCATGCCTTATGAAGATAGGTTGAGGGAGCTGGGACTCTTTTCCCTAGAGAGGCGAAGGTTGAGAGGCGACGTGATAGAAGTTTATAAAATGTTGAGAGGAAAAGATAGGGTGGACTCTCAGAGGCTATTTCCCCGGGTTGAAATGGTCGCTACGAGAGGACACAGATTTAAGGTGCGGGGAGGGAAGTACAGAGGTGATGTTAGGGGTAAGTTTTTCACTCAGAGGGTGGTGAGTGAATGGAATCGGCTGCCGTCGTCGGTGGTGGAGGCGAACTCGCTGGGGTCTTTTAAAAGACTTCTGGATGAGTATATGGGGTTTAATGGGATTGGGGATTATAGATAGGTCTATAGATTGGTGGGGTTGATGTGATCGGCGCAACTCGAGGGCCGAAGGGCCTGTTTGTGCTGTTATGTTCTATGTTCTTTCAAAAGGGAACATAGGCAGAGTGGACCAGATGACCATCTCATCTGCTCTATGGTTCTGAGGTGTTTTTCCACATGCAGTGCAAGTTCTCTGATTCCTTGCTCAAGTGATTGTTCCTTGAGTTTGGATGTTATGTGCTAAGTAACCATGAAAAACATAACATTTCAATAAAAACATAAGCAATAGGAGATGATGGTGACAATTTGGCCCCCAAACCTGCACTCCCATTCAGTGTTATTATGGCTGATCTTCTACATCAACTCATTCTCACACTATCTCATATCCTTTAATTCCCTTAGCACTCAAAAGAAGAACTGGATAGTGATAGGGAACAGGACTTCTGGCTGTTTATTTTGTTCCACTCACTTTCTTAAAATTGCACTCTGAGGACAGAAGGAAGCACAAGTAATACGCAAGGCAAAATGCAAGTGTGTCTGCCTCTGACTTGTTCACACCAGTCCCTCTTTTCTCTGGATTCTCTGATGCTCTTTGTGTCCGTGAACACAGTTTCAATCTGCTGATGAGAGTAGTATAGTATTGGTAGGTTGACTGTTTATCCCAGACTCTCACAATTGGATGGGAAATCCAAGTTAAACAAAAGCCTTCGTGCATCTGGTTTTTTTTGAAAAAGTAATACTTTTCAAAAAACATTTATCAGTGATGTGGCCTTGTGAGCTTAGTGACTGATTTCCCTGGGAATGAAATCTTTGTTTGTCAAAGATTGCTGTGGGGTTCTTGGGCCCTGGGGGAGGGAGGAACAAGAGAGAACAATGGTGGGATATGCATTATAACCTGCTGATTGTCACCTATAGCAGTTCTTTGATTAGAAGATAGTTCACAGAGTTACAATTTATTGCAGTCTTAGTCTTCAGGTTTTTTATGTTGATAGTGTGCTATTGTTCATGGGTTCACAATGCTCCTCTTATTGCTTGGGCTTTAGCAATATATAAAAACTCAAACTGCAGGATTCAAACTCCAGAACCCAACCAAAATGGGGTCTTTGTGCAGCTTTTTACCTGTTGGCCCAATGACCAGGGCAACTGCAACATAAAAATAAAGAGCGTTCAGGTGAGTTGTGCTCTATGGTTCTGGATGAAATGCTGGTTTAAAAAAAACACAGCATAAAACCTTTCAGGATACGAGTCCCTTGTGTGATGTTTGAAATGGATTCGATATAAAATCAGTAGTAATTTGCAATTAAGTAGCGCCATTAACATAGACAACCAATCCTGGCTGCGCCACAGTTTCCTTCTCTTGAATACTGGAAAGCCAAAAGACATTATCTTTTCTCCTATCATAGGATATGTACCCTAGCCCCTGGCTCTTTACCCCTCATGATGTGAAGATGCCAGCATTTGACTGGGGTAAACACAGTAAGAAGTCTCACAACAACAGGTTAAAGTCCAACAGATTTATTTGGTAGCAATGGTAGTGGTATTTGCTACCAAATAAATCTGTTGGACTTTAATCTGGTGTTGTGAGACTTCTTACTGTCTTTATCTCTCTTCAGCCACTGGATTAAGCAGACTGTTTGCAACCTTCTGACACCAAAACTCCCCTCATCCATTCCTTTATTTTCTCCAGACTCAGCTATTCCAGTGCTTTCCCAGCTGGCTTCAGTTCAATTCAAAATTCTATTGATCCTAGCTGGTCCTATTTACATCACTTGAGTAATTTTGATCCAGGCCTACCAATTCCTCATTTAGAATTCTCATCCTTTTGTTTAAGTCTCCATATGAATTTGACCCCCACTATTTCTGTAACCTTATCCAGTCCCACAGTTATCTAGCCCAAAATTCCTTTGTTCTACCTTTTAGTGGCCATGTCTTCAGCCATTTAGATCCTATTCTCAAGATTGCTTCTCTCGCTCCCCCCTCCTGGAAGCTCCTTTAAACCATCCGTTTTGATCGAGATTTTAATCACTTTTCCAAATGTCATCTCTTTAATCATATTGTTTTCTTGTCTGATTTATGTTTCTTGAAATGCCTTGGAACATTTTGCTTTTATGAAGACAAACATCAGTACAGAAGCAAAATGCTGCAGCTGTTGGATTGTGGAAATCTGAAATTAAAAACAGAAACTGCTGGACAGATGCGACGGTCGTGGCAGGCTTGGTGGAGAGGGAAACAGAGTTAACTTGTCAGTTCACTATTATGATTGACTTGAAACGCTCACTCTGTTTCTCCCTCCACGGCTGATGCCTGACCTGTTGAGCATTTCCAGGATTTGCTGTTTTTTCTTTGTTGTAACTGTAATCCAATCTATTGCTGTAGACAGTGTCCCACAGAGGAGGAGGGAAAATGGTTGGCAAACAGAGGTGGGCAGATTGGGGAAGATCTAAAATCACTGCTTGCTCAGAGATGGGCTTTGATCTGATTTTTATCAGTTGGGGTGAGAGCAGTTCTGTGATTCAGAGGTGGAGGGGTTTAGGTAGGAGTTCCGAAGACCCAGGCTGAAGACTCTGCTATTAATGTTCGGGTGAAGTGAGGATAAAGAGTGGGTGAACTAAATTAAATGTTTAAGGCAAATAAAGGAGTTAATCATAGAACATAGAAAAACTACAGCACAAACAGGCCCTTTGGCCCACAAGTTGTGCCAAACATATCCCTACCTGCTAGGCTTACCTATAACCCTCTATCTTACTAAGTCCCATGTACTCGTTCAAGTCTCTTAAAAGACCCTATCGAATCCGCCGCCTCCACCACCGCCGGCAGCCGATTCCACTCACCCACCACCCTCTGCGTGAAAAGCTTACCCCTGACATCTCCTCTGTACCTACTCCCCAGCATCCTAAACCTGTGTCCTCTTGTGGCAGCCATTTCAGCCCTTGGAAAAAGCCTCTGAGAATTCGCTCGATTAATACCTCTCAACATCTTATACACCTCTATCAGGTCACCTCTTATCCTTCATCTCTCCAAGGAGAAAAGACCGAGCTCTCTCAACCCAGCCTCATAAGGCCATCCAATCTAGGCAACATTCTTGTAAATCCCTTTCTATGGCTTCCACATCCTTCCTGAAATGAGGCGACCAGAACTGAGCACAGTACTCTAAGTGGGGTCTGACCAGGGTCAGGCAGCATTATCTCCTGCAAACTCAATTCCTCGATTGATGAAGGCCAGTACACCATACACTTTCTTAACCATATCCTCTACCTGCGAAGTTGATTTGAGAGTCCCATGAACCCGGATTATCGATATACAGAAATTCTTTCTCCTACTGAGGAGAATCCAAAGCAAAGTGGAATAATAAAGTTAGAGCTTGGTTGTTCCGGGATGATGTCAGGAAAAGTTTCTTCTTGAAAGGGGGAATAGAAATCTGGAACTCTTTACCACCAAAAAACTGTAGTTAATTTGAGCTTTGGAGTTAATTAAACATTTCCATAATTAGATTGATGGATTTATTTTTGACCAAGATGTTAAGGGTTATGAAATCAAGGTGGGTGCGTGGAGACAGGTGGATGTTGTGTCTCAATGTGGATCAGTTGGTAGTACAGAGAGAGTACAACATTGTTGAAGGCGGTGTCTTTCCGATTTCGGAAGAGATGTTAAACCTAAGCTTTGTCTGCTCCCTTAGGCAGATGTTAAAGATCTCGTGGCACTTCTTCGGAAAAGAGCAGGAGAGTCTCACTCAACATCACAAAAGCAAATTAGTCATTGTCACATTGCTGTTTTTGGAAGCTTGCATGGTGGCACAGTAATTAGCACTGCTGCCTCTCAAAGTCAGCAATGTGGATTCATTTCCCGGCTTTGGTCACTGTCTGTGTGGGGTTCGCATGTTCTCCCTGTGTCTGCATGGGTTTCTTCTGGGTGCTCCGATTTCCCCTCTCAGTCCAAAAGAGGTGCTAGTTAGGTGCATTGGCCATGCTAAATTCTCCATCAGTGTACTTGTACAGGCACCAGAGTGTGGCGAATAGGGGATTTTCACAATAACTTTATTGCACTGTTAATGTAAGCCTACTTGCGACACTAATAAATAAACTTTGAATCTTAAACTGAAAACTCAAACAGATTGGCTGCTGCATTTCCTACATACCAACTGAATACTCTTCAGAACACCTTCATTTGCTTTGGCATATCCAGTGGAAATGAAAACCTGCTAGTTTGTCTGTTTTTAAGATATAGATGAATCCTGGCATTATTGAATTGCAGAGGGGCTGAATGGCCTTCTATTCCTTTGAGATCAATAGGAAGCTAAAGTCAGAAAACTGAAGGTTATGAGAGGGGTTTGCAGGCTAGAAGAGAGGGGATAGTGTTGTTGGTACGGGGGCTGAGGCCGTGGAAGGACCTCTAACATAGGAGAGAGATAGGCTATAGTCTATGTGTTACATTGCACAATTGGAATTGTGACTGCTGGCTTTAATTATTTCTCCCTTTCCAAATGTGCACCATTTGTGATCACTTATCGTGCAGAAATATCATCCATGCACAAGGATTGAAAAAAGTTTGTAGAACTTTAGAATGGCGCTGTTGATGGAGTTACACAACTGGAGTCAGATATCATCAGTCTGTGCTTGTTTAGGTCTGTAACTGCAGCTCACAAACTGTGAGTTTCACAAAAGCTGGAATAATATGTCACAAGTTCTTGCTGAAAGGATTATCATCATGTAGACCAGCATATGATCAGTTTCCATTCTATACCTCGAGATGAATTGCATTTGGTTTTATTGCCAGTGTAGCTGTCTAGATTCAGATTCTGGCAGATAAAACTGCTGGAGCAAATTCTATAGTTTCAATCACACTAGGCTATTGAAGGTGCAATCCTTACTTCTGGAATTATGTCCCAGATAAGCTGGCAGAACAGAAATTAAATGCACCCTGTTACATTAACATTCTCACTTATATTTAGCACCCACCATGTCTGTATCAAAGTGCTTCAGGCAATAAAATACTCTCTTTGAACTCGCATGGCTTTGTGGCACATGTTGACTCAGTGACTTAGCATATGATGAGGTAATCTTTATTTCTTTGTGATGCTGACAAAGTGTCCTGACTCTTTGACAGTGACTGCAGAGCTCTGACCAGACTAGCTGTCATTTTTGTATATTTGTTACAGAGAGGCTTGCATTTATAACATCTCTCAAACAGCTAAAAGTGATACACATACAATTAATTACTTTTGAAAAGCAAGATCCTTTTACTCTGATAATATTGAACAGCCATTTGAGTGTTGCAGAGTCCCACGAGCAGCCTTGGGTCCAACATGAAGCCAGTTGATTTATTTTTGGTTGGAGGAATGTTGGCTGAAGCACTGAAACAGAATGTCCTGCTCTTGGGATAATGCAGTAGGGTCAACCCATTTCAAGCATTAGAACAGGCTTTTGGGCCCAATGGTTTAACATTTCATCCTGAGCACATAGCAGCAAGTGTTGAGCTGGAGATTTGGGATAGATTACTTTCTAAACTTCTGGAACAAGAGTTTCAACACACAAATGTCTTAACTTGCAGGAGTTTGTGTTGTCAAGTAAGCTGAACTAATAGTCATGATGATGGGCATGATTGCTTGGGCCGTTTTTATCAATCCTTTTCACAGATGCTGCAGGCTATAATTATAGAAAACGCATGAGGTTAGTTTAGACTGTACCCTGTGCCACAAAGATGATACTAAATCCGAGAGAGTGCAACTATCAGAAAGCACTCAACAGGCTGGGGCGCTTTTCTCCAGCAGAGAGAAGACAGATATGAGAGATATTGCTCGGAGGTGTTTCCACATTTAGAATAGATAAATGTAAGATAGTCACTAATAAACCCAATTCAGGAGAAACTGCTTTACACAGAGAGTGGTGAAAATGTGGAACTCCACACTGCAGGGAGTGGTTGAGTTATATAGGAAAGACACACTGAAGGGGAAGCCAAATAGGCAGATGAGGGAGAAAGGAATAGAAGAATAACTTGATAGGTGTGGTAACAGTAGGGTGGAAGGAGGCTTGTGCAGTGCAAGACTGCAGGAACCTATAAAGGGTCATGAACAAAGCCCAGTCGATCACTCAAACCCGTCTCCCATCCATTGACTTTGTCTACAGTTCCTGCTGCCTTGGAAAAGCAGCCAGCATAATCAAGGACCCCAAGCACTGTGGACATTCTCTCTTCCATCTTCTGTCAGGAAAAAAGATACAAAAGTCTGAGGTCACATTCCAGCCAACTCAAGAACAGCTTCTTCCTTGCTGCCATCAGACATATGAGTGGACCTATCTTTATTAAATTGAGCTTTCGCTACATGTACAGCTATGGGCAGCATATGGGGGTACAGTGGTTAGCACTGCTACTTCACAGTGCCAAGTTTGATTCCCAACTTGGGTCACTGTCTGGAGTCTACACATTCGCCCCATGTCTGTGTGGATTTCCTCTGGGCGCTTCAGTTTCCTTCCACAGTCCAAAGGATATGCTGGTTAGGTGCATTGGCCATGCTAAATTCTCCCTCAGTGTACCTGCACAGGTGCCAGAGTGTGGTGAATAAGGGATTTTCATTGCAATGTTAACGTAAGCCTACTTGTGACACTAATAAATAAACTTAAAAAATGACTGCACCTTCTTACCTTCTCCCGTATGTACTGTATATAGCGCAAGAAGCAATACTGTTTACTGTATTCCAATACATGCAACAATTAATCAAATCAAAGCATCAATATCTCTCAAACCAGGTGGGCTGAATGGTCAATTTCTGAGCTGGATTTCTGACTTGATTTTATGTAACCCCTAAGTCTTGATGCACAGCAGAATTATAACTGTGCCTTTTACTTAGCGTTTCAAGCTGACTAGATGTGAATATTAAGGCTGTAAACATTCTGATTTGAGTTCACAATGAAGAAAACACCTGATCGTAGATATGGGATCCAACGAATAGCCCATTCTACTGCCTGAATGGAAATGAGGAGCTGGCAACACCCATTTACACTGAAAACAGTTGCGTCAGCTCTGGTTCTTGTCATTGTACTCTGTGACCTTTTTCATCCACCTTAGGGGAAAGTGCGCTGCTTTCGTTTAACTTATTGTCCTTCAGATGTGTCTGGTATTGCAGCACCATCTCAGTATTGCACAGGAGTGTCAGTCTAGGTTCTGTGCTCATGACTCTGAAGTGGAGCTTGAACCTTCTGACTCGAAAGTACACCTGACACCAGGGTCTAAAGGAAGCATGCCTGGAGTATTGAATGATCTCTTGTTCCTCACTTTCTTAAGGAGGCTGAAACTGCTATAAAGCCATATTTGCTGTCATTATTGAGGTTTTGCCTTTTCAGCGTTGTATTACATTCCAAATTGCTCTTAGTTAAGAGAAGAGTTGGAGTGATTGGAATTTGGATAATTGAAAATGCACTATGCTTTTAATGAGTCTGTTCACTCTGTCATGTTTTTAAAACAATTTTTTTAAAAGGCCATACATTTTTACAACAACAATTCCAACCCTGTTCAGTTTCTCAAAGGGCAGGCTCTATCTATAGTTCCTACACTAAAGTTGTTGCTGAGAATGTGGAATCTGGTTGTGAGAGGGAACAGGCTGGTGGTCAGAGCTGACACACCCACAGTGGCATTTATTTCCCTTCAGGCATCTCTCTCCCTCTCTCCACGCTCAGATACTTCCCTTTGGAAACAGCTGCTTATGAAGTGGAGTTTGCTTTTCTCTGTGAAATTGATTGAATGGACAGGTCGCCAAGTAAATGGGTTGTGAACAGAGAAGGGGAGAGATTTTAAGTTATCAATCCTTCAAAACGAGGGGAAAAGCTCCTCTGTTTGACGTGCCTCTAAAGCAAAGGCACCTATTTAAATAAAATCTGAATTCAAAAGCTGCAGAGTAACAGGAACATTGCTCCAACAGAAGCAATGAACAGTCTTGTCAAAGATTATGAAAGAGTAGAACAACTGTTTCCACCAGAACTAATAGCCAAGACTAGGCCGTGACTGCTGACCAGCTGACCCTCTGTTTCTGCTGGAAGTTGTGGGCCTGGTATTTAAGCTTGGTCTGAAATATCCCACTGCCATATTTAAGATCAAATTTACAACACTGGCCATTTAACCCAGTTGGTCTACGCCTCTGCTTATATGCCACACAAGCCTCTACCTCTCCAACTTCATCTCATCCTAACAGCATATTCTCCTTTCTCCATCAAGTTGATTTAGTTTACCCTTAGATGAATCAGTGGTGTCTGTCTCAACTGTTGCTTGTGGTAGCATGTTTTAAGTTGATACCACTTGCTGTATTCTCTGTTGGATTTATTAGTGGCTATCTTGTATCTATGCCCCAAATTTATATCCTGTCAACATTGACACCAGAGATGCAGTGTAGAAAGAAACCAAAATTTATGTGTTGCTTTGTCTTTTTTCTGATAATGATCTGCACATGCTTTGCGGCAAATTGTTTTTGAAGAGTAACACTGATAATTTCCTGCACTGCAACTGAAGGCCGTCTGTGGAATCTTGCTATGCAGGAAATTATTGAGCAGAAGTGCTGAAGAGGCTATTTGGCCCATCAAGTCTGCACCGATTCTCTGACAAAATATCTAAGTCAGGCCTTCTCCCCTGCCCAATCCCCATAACTCCACACATTTACCATGGTTAATCCATCTAACCTATGCATCTTTGGACTGTGGAAGGAAATTGGAGCACCTGGAGGAAACCCACGCAGACACAGGGAGAACGTGCAGACTCCACACCAACAGTCACCCAAGGCCAGAATTGAAGCCAGGTTCCTGCCCCTCTGAGGTAGCAGTGCTAACCACAAGAGTGTGAAGGAATGTTTTGGATGAGTGCAGCTCTGGATGCCTGGATCAGTTCAGCTCCAGCAATGCTCAAGAAGCTCGAACACCATCCAAAATAAAGCAACCACTTGATTGGCTCTCCTTCCATCACTGTAAACATCTGTTCCTGCCACCACCATCAACATGGCAGCCATGTGTACCATCTACAAGACGCACTGCCAAGGCTTCTCTGAAAGCACCCTCCAAACCTCAATCCTTCACCACCCATATTTTGAGAGGGAATATCAAAAGATTTCCCCAAAGGACAGTGCAATTTTATACATTCTTTTGGGAAGTACATTTTAAATATTAACTATTTTTATCCAGTACCTTAAGTCAAGGTCCCCTGGTTGACAAACCTCCTGCCAGTGAGGAACATTTGGAACTATTTACTTTATCAAAACTCTTTATGATTTTGAACACCTCTCTTAAATTTCCCTGAACGACTGCTCAAAGTTGAAGAAATTCTAAGTTGTATTTTTACTTAAAGATGAATGGCACTTAAAATTTATCAATCTTGCACCTGATACATGATTGAAAATTTGTAGCACGTTGTTGTATATTATCTTGCCTTAATTTGATTCTCTGTGGATTTTGAAAAATGTATTCATTGGTATTAGACAACAATTTATGGTAATTTCTCTTCTGTTTTCTTTATTTTCTTTGACAAGTGAATGTAAGACTATAGTATGTTGAATGAAGCTGGGAACTGATGCATCAGGTTTGCCAAGCAGTCCTGCCACATTTTCCTGCTGCTTGAATTAATTTTGAACCATGTCTGCAACCTACAGGCTTTGAGTGACGTACTGTGTTGTTTCCTGTTCCTCAGGTGCTAGGCCGATGTTTCCTGACTGTCCTGCAGGTCCACTTCCAGTTCTTGTCGCAAGCATTGCATCGAGTTCAGCCTATAGCTCACTCGTGCTTGGCAGAGGCTCAAGCCCAGGAGAGGAAGAACACAATGGGGAGCGAGACCATGAAGGCTGGCCACGTGACGGAATTGGAAGAGGCTGTAAAATCCTGGGGAGGAGCGTCAGAGGTAATGAATTTTTACATGTGTTAGCTGGAATTACTTCCTTGCTTCATGGGTAGAAAACTGGGTGCAGAAGCCATTGGTATCATCTTGGATTGCGATTTGGCAGCTATGTTGCCAAATCTGGTTGAGCATATTCTTGGAGGTTTCATCACATGACCTCTTGCTTCCATTGCCCCCACCCAGTCAAATGGTTTATTGAGAGAGGTGGATACTCAACAAGACCTTGGTGTCCTCGTCCATCATTTGTTGAAAGTAAGTGCCCAGGTACAGCAGGCAGTAAGGGAGGGAAGTGATATGTTGGCCTTCATAGCGAGAGGATTTCATTGTTAGAATATGGATGTTTTATTGCAGTTGTATAGGAAATTGGTGAGGCCACACCAACTGTGTGCAGTTTTGATGTCCTTTTTTGAGGAAGGATGTCCTTCCTACAGCTGGAGTACAGCGAAGCTTTACCAGGCTATTCCTGGAATGGCACATTTCTCATATGAGGAGAGACTGATTTGGTTAGGATACATTAATTGGAGTTTAGAAAAGTAAGAGGGATCTTAGAGAAATTTATAAAATTTTAACAGGATTAGACAACGTAGATTGAGAAAGAATGTTCCCAATGATGGGGAAGTCCAGAACTAATGGCCATAGTTTAAGGATAAGGGTGTATCTTTTAGGACTGAGGTGAGGAGAAATTTCTTCACCCAGAGGGTGGTGAATGTGTGGAATTGATGACCACAGAATGTGGTTGAGGCCAAAATACTGTGTGATTTCAAGAAGAAATTAGATATTGCTCTTGGGGCTAAAGAGATCAAGGGATATGGGGGGGAAAGCATGATCAGGATATTGAATGCAATAGTGTGTGGTAGAGCAGGTTCGAAGGGCCGAATGGATGCCCCTGTTTCTATTTGCTATGTATTTTCTCAAATTTTCAATAGATGTATAACTAATAAAATTATGTGGACATACGATGTTGGACCAAGGTGGGCATGGTAAGAAGTCTCTCAATACCAGGTTAAAGTCCAGCAGGTTTATTCGATATCAGTTGACTGACCTGATGAAGAAGCAGCGCTCCAAAAGCTCATGATTCCAAAGAAGTCTGTTGGGTTTGAACCCGGTGTTGTGTGACTTCTTACTGTAACTAATGAAAGTGCTCAAAGAAAACAAAGAGATAAAAGTCAACCCTCTTATAATTTTCCTCCTAGTTAGAATCTGACTTGCTATGTGTAATTCAGTTTGGCTTTTTTAAGGATTTATGGTATTGCAACTCACTAAATGTTCTGAGAGTATTCTGATTTCCTTTTACATTGGTCATAGATTAATGGAGCGTTGTGGGAAAGGAGGATGGGTGAGGGGGGAAGTCTGGAATTTGAGGAAGCAGGGAGTGGAGCAGATTCCCAATACAGAGAACAAAGAACAACCCAACACGGGAAACAGGCCCTTCGGCCCAACGAGCCCGTGCCGACACATCATCCTACACCTATTCTACCCTGCATATCTATGAATGGAACCCTACTCAGTCAGATTCAGGGAAGAAATAGTGTCAATTTGGTAAAAACCGATTAGCCTGAGAGCACATCTTTGGGGTGTGGGAGGAAACCGGAGCGCCCGGAGGAAACCCACGCAACCACAGGGAGAATGCGCAAACTCCCACAGACACAGGCCCAAATCCATGTGCCTGCACAGCCAGCAGTGCTAGTCACTGAGCTGTTGCGGCACCCATCTACCGGTCCAGGATCAAGCACACACACCGACATGAAGTACTAGGCCACTCCTGGTACTTCCAAGAGCAGCCCACGCACGACCCGCCGTGTGAATACCCCTCGTTTGACACGAGGTGGACCTCCACCTGTGGAATAAAGACAAAAATATTAATCTTACAGCCTGCCTTTCCGGTGTCTCCTGAGGTTTAACCCTATTTAATAGCCCCTACCATATCCCTCCATTCTCGTTTCACTCATGTGCCTATCTAACTGCATCTTAAACGAGTCCAATGATCCTGCCTCCACCACCCTACTCGGTAGCGCGTTCCAGACCCCCGCAACTCTCTGCGTAAAGAACCTTCTTCTCACCTCCAAATTATACCTCTCCCCCCTCACTCTTAAATGATGACCTCTCGTGTTCGTACCCAGTCTAGGGAGCAGTCTCTCACTATTAACTCTATTCATTCCCTTCATTATCTTATATACTTCTATCATGTCCCCTCTCAATCTCCGTCTTTCCAAGGAGAATAGTCCCAGTTTCTTCAACCTCTCCTCGTAACCCAGTCCCCCCTTGCCAGGCAACATCCTGATAAACCTCCTCTGCACCCTTTCCAGAGACTCCAATATTGGAGCTTTTCAAGAAATGGAGCTAATGTGAGATGATCTTGGGTGATGTCTGTCTCTTTGTTGATTGGGAGACTAGTCTTCAGAAACCACAGTTTCAAATTGTGATAACGGTTATTAACCCGCTAATGGAGATTTAAGGAGCAAAGTCTCCACAATCTACAATGCAAAATAAATATAGTTGTGGCTTTATTTCTGATGATAGGTTCAGAAGCTGTTTTTATTGATGATTTGTACAGTCTGGGACAGATTTCTAACTATTGCCACTCCACTCCAGCTCACGTTAGATAACGTAGTGCATGTGCATTCTTAGTTTTGTACTTTATTATTTGTATAGCAAATTTGGAGAGCTGGAGTCTGGAGGGAACAAATGTTGTTGATGAATGTATAAGTGACAGTAGGCATGAGTGCCTGTCATTGATGTGGCGAGTAATTTATATGGGATGTAAGAGAATTTTGGAGGAAAGCCTCTTGCACCTGGCCTTTTTGGACAGGGGGCTGGGGGTGTTCATGCAGCAGTGCAGGACCCAATCACCTGTTTGGTTTTATTCCTGTAACCTTATAAGTCTGCCACTTAGCATCTGGAAAGCACATCTGTTACTTTCTGCTACTGAGGAATTAAGACGTGTGGAATTTTGGAATTTTTTAATGCATTTTTTTTAAAAACTACAAATCCAGCTGTTTGTATCTTAGCCAATGAGCAATATCCATCCTTAATTTCATTGTCTCTCTGTCAGGGTTGACCTTTTATGTACCTTTGTGACCTGTTTACCTTCTCTAAAGAACTGAACAATATTGATATCATCGGCATTGTAAATCATTAGATACGTGCATTTTCGTTAGCGGAGTTTCAGAAGTTTAAAACCATCTTTGGGCGGCACGGTAGCACAGTGGTTAGCACTGCTGCTTCACAGCTCCAGGGTCCTGGGTTCGATTCCCGGCTCGGGTCACTGCCTGTGTGGAGTTTGCACATTCTCCTCGTGTCTGCGTGGGTTTTCTCCGGGTGCTCCGGTTTCCTCCCACAGTCCAAAGATGTGCGGGTTAGGTTCATTGGCTATGCTAAAATTGCCCCTTAGTGTCCTGGGATGTGTAGGTTAGAGGGATTAGCAGGTAAAATGTGTAGGGATATGGGGATAGGGTCTGGGTGGGATTGTGTTCGGTGCAGACTCGATGGGCCGAAGGGCCTGTTTCTGCACTGTAGGGTTCTGGGTTCTTTGTTGGTCCATTTGTGATATGTCAGAAAATAATCTTACACTGGGAAAACTAATTATTTCTCCCAATATTTGTTAATTTATTTGCAGTGGAAAGCTACAAATCATTTCCTGGTGGGACAATGGCAGCCATTGCAGTGTCTAAGACATTTTTATAAACTAATGAAGGATTTTTTAAATTCATGAATATATCCATTGCTAGTAAAGCCAGTATTTATTGTCAATCTCCATTGTTATAATCCAGGTCAGAACTCCAAAGTGTTTTATGGAGCCTGTCTGAATCGTAAGTTTTGCATTTTGAATTTGGTTAGGATAAGCATGATAGGTTTCAGCTCAGATATGGTTGAAATGATCCACTAGGGAGCTTTATCAAACAGTTTTTTTTAAGAATACAGTTAACATGTGTGGAAAGAAAATGAGCAAAACTGTTTATCAATTATAAACAAAACAACCACAATGATGTATAACCCTTAACAAATATACGTAAAATGTTCTAATCAAACAAAACTTTCCATAGACAAAAAACTCTTTCCACTGGTTTAACACACCTCATGTGATATTGGAACTGAGTCCTTTGGTTGGAGGATTGAAATCCTGACCTCTCAGCCTTGTAACTTTTAGCAGCCCTCTGGATACATCCAGAACGGTTTGAAGTCAGAACAGTTTCCCAGAACACCACAGAGAGAGAGACTCTCGAGGCCAACTAGCAACAGCAGATTTTCTACTCCAGAAAGGCAAGAAGCCTTGCTTTTAGGTAACCAGCAGAACTTCCGAAACCGGGGGGAAAGAAAGACACTGCTTTCAGCTTGATGTCCCTTCTAAAACTAAACTGCTGCCAGCCAAAACAGAAAATGAAACCTTAAATTCCCTAGGAATGAAAAGAAAATGTCCTGAACCCATGACCTTCCTCCTAACAATGAGGACCATAAAACATCCCAGAGTAAAAATAAACAAACCCCATTTACACCACTGAAGGAGCAATAAAAGAACTTCTCCAGCCAGCTCAGTAACAATGCTGAGCTGCAGAGACCATGATTTAAAAAAAAAAATCCTCTTAAAGGTACACTAACGTCACAACACATAATTAAATAGCTTGTTAGGCCATTGCAGAGTCAGAACCACATGGTCTGGAGTTGCACTTAGGCCAGCCAGACCTGTTGAATTTGACCAGTTTCTTTTCCTGCAAGATGAATTAGATAGGTTTTTACAACAATCCAGTGGCTAGATACTTATTATTTATACCAACTTTTCTTTCATTCCAGATTTTTTTCAATTGAAATTAAATTCCCCAGCTGGCATGTTGAGATTTGAACCATACTTCCAGATCAATTAGTCCAGGCTTCTGGATTACTAGCCCAATCGCAAAACCACTGAGCTATCAGACCCACAAAAACAGAAATATTCAAAGAACATAGGGCGGCATGGTGGCACAGTGATTAGCACTCCTGTCTCACAGCATCAGGGACCGTGTTCCATTTCAGGCTTGGGACACTGTGTAGAGTTTGCGTGTTCTCTCCGGGTCTGCATGGGTTTCCTCTGGGTGCCTCAGTTTCCTCCCGCAGTCCAAAGATGTATGTGTTAGGTGGATTGGCCACACTAAAATTGCCCCCCACGCCACCACCACCAGCACCACACACACACACACATGCACACACACACACAACCAAGATAGTATTTTCCTGAGTCTGTAACTGGAGTACAGTAACTTAACTTGAGACTAATGATCAAACTTGATATCCTCCTGGTCTTTGTGTTTCAGTTAAACACTGAATAAACGTGTCAAATACTCAGGAGACATATGATTATTCATGCTAAGATGTCTTGCCACCCTGTGATCTAAGGTTCAGTCAAGTAGTTAGTGTCGTTTACAAGGTGTTCCAAACGGGTTCTTTGTGTTGCCAGATGTCTGAACTGATTTGCTTATCTCCCTGGAACAAACTCCTGGACTTGGGCCGATTTCCTTTGGCTAATGTTCCTCCCACAATTCCTGACTTTGCTGTATTTCATTGTCACAGACTTAGATAGAATAGAACATTACAGCGCAGAACAGGCCCTTCGGCCCACGATGTTGTGCCGACCAGTTACAAAAACAATGACCCACTAGCCTAAACCAATCCCTTTTCGTCCATAAACCTATCTACAGATCTCTTAAACGCCCCCAAACTAGGCGCATTTACAACTGCAGCAGGCAGGGCATTCCAGTCCCTCACCACCCGCTGGGTAAAGAACCTACCCCTGACATCTGTCCTGTAGACGGATACTAATAAATTATCTATAAATTATAGATACTAATAAATTACCTGAAAAACAGACATTGGACTAACTGCACTATAATACCCTAGCTTCCCTCTGTACTGCAAGTAATTCTAAAAATGAGAATAATAAACCTGCAACAGCTCTGCTAAAACTAATCCTATTCCACCCCCCCAACCCCATCTTGTAATGATTTTTCCTTGAAAAGTCAAAAGCATGGTATAACATGAGACTTTGTGAATATATTTAAATGCCACAACTGCAGTTCTGGTGACTTTTTTAAAATTAAGAAGTAATGTTTTTGTATTCCTGCCTTTTCACTGGGAATGGATGGGTGAGGAAGAGGGAAGTCTCCTGCCTGGATATCCTACTGGGCTGTGTGGTGTTGTGAGGTGACAGCAATCGTGCGGCACTCATTGTGAACATTTGTTTGTTTTATTTTAATCTCCCCGCCCCATAAACCCCACCCTGCTGAGGGAATTTTGAACAAAATTGGCTAATCTCACATCAGACAGCCATTCCCTACTTGTATCGAATGTTTTTTTCTGAGTTTATACTTGTTTCATTAACGTGACTTTTTTTGAATGATACGGATTAGCACGGCAAGTAGGGTTATTTAACACTTTTAATAAAAAGCATTTTAATGCTGTTAACCAGTTTCCTGATGTTCTGTATTTATCTTAACTTGAATTATGAGTTTTGAACTGGGGAGGTGATGTCACTGAACTAGTAATCCAGAGACTAAAGGTAACTCTCTGGGGGCTCTGGGTTCAAGTCCTACCTTGGCAGATGGTGAAATTTGAATTCAATGAAATAACTCTGGAATTAAAAGTCATGACCATGAAACCATTGTCAATTGTTACAAAAACCCATCTGGTTCACTAATGTCCTTTAGGGAATTAAATCTGCCGTCCTTACCTGGTCTTTTTCTATATAACTTAGAATCCTTTATTTAGAATTCCTACCATGTAGAAGGATGCCATTCAGCACATTGAGCACATGGACTGTCTGACAAATTTACTGGAGTTCTGAGGATGTGTCTAGGGCAGTGGATGGAGGAGAGCCGGTGGATGTGGTCTTTCTGGATTTTCAGAAGGCGTTTGACAAGGTACCTCACAAGAGGTTATTGCAGAAGGTCAGGGGACATGGAGTTGGGGGTAGGGTGTTAGCGTGGATAGAGGATTGGTTGTCAAATAGGAGGCAGAGAGTGGGGGTCAATGGATGCTATTCGGATTGGCGGTTGGTGACTAGTGGGGTGCCCCAGGGGTCGGTGCTGGGGCCTCAGCTATTTACCATTTATATAGATGATCTGGAGGAGGGAACCGAGTGCAGGGTGTCGAAATTTGCTGATGACACCAAGATTGGGGGAAAGGCAAATTGTGTGGAGGGTGTGGAGAGTCTGCAGAAGGATCTAGATAGGCTGGGCGAATGGGCCAGGAAATGGCAAATGGAATTTAATGTTGGCAAGTGTGAGGTGGTCCACTTTGGTAGGAGGAATGGTAGGAAGGACTATTACTTACGGGGCGAAAAACTGCAGCAGGCGACGGTGCAGAGGGACCTCGGGGTCCTTGTGCATGAGTCACAAAAACCCAGCTTGCAGGTGCAGCAGGTGGTCAGGAAGGCGAATGGGATGCTGGCCTTCATAGCGAAGGGGATTGAATATAAAAGTAGGGAGGTCTTGCTGCAGCTGTATAGGGCATTGGTGAGGCCGCAGCTGGAGTACTGTGTGCAGTTTTGGGCGCCGCACCTGCGCAAGGATGTTTTGGCCCTGGAGGGAGTGCAGAGGAGGTTTACTCGGCTGATACCGGAGTTGAGGGGATTGAGCTATGAGGAGAGGCTGAATAAACTAGGCTTGTACTCGTTAGAGTTTAGAAGAATGAGGGGAGATCTCATTGAGACGTATAAGATGATGAATGGGATGGATAGGATAGAGGTGGAGAGACTGTTCCCGCTCAAAAAAGACAGTAGGACTAGGGGGCACAGCCTCAAGATAAAGGGGGGGCGGTTTAGAACAGAGTTGAGGAGGAACTTCTTCACTCAAAGGGTGGTGAATCTCTGGAATTCTCTGCCCGTTGAAGTGGTGGAGGCTGCCTCGCTAAATATTTTTAAGAAACGGGTTGATGGGTTTTTGATAAGAGAAGGGATTAAGGGTTATGGGGAGAGGGCGGGAAGGTGGAGCTGAGTCACGACAGATCAGCCATGATCTTATTGAATGGCGGGGCAGGCTCGAAGGGCCAGATGGCCTACTCCTGCTCCTATTTCTTATGTTCTTATGTTCTTATGATAGAGCGAGTCAAGTCCTTCCCCTTGTCCTAACCCCATAACCCCACATATTTACCATGGCTAATCCATCTAACCTACATATCATGGTATTCTAAGGAGCAGTTTAGCATGGCCAGTCCACCTAACCTGCACACCTTTGGACTGTGGGAGGAAACCAGAGCACTTGGGGAAAACCCACGCAGAACATGTAAACTCTACAGAGACAGTCATCCAAGTCCGGAATTGAATCAAGGTCCTAGGCATTGTGAGGCAGCAGTGCATAAGAACATAAGAACATAAGAAATAGGAGCAGGAGTAGGCCCTCTGGCCCTTCGAGCCTGCCCCGCCATTCAATAAGATCATGGCTGATCTGTCGTGACTCAGCTCCACCTTCCCGCCCTCTCCCCATAACCCTTAATCCCTTCTCTTATCAAAAACCCATCAACCCGTTTCTTAAAAATATTTAGCGAGGCAGCCTCCACCACTTCAACGGGCAGAGAATTCCAGAGATTCACCACCCTTTGAGTGAAGAAGTTCCTCCTCAACTCTGTTCTAAACCGCCCCCCGAAGTGCTAGCCACTTGGTTTGGCCTACATGTAACTCCAGATCCAAAGCAATGTGGTTGACTCCTAAATGGCCTAGCAAGCCACTGAGCTCAAGGGAAATTAGGGATGAGCAATAAGTGCTGGCCCAGTCAGTGTCACCAACATCCATGCGTAAAAGAAATTTAACTGTACATGGTGGAAAGGCAGTGTTCAATAGTCATTAAACACAGTGATAATATTTTAAAATCAAATGTGTAATTGCTGCCTTCAAATGGGTGGCCTCGCTTCTTGAAGTCAATGACAATCTCTTTTGTTTTGTTGTTTAGAGTAATGTGTGCAATTTTGGCTATAGTGACCATGACATTCTGCAGCTGCCATACTTTCCCTATCATGTCATCTTTATATTCATTAATTATTTTACTAATTAAATTTTAATGAATATCTATAGTCCTGCCTATGCTGATGTTCTCATTTGTAAAAAATGTTCTATTTAGCCCGATTAAAATTCCCTAGCCAAGGACAAATAGGAAATATTCACCAGCCAATCACTTACCTGCTTCACTGATTTCACACCTTGATTTTTGTTTCTGAATGCGATTCTGTTTGGCTCAGGAGCGAGTGGCGGCGCGTAACCCCACCACCGCGAGTTCCACTCTCGCATTCTCTCTCTCGCTGCTTCCCCTCCCAGAATCTCTCTCAAACACATGCACGCCCCACACACTCCCTTTCTCCTCCCCCTCCCTCCCCTTCACTTCCTAATTCTCCCTGCTTTAAGTCTTGCTCTCCCACTCTCTCTCACTACACCCCCCCCCCCCACTCACTCACTCTCTCTCTTTTCTATCCCCCCCTTCTCCCCTCCCCACCCCTCTTCTTCTTCCTCCCCCCTCTCTCTCTCTGGATCCCCTCTCAACTCTCCTCTCTCTGCTGTCTCATGTGTCACAGGTTACATAAACATAGGAGGATATACTAATAGAGTTAGATGACATAGGATGGGAGGAGGTTTGTTTGTAACTCCAGTGAGAAAACCTTTCAAAAGTCTTTCTCCAGCTTGTTTTCAAATCACATGGGAAAGGCAGCCTCGAAATATCTTATTACATCACGAGGAGCGGTTCTGGTTCAAGTTGTGCATAGCCTGCGTCTGGTTCTGTAGACGCTGGTATCTGGAAACAGCAGACGTAGACATGAAAGACCCCCACCTCCCTTTCAACTTTGATAACACCAAAAAAAATGTATCAACTGCAAAGCCTAAGCTTCTGAGAAAAAACAAACCTCGGACTAAAACCTGTAGTGTATTGTTATCCGTGTTTAAGCAAAATCTGATTCTTGTCAATTGGAATGCCGACAATTTGGGAGTAGGGGGAAGGAGCATTGCGTAAGTGCTCTATACTATATAAAATGGGGAGATCTAATTTAGGTGGTTAAGATTATTAGATGATTTGAAAGGAGAGATAGAGAGAAACTATTTCCATTAGGAGGATAATCTCAAAGAAGGGGGCATGAACCTTGGGAAACAGTGGCACAGCCGTAATGTCACTCCAGGAAGATGATGGTGGAATTTAAATTTAGTTAACAGATATGGGATTAAAAACCTAGATTCAGTAATGACCATCCAATCCCACCTGGTTCTTGAATATCATTTGGAGAAGGCATTCTGCCATCATTCGGCATTTCTGGCTGAAGATGGTTGCAAATCCTTCAGCCTTGCTTTTTGCATTGATGTGCTTGGCCCTCCCAATATTGAGGACGGGAATGTTTTGGAGTCATCTCCACTTCCTGTTCAATTGCCCACCACCTTTCCTTGACAAGGAAGTATTCAATGAACGGCAGGACACTAGGAAATTCTGTGAAACTTTGGTGTGTTTGATCCGGATCTCTGAAGACATGTTAACAGGGTGGTGAAAAAGGCACATGGGACACTTACCTTTATCAATTGAGGTATAGATTACAAAAGAAATTGTGTTGGAGTTGTATAGAACATTGTTGAGGCCACAGCTATATACAGTTCTGGTCACCACATTATCAGAAGGATGTGAACACCCTGGGGGGGGATGCAGAGGAGATTTGTCATGATGCTGTCTGGGATGGAACATTTAAGTTATGAAGAAAGGTTGCATAGGCTTGGGTTGTTTTCATTGAAGTAGAGAAGACTGAAGGGCTACCTGATCAAGGTGTACAAGATTGAGGGGTTTGGACAGAATGGATAGGGAGCAGCTGTTCCCCTTAGTTGAAGGCTCAGTCACAAGGGAACAAAGGTTCAAGGTGAGGGACAGGAGGTTTCAAGGAGATGTGAGGGAAAAACATTTTTGCCCAGAGAGTAGTGATGATCTAGAATGCAGGTTGCCTTACATTCTTTAAAAAGTATTTAGACGAGCACTTGACATGACATAACATTCAGGGCTTTAGGCCAATTGCTGGCAAATGGGATTAGGTGGGAGGTCAGGTGTTTCCATGTATCAGTGCAGTCCCGATGGTCTGAAGGGCCCCTTCTGCACAGTATGATTCTATGACCATTCACAACTGAATGTGGCAGGACTGCAGAGCTTAGATCTGATTCATTGATTGGGGGGTCACTCGGCTCTTTCTTTCATTGCTGCATATGCTGTTTGGCATCGGGTAGCTTCACCAGGTTGACACCTCATTTTTAGATATATCTGGTGCTGCTCCTGATGTGCCCTCCTGCACTCTTCATTGAACCCCCATGGTTGATTCCCCGGTTTGATGGTAATGGTAAAGAGGAGGATATCTACAAAGGAGGGGAGAAAGAAAAAGGGAAGAGAGAAAATTATAGTGAATTCATTAGTTAGGGGAACCGCTAGGCCTTTCGCAGGAAGCATGCCTTCACCCAGAGGGTAATGAACATCTGAAGCTCTTATCCCAAAGGTAAATGAGGCGGGGGGGTGGTATTTTGAATAAGAGCAGGTACGTTTTATGCAGTATCCTGGCCGATATTTACCCTGAATCAATATCATTCAAATTAGCCATCGTCACTTTACTCTTTGGAAGCTCACTGTGTACTCGTTTGTTGTTGCATTTCCTACAATACAACATTGAATAAAGAACAAAAAAAATTACAGCATAGGAACAGGCCCTTCAGCCCTCCAAGCCTGTCCCGATCATGCTGCCCGACTTAACTAACACCCCCTATCTTTCAGGGACCATATCCCTCTATTCCCATCCTATTCATGTACTTGTCAAGACACCCTTTAAAAGTCACTACCGTATCTGCTTCTACTACCTCCCACTGGCAGCGAGTTCCAGGCATTCACTACTGTCTGTGTAAAATATTGCCTCGTACGTTTCCTTTAAACCTTGCCCCTCGCTTCTTAAACCTGTGCCCCCTAGTCATTGACTCTTCCACCCTGGAGAAAAAACTTCTGACTATCCACTCTGTCCATGCCTCTCATAATCTTGTAGACTTCTATCAGGTCTCCCCTCAACCTCTGTGACTCCAGTGAGAACAAATCAAGTTTCTCCAACCTCTCCTCATAGCTAATGCCCTCCATACCAGGCAACATCCTGGTAAATCTTTTCTGCACCCTCTCCAAAGCCTCCACATCCTTCTGGTAGTGTGGCGACCAGAATTGAACTCTATATTCCAAGTGCGGCCTCACTAAGGTTCTATAAAGCTGCTTTGCCAAGTTTTAAACTCCCGGCCGATGAAGGCAAGCATGCCATATGCCTTCTTGACTACCTTCTGCACCTGCATTGCCACTTTCAGTGACCTGTGTATCTGTTCACCCAGATCCCTTTGCCTATCAATACTCTTAAGGGTGCTGCCATTTACTGTATATTTCCTATCTGTATTAGACCTTCCAAAACGCATTACCTCACATTTGTCCATATTAAACTCCATCTGCCATGTCTTCGCCCAAGTCTCCAACTGATCTATATCCTGTTGTATTCTCTGATAGTCCTCATCACTATCCGGAAATCCACCAACCTTTGTGTCATCCGTGAACTTACTAATCAATCCAGTTACATTTTCCTCCAAATTATACATTACAAACAGTAAAGGTCCCAACACTGATCCCTGAGGAATGCCACTTGTCACAGCCCTCCATTCAGAAATGCACCCTTCCACTGCTACCCTCTGTTTTCTTTGACCGAGTCAGTTTTGTATCCACCTTGCTAGCTCATCTCTGATCCTGTCGACTTCACTTTCTGCACCAGGGACCTTGTCAAAGGCCTTACTGAAGTCCATGTAGACAACATCCACTGTCCTCCCCTCATTAATCATCTTCGTCACTTCCTCGAAAAACTCGATCAAGTTCATGAGACACAACCTCCCCTTCACAAAACCATGTTGCCTCTCACTACTACGGCCACTTAGTTCCAAGTGGGAATAAATCCTGTCTCAAAGAATCCTCTCCAATAATTTCCCTATCTCTGTTGTAAGGCTCACTGGCCTGTAATAACCTGGATTATTCTTGTTACCCTTCTTAAACAAAGGAACAACATTGGCTATTCTCCAGTCCTCTGGGACTTCCCCTTGACTGCACTTATTGTCTATAACGCACTTCATAGATATGGTATTGAACCACTTCTACCCTAAACTGTCTGTTATATTGCAAAGCTACAGGTTTAATACAGCAAATGGATTCCCTGAGCAACCAGAAACTGAATTCTTGACAAGACTGCGGGAATTGGCAGAATACTGAGTATGGTCAACACTTCCGGAAATGTTAAGGAATCATTTAATGTGTGGAATTAATAATTGTGACCTAAAGGAAGCTACTGACTGAAACAGTTCTTGATCACAAGAAAGCCATAGAACTGTCCCTTCCCCGTGAAAACACAGAAGAAGAGGCCCAGCAGTGTTAGGGGTCCATAGATGGTACCAACCTTAATCCTGAACCCCATACTGCAGAACCAAGACCCCCGTGGATAACCTTCGAGTCTCCCACTTGCTGCCAAGAAAGGGCAATAAGAGTTGGAGGCCGGGAGATCTCAGAACTAGACAGGAAATTTCTCGACAATACAGTGAGGAGTGAGTATGTCTGTGCTGCAGTTGAATCTGCCCCAGACAAACTACCAAAACAGGCAAAATGCATTCTGCACAGACTGAAGGGCGAAGTCACAACAGGAACGGGCTTTAGAAATAAACCAGCCTGAGAATGAGGAATTGACACAGTTAAATTGCATCAATTGAGCACCCAAAGTCTTTCCAATCAAGATTAAACTCCAGATAAATGGCCACCCCTTGGACATAGAGGTAGACACTATGGCTAGATTGATCATGTACACTGGGGAGCCTTTGCATATTGTTGGAACCATTGTAACCCCAGCTACACATAGGCAACAGACAGTCCAACCAACTCCCCTTAAAAATGGGTGCAAGGACCAGGGTGTAGTATTTTGAGAAGGGACAAGTTACAGAAAATCCATCTGGATTGGCAACAGATCTTTAAAATGGGTACTAGCAATTTGTGCAAAATATCCCAAAGTGTTCCCAGAGGGCCTTGGGAATATTAGAGGCACTAGGGCTAAGACTAATGTAAACCCAGTAAATACTTCAAGGCATGACTAGTCCTATAGGCTCTACATGCTAAAGTAGAGGCAGAATTGGAATACCTGGTGGAACTTGGCAATATACGTCCAGTACAGTTCGCTGAATGAGCCATGCCTGTAATCTGTTTTAAAACCTGACAATTCAGTTCATCTCTGTGGGGATTAGAAGTTGACTGTCAACTTCTGCCTCCCGCTGAGGCAGATACCCTTGGTTGTGCATTGATGACTTGTTTCCAAAGCTGACTTGGGGTCATATATTTTCCAAATTACACATGAGCCACACCTATCTCCAACTGGAGCTTGAGGTATCATCCAGGAAGTATGTCAACATAAATACTCTCAGGGATTGTATGAGTAAACTCACTTTCCCTCTGGGGTGTTTTCAGATTGCACCATTTTTCAAAGAGTGATGGAGAACATCCTTCAGGGGGTGCCTAGAGAGGATGATGGATCCTCTGGATGATGTTTCATCTCAGGAACCCCTGCAGAGGAATATTTAGAGAGTCTGGAGAAGGTCATGTGGCTTTTTTTCTGATGCTGGCATCTGATTAAAAAGAGAAAAATATGTTTTCCAGGTTCACGAGATAATGTAACCTCTGATGCAGAATTGACCAGGATGAATTACACACTATCTAAGCGAAGGTGAAGACTATAAAAGGGATTCCAATTGCAAGGAACACAACAGAGTTAAAGTCTTTCCTAGGTCTTATAAATTTCTGTGGAAAACTTATACTGAACTTGACGACCCCTGCTGGAACCCCTCCACATGCTGTTTAAAAGAACATCAGAAATACCACAAGGGAGAGCCTTTGCAGATGTTAAATAATAGTTGCTGTCAACAAATATACTAGCCCATTACAACCCACTGAGACCAATCATTCTAACCGCCATGCCTCTCCCTATGTGATAGCAGCAGTATTATTGCACCGTTCTTATGATGGAACAGAACTTCTAACCACGTACTCATTACAAACCTTGGCAGGTACAGTGAGGAAGTATGCCCAGATTGAAGAAAAGGCTTTGACCATGGTGTTCACAGTAAAAAAGTTTCATCAGATCAGCATTTCACCATAGTAACCAATCAGAAACCTCTGTCGGGCCTCTTCAAGAAAGATGGGGTGATTCTTCCCATCCTATCAGCCTGGGAGGAGAGTTGAAAACCCTCACAAAATCCATGGGAAAATCGCTGATTGATCTCCCCGTGGGGCTCGTTGAGTATGAGTTCCCTGGTAACAGGCAGTGGCTTTCTCAACTGGAGCTCATTACCTGAGTCTTTCATAAGGCAGGCCCAGGACTGGGCCTGCTGAACTGTCGTCCCAGGCAGAAACTAGTGTGCGTACACCACAGTAGTGGTTTCACGTTGCATTCTGCAGTAAATTATGTTCCTTTGCAGTCAGGATTCTTGAATCATTACAGTATTATAAATACAAGCCTTTTCATTTTCATCAGCCATGATCGAGTTGCATTGTGGGACAGGTTTAAGGTGTTAATTGAATTTTTTTTAATATACTGTGAAATATATATTCTACTTTCAGGCATTATATTAATATAAAATAAAATAATGCAGTTGCTGGAAATCTGGAGTGAGAACCAAGTTCTGATGAAGAATTAACTCTGTTTCTCTCCACGGATGCTGTGAGACCTGAGTACTTCCAGCATTTTGTTTTTAATCTCAATCTATACTGATGTTTGCTCTTCCTTTTGAAAGGCTACATCACGGCTCCGGGAGAAGGGGAGCGATGGCTGCCTGGCTGGGATAGAAGTGCAGCAGCTGTTCTGTTCTCACACCACCACCATTCCTGAGCATCAGCTGAAAGATTTAAACATGAAGATTGACAGTGCTTTGCAAGTGAGTAATTCTGTAAAACCAGCATTGTAGCGTTTCTGTGATATCATCCGTATTGCCACCATAAACATTAATTCTCTCCACCACCAGTGCACTCTGACTGCAGTGTGTGCTAGCTACAGAATGCACTCAGCAACACATCAAAGTTTCTTTGCCAGAACCTCCTGTTTTGCAACACTTTGGCTCATTTTGAATAGAGGGTGCCATAGAATCTGCCAACAAGCTGTGGCTAAGAGCTGATGGATAGCTGCGTGTAGCAACACTCACTTGTAACTCCTTTATTTCAAGTCTAGTTTAGGAAGGCTTGGTACTTTAACGTATCTGCATCAGTGAACTTTTCAAGTCTTTTTTTAATTGAAAAGACAATTTTGCCTCACCTTGGACTCAAGTGAGTTAAATCATGCATTCTGAGAACGCGATAGGAAAAAAGAAGGTGCAGTTGCTTACATGAAGAGTATGGATCAGGGTATTTAATGTTGCTCTGAGCAAGCCTTCCTTAAAGACCTCTCAGAACAGCACCACATAAGTGGGTGATAACACTTAGTAACTATTTCTTAACAGGCTACTTTTACTGCTGGATATTTTTAATTTTCCGCATGAAATGTGAAAAACACCCAATAGTGCAATTCTCTTCCAGCAGTGCCGACTTGTTTCTGGGCGCAGTATTGTCAGCTGAGTAATAGTGGGTAGTTATCAGTTGCTGGGAAGGTGCAACTTGAGACGATAAGCTTAAAGGCTTTCTATAATGGTCTTTTAGTTTGGATGTAAGTGTTTGTGAGCCAGCTCTCAGTGTTCTTGCTGCTATATATTGTTTCTATACTATTGCTGAATCAAAATGCTGGAACTCCCTCCTGAACAATCATGTGCTTACGCCATATGGACTGCAGCAGTTGAAGATAGTGGCTCTCTATCACCTTCTGAAAGGCAATAAAAGATAGGAAATAAATGCTGGTTTTGCCAGCAACCCTTGCATCCTGTGATTAAATATGCTTACAAGCATCAGCATAGACCAAATGACTTGTTTCTATTTAACATGTTGTATATAACTATTCTATAGAACAAGATTATTCGCGAACTGTCTTGGCTGTTTCAATTAGTGTGTGAAAATACATATGAACATTGGCCATTCAGCCCCTTCAACCTGCTCTGCCATTCAATAGGATCATGGCTGAGCTGATTGTGCCCTCAACTCCACATGTTGGCCTACCCCGATAACTTTTGGCACCCTTGTTAGTCAGGAATCTAGCTCTGCCTCACAGTGACCCTGTCTCTGCTGCTGTCTGGGGAAGAGAGTTCCACAGACATGACCCTTGAAGAAAAATATCTCCCCATCTCTGTTTTAACTCAGAGACCTCTTTATTTTAAACTGTGGCCCTTATTTCAACTTTCTTCCACCAGGGGAAACATCCTTTCAGCATCCACCTTGTCAAGTCCCCTCATCAACTTTAGAACATTTAAATAAGATCAACTTCATTCTTCTCAACTCCAGTGGATACAGGCCCAGCTTGCCCAATCTTTCCTTGTAAGATAACGTCCCCATCCCAGGAATCAGCCAAGTGAACTGCTTCTAACGCATTTATATCCTTTCTTAAATAAGAAATGCGAGTATGCCCCTTAAATAAGGAGACCAAAACTGTATCCAGTACTCTAGAAATGGTTTCAAGTTTGTTTTTAGGTGTCCAGATCACCAACAACCTGTCCTGGTTCCCCCCCCATGCTGACACTATAGTTAAGAAAGCCCACCAACACCTCTGCTTTCTCAGAAGATTAAGAAATTTGACATGTTAGCTACAACTCTTACCAACTTTAACAGATGCACCATAGAAAGCATTCTTTCTGACTGTAACTCAGCTTGGTATGGCTCCTGTTCTGCCCAAGACCACAAGGAACGACAAAGGGTCATGAATGTAGCCCAACCCATCACGCAAACCAGCCTCCCATCCATTAACTCTGTCTACATTTCCCACTGCCTCGACAAAGCAGCCTGCATAATTAAGGACCCCGCACACCCCGGACAATTTCTCTTCCACTTTCTTCCGTTGGGAAAAAGATACAAAAGTCTGGGGTCACCTACCAACTGGCTCAAAAACAGCTTCTTTCCTGCTGTCGTCTGACTTTTGAATGGACTTACCTTGCATTAAGTTGATCTTTCTCTGCACCCTAGCTATGACTGTAACACTACATTCAGCACTCTCTCCTCTATGAATAGTATGCTTTGTCTGTATAGTGCGCAAGAAACTATACGTTTTACTGTACGTTAATACATGTGACAATAATAAATCAAAAGTCTCACCAACACCGTATACTGTAGCAAAACATCCCTATTTTTAATGTTCCATTCCCCTTGCAATCAACACCAACATTCTATTTGCTGTCCTAATCACTTGCTGTAGCTGCATTGAAGATTTACGTTCTTGATTTAATACTTTCCAACTTCTTTAATTGTCTTATAGGCTTACAAAGTGGCTTTGGAAAGTTTGGGTCACTGTGAATATGCAGTGAAGGCAGGATTCCACTTAAATCCTAAAGCCATCGAATCATCTTTACAGGTAAGCAAAGATCTTCGCCATCTGATGGGCATTTTTTTGCAACAGTCTTTAGTTTGCTGGGTAATAGTAGGAAGTCTGACCTTGAATGAATAAAGAGCAGGCACCCCAATAAAGAGCTAAATAGAACCTGGAGCGCATCTCGTTCCTGTCCATTTCATGAGAATCTGCTAAAATAGACAGTGGACATCTGGTGGTGAAGAGTAAGTACAGCATGCATTGAATGAGGTTTGTAAAACATTCTGCCAGACCTCACTATTAGGAAAATGTTGTGTGTTGTTCTTGACAGTAGGTATTGAAGAGCGACTTTGTGCTGATCTCTTGATTTTTTTTAGAAAGCCCTAAAAGTCCAGTCGAATTCTAGCCGATGTATATCATTTCTGTAACCAACCTAGCCCAGTGAGAGGAGGCAGAGGGTGATGGTTGAAGATTGTTTTTGTTTTTGGAAGCCTGTGTCCTGTGGTTTACTGCAGGGATTGGTGCTTGGTCCCTTGCTGTATGTAGTGTACATTAGTGATCGAGCTGGGAATGTGGGGGTGTGATCAGTGAGCTTGCAGGTGACACCAAAATAGGTGGTGTGGTAAATAACGAGGAGGAAAGCTTTACATTCCAGGGTGATGTAGATGGGCTGCTCAGACAGGCAGAACAATGGCAGATGGAATTTAACCGCAGAATTTACCCTTGGCCTGAGTAACTGTGTGCCAATCTGAGAAACAACGGCACACAGTACATTTTGAGGCAAGTTTTAAGTTTTGAAATGTAATGACTGTAATTTGTATAGGACTGTAAAAATGTTTTTATTCTGCACTGTTTTGCAATTTATAGACATGTAGGTTTGCAATGGTTTAATTGAGATTTTTTATGAATAAAGTATATTTTTGAAATAAAAAAAAGGAATTTAACCCTGAAAAATTGAGGTGATTCATGGAAGGACTAACAAGGCAAGAGAATACACAAAGAATGGTAGGAAATACAAAGGACCAGAAGGACTTTGGGATGCATGTCCAAAGATCCTTGAAGGCAGCAGGATAGGTAGATAAGGTGGTTAAAAATATGGGACATTTATTAACGGAGACATAGAGTACAAGAGCAGGAAGGTTACAATGGAGCTGTATAAAATGCTCGTTAGAGCACAGCTGGAGTACTGTGTGCAGTTCTGGTCATCGCACTATTGTGATTGCACTGGAAAGGGTGCAGAGGAGATTCACCAGGATGTTGCCTGGGCTGGAGCAGGGAGGCTGGTTTGGCTGGGGTTGTTTTCCTTATGTGGAGATGGTGGTGTTGGGCAAACCCCGAAAGTTAGTGGGTTTATCAAATAAACTTGTTGGACTTTAACCTGGTGTTGTTTGCCTTAGAGCAGAGAAGGCTGAGGGGGATCTGATTGACATGTCTCTTATAATTCTATAGGATAGAGTAGGAAGGATATTTTCCCCTTATTACAAGGATCAATAACCAGGGGGCATAGATTTAAGGTAGTGGGCAGAGGATTTAAGGAAAAATGTTTTCACCCACCCGGTGGTGGGAATCTAGAACTCATTGTCTATACCTTAAAGGGAGGAAGGGTAATGGAGGATAATGACAAAGAAAAGTTTTGTTTTCAAAATTGTACATTTTGCAGATTATAAGCTGCTGCGTCAATTGGCTTTTCTGGAAACATGTCGAGGTGAGTTTTTCTTTACAAATCGCTCCCCCCATAGTAAAAGTGCGCATCAACTTAAGCTATAGCTTAGTTACAGAAAGATGAAATTATAACCAAAATATTCAAGTGGGTTGGGATTAAGCTGTAACAACAGGAGTGTCCAACCTTAAGGACATAAATGAAGTTTGTAGCAATGTTCTGGAGAATTTGCTCTTGCTTATATTAACACAGCTCAGTAGTCTGATTTTGGATTTATCCATCAATAGGCAGCATATGTTAAATCTCCAAGCCCACAAAATTCAACCAAGGGACCTAACGTATGAGAAATTTAAGTTTTAAATTAAAAGGAAGGAGTTGTCTGGAGTCTTGTCAGCTTGGCAAAATCTTTGGCCCATTAACGCTCTGCCACAGAAAAGGCAGAGGGAGTTAGCCAGGAGAGAGCAAGGGCCTATGGGCTTCTGCTTAACTTGTACTGAGTCCTTTACTTCTTACAAAAATAAGAGATTGAGGAGGATGATTGCCAATAAAAGTCAGATCTTTTGGATTCAGTTTGAATGATTTACTGATATAAAGAGACAGTAGGCAGGGATTTTTGATTATGATGTACCTGGTGGTAGTCTTTCTCACTGTGTCTATCTCACGTTCTATCCTTTCACAGGGCTGCTGCAGTGAGGCTGAGGTTAAACAAGCAGGAAGGAGACAGTATCCTGTTCAGCCACTTCAGTGTGAGCTTCCCACTGTACCTGTCCAGATTGGACCTCATTTCCTGAAGGGTGTCTCCTTCAGTGAGTCTGGAGCAGAGAATCTGAAGCTTAAAATGGTAGCTAACCCCTTACAAACATATTCTTTTTTATTGTAATATGAATTGTGATAGTTCCACAGTACATTTTTGTAAGTTAGAGATTAACAGTGGAATTTGTGATTTGAAGTAATTGTCAAGATGCAATTTTTGATTAACTCTATCGTCACTTTATTCATAGCTGCAAAGTTATGAATAATTTTTGATTTGATTTTTATTGTCACATGTATTAACATACAGTGAAAGTATTGTTTCTTGTGCGTTGTACAAGCAATTCTAATTTTGATTAACAATTGTTTATCTTTAAAGAAAGACTTATCTAGTTCTGGATTCCTTGCATTGTAAGGAGATTGAGATTTTGGATGGATGGAGAATAGGGCTACAAGATTCATCCTTAATATTGTCTAATGCTGTTACATGAGTCTAAAATGAAATCATTCCAATTTTGTGATGTTGTCTATGTTAGGATCTCTGCATGGAAACCACCTGAATAACCAACAACAATCTGTATTTATGTAGCACCTAATAATTAAAATTCCATGGCATTTCATAGAGATCAAAGGAAAAAAAGAATTTGAGCAAAAGAGGAGACGTTAGGAACAATACTCAAGTTCTTGATCTGAAGACTGGGTTTTAAGGAGAGTCTTAGAGGAGAGTGAGGTGGAAAGAGAAAGGAAATTCTAGAGCAAGAGGTGGTTGAAGGCTTCACTGCCATTAACAGCGCGGAAGTGAGGAGTGGAGATGATAGGGATGAGAATGCACAAGATGCATGACAATAAGCAGTTTGGGAAGCTGAGTTATGGGCTGGAAAAGGTATTTGGGAAAGGTAGGGGTGAGGCACTGGGAAGATTTAAGAGCAAGGTTGAGAATTTTAAAATCAAAGGCATTGTTTGACTGGTAGCTACTGTAGATCAGCGAGCTGAGAGATGGCGGGTGAACAAGACTTGGCTTTAAAGAAGACTGGAGTTTAGAGAGTGGTGGATGGAATGCACCTGGGACGATATGGGACTAGCTGTGTTTGCCATGCATGCAGTTCAGTGGCAGCTAGACTGAAACCGGGTGGAGATGGGTAGAACATAGAAGAACTATAGCACAAACAAGCCCTTTGGCCTACAAGTTGTGCTGAACATATCCCTACCGTACTATGCTTATCTATAACCCTCTATCTTACTAAGTCCCATGTACTTATCCAAAAGTGTCTTAAAAGACCCTATTGAATCCGCCTCCACTACCACCGCTGGTGGCCGATTCCATGCACCCACCATCCTCTAAGTGAAAAACTTACCCTTGACATCTCCTCTGTACCTACTCCCCAGCACCCTAAACCTGTGTCCTCTTGTGGCAGCCATTTCAGCCCTGGGAAAAAGCCTCTGAGAATCCACTTGATCAATAAATGTCACAGAATTGGAAGTAGGCGGTTTAGGTTCAGAGAGGTTATGTGGTTAGATGCGTAGCTAGTGGTTAAACGCAAGGCACTGTAGTTGGAGTGATGCTGAAAAAGAGATCTGTTTTTTTTTTCTGTTACAAGATCTTAACCATCACAGTTTAAAATCTGTTTGAAATAACTGTAAAACTTTAAATGATATAATTTCCAAAACAGAACATACTCCAGGATTCTACCATTTCCTACGTTTCAATTCTAGTACACATCCAATAATTGTTTCAAAAATGGTTTTATCTCCTACTGTTGGTGTGATTGTGGGGATAATCCTGATTTTACCTGATGTTTGTCTTCTGTTGTTCTGACGTCTGTTGTAGGTAAAATGTTAGAATCCGTCATCAAGGAGGAAATAGCGAGGCATCTTGAGGGGAATTGCTTGATAGAGCAGACGCAGCACGGTTTCGTTAAGGGGAAGTCATGTCTGACAAATTTACTGGAGTTCTATGAGGATGTATCTAGGGCAGTGGATAGAGGAGAGCCGGTGGATGTGGTCGGTCTTGATTTTCAGAAGGCGTTTGACAAGGTACCTCACAAGAGGTTATTACAGAAGGTCAGGGGACATGCTGTGTTGAACCTAGTCAGGAGGAAAAGGAAGGTGTACAAAAGGTTCAGGGAACTAGGAGAGGTTAAGGATCTTGAAGAATATAAGGACTGTAGAAAGGAGGTTAAAAGGGAAATTAGGAGAGCCAGAAGGGGTCATGAGAAGACCTTGGCGGGTAAGATTAAGGAAAATCCCAAGGCCTTCTATAAGTATGTGAAAGGTAAAAGGGTGAGAAGGGAAAGGATAGGACCTATAAAAGGTGAAGGGGGAAAGGTCTGTGTAGAACCAGAAGAAAAGGCGGAGGTGCTTAATGAGTACTTTGCCTCAGTATTCACAGTGGAAGCTGATTTGGGAGATCTTGCTATGGACTTGCAGCAGGTGGAAAAGATTGAGTACGTGGACATTAAGGAGGAGGATGTGTTAGAACTTTTGAATTCTATCAAGGTAGATAAGTCGCCGGGACCAGATGGGATGTACCCCAGGATACTGTGGGAGGCCAGGGAAGTGATTGCAGAGCCCTTGGCGATGACCTTTGCGTCGTCAATGGAGACGGGAGAGGTTCCGGAAGATTGGAGGATTGCGGATGTAGTCCCTATTTTCAAGAAAGGGAACAGAGATAGCCCGGGAAATTACCGCCTGGTGAGTCTGACCTCAGTGGTTGGTAAGCTGATGGAGAGGCTTCTGAGGGACAAGATTTACGAGCATTTGGAGAGGTTTGACATGATCAGGAATAGTCAGCATGGATTTGTCAAGGGCAGGTCGTGCCTTACGAGCCTAGTTGAGTTCTTCGATAATGTGACTGAACACATTGACGAAGGAAGTGCCGTGGACGTAGTGTACATGGACTTCAGCAAGGCTTTTGATAAGGTCCCCCATGCAAGACTTCTTGAGAAGGTGAGAGAGCATGGGATCCAAGGGCCTTTGGCCTTGTGGATCCAGAACTGGCTTGCCTGCAGAAGGCAGAGAGTGGTTGTGGATGGGTCTTTTTCGGAATGGAGGTCAGTCACCAGTGGGGTGCCCCAGGGATCTGTTCTGGGACCCTTGCTGTTTGTCATTTTCATAAATGACCTGGATGAGGAAGTGGAGGGATGGGTTAGCAAGTTCGCTGATGACACGAAGGTCGGCGATGTTGTGGATGGTCTGGAAGGATGTCAAAAGTTGCAGCAGGACATAGATAGGATGCAGGAATGGGCGGAGAAGTGGCAGATGGACTTCAACGCGGATAAATGTGTAGTCGTCCATTTCGGCAGAACCAACGGGATGAACGAGTACACTATTAAGGGCAGGGGTCTTAGTAGCGTTGAAGAGCAGAAGGATCTCAGGGTCCGGGTTCACAGGACTCTTAAATCGGCCTCGCAGGTGGAGGAGGTGGTCAAGAAGGCGTATGGTGTACTGGCCTTCATTAATCGAGGGATTGAGTTTAGGAGTCGGGAGGTAATGCTGCAACTTTACAGGACCCTCGTCAGGCCTCATTTGGAGTACTGTGCGCAGTTCTGGTCGCCTCACTATAGGAAAGACGTAAAAGCTATTGAAAGGGTGCAGAGGAGATTTACAAGGATGTTGCCTGGACTGGGAGGCATGCCTTATGAAGATAGGTTGAGGGAGCTGGGACTCTTTTCCCTGGAGAGGCGAAGGTTGAGAGGCGACCTGATAGAAGTTTATAAAATGTTGAGAGGAATAGATAGGGTGGACTCTCAGAGGCTATTTCCCCGGGTTGAAATGGTCGCTACGAGAGGACACAGATTTAAGGTGCGGGGAGGGAAGTACAGAGGTGATGTTAGGGGTAAGTTTTTCACTCAGAGGGTGGTGAGTGAATGGAATCGGCTGCCGTCGTCGGTGGTGGAGGCGAACTCGCTGGGGTCTTTTAAAAGACTTCTGGATGAGTATATGGGGTTTAATGGGATTGGGGGTTATAGATAGGTCTATAGATTGGTGGGGTTGATGCGATCGGCGCAACTCGAGGGCCGAAGGGCCTGTTTGTGCTGTAATGTTCTATGTTCTATGACATGGAGTTGGGGGTAGGGTGTTAGCGTGGATAGAGGATTGGTTGTCAAATAGGAGGCAGAGAGTGGGGGTCAATGGGTGCTATTCGGATTGGCGGTTGGTGACTAGTGGAATGCCCCAGGGGTCGATGCTGGGATGTCAGCTATTTACCATTTATATAGATGATCTGGAGGAAGGAACCGAGTGTATGGTGTCGAAATTTGCTGATGACACCAGGATTGGTGGAACTGCAAATTGCGCGGAGGGTGTGGAGAGTCTGCAGAAGGATCTAGATAGGCTGGGCGAATGGGCCAGGAAATGGCAAATGGAATTTAATGTTGGCAAGTGCGAGGGGTCCACTTTGGTAGGAATAATGGTAGGAAGGATTATTACTTACGTGGAGAAAAACCGCAGCAGGCGACGGTGCAGAGGGACCTCGGGGTCCTTGTGCATGAGTCGCAAAAACCCAGCTTGCAGGTGCAGCAGGTGGTCAGGAAGGCGAATGGGATGCTGGCCTTCATAGCGAGGGAGATTGAATATAAAAGTAGGGAGGTCTTGCTGCGGATATGTAGGGCATTGGTGAAGCTGCAGCTGGAGTACTGTGTGCAGTTTTGGGCGCCGCACCTGCGCAAAGATATTTTGGCCTTGGAGGGAGTGCAGAGGAGGTTTACTAGGCTGATGCCGGAGTTGAGGGGGTTGAGCTATGAGGAGAGGCTGAATAAACTAGGCTTGTACTCGTTGGAGTTTAGAAGAATGAGGGGAGATCTCATTGAGACATATAAGATGATGAATGGGATGGATAGGATAGAGGCGGAGAGACTCTTCCTGCTTAGAAAGGACAATAGGACTAGAGGGCACAGCCTCAAGATAAAGGGGGGGCAGTTTAGAATGGAGTTGAGGAAGAACTTCTTCACTCAAAGGGTGGTGAATCTCTGGAATTCTCTGCTCGTTGAGGTGGTGGAGGCTGCCTCGCTAAATATTTTTAAGACGCGGGTTGATGGGTTTTTGATAAGCGAGGGGATTAAGGGTTATGGGGATGGGGCGGGAATGTGGAACTGAGCCATGACAGATTAGCCATGATCTTATTGAATGGTGGGGCAGGCTCGAAGGGCTAGATGGCCTACTCCTGCTCCTATTTCTTACAAAGAAGATGCAACGTGGAATTTCTTTTCCATTTAGGGACAGGCTAGTTGAATTGCAATGCTGCTTCTGGATCTGTGTTCCTCCTTTATGCTCATTCATATGGTTTGGGCTTTGAACATCTTCCAGTACCTCTCTCACTGATAGTGGTAATATGTGAGCTTTAGTGGTAATATTTGTTAGCTGTTTGACTGGAGGAAGCATCACAACTGAGTCCATACAACCATCAGGGGTCACTGCAAAGTGATGAGAAACAAACACTCATCAACTTTCCCATTCTTTGATATTGAGGCTAATTCTAAAGCCCACTATTGCACAGTGGCAAAATGGTTAGAACTGCTGCCTCACAGCACCGTGGACCTGGGTTCAATTTTGGCCTTGAGTGACTGTCTGAAATTTGCACATTTTCCCCATAACTGTGTGGGTTTCCTGTGGGAGCTCCAGTTTCCTCCCACAGCCCAAAGGTGTGCAGGTTAGGTGGACTGGCCATGCTAAACTGCCAGTTTGTGTCCAGTGATGTGTAGGTTAGGTGGATTGGCCAAGGTAAATGCCTGGGGTTATGGGAATGGCAGGGGGAAAGGAGTACCTGGGTGGGATTTCTTTCAGTGAGTCAGTGCAGACTCGATGTGCTGGATGGCCTCTTTCTGTTATGGGTTCTATGGTATTGTCTCTTTGCCTGCAGTCAGTTAACTTGCAACAGCTCTTGAAGGGTTAATTATATTGATGGTTTAACGGAGAGCTGATCCCAAACATGTGATGTACTCTGGCTGAAATGACTATTGTTCTTGACAGCTGCTAATAGCAAATGCGTTTAGTTTAGTGTGTGAGTGTGCGTCTGTGTGTGTTCACAGATGTGACAGAAGGATTTGATTATATAAAATTTTCCTCTCGACACGTTGGTATTTTGAAAGGGCAGCGACATTCCCTTCAAGCTGGTAATTTCCTCTGAGACCGTAGAGTTATCATCATTACAACGCTTCTGTGTTTAGGTGGGTCCCTACAGTAAAGTCTGGCGAATATCTGTGATAGGTTGGGTTTTACGTAGCCTTGCAATAAATCACCCCATTGTTCTCAGTTCATGTCGGAGTGCGTTCATTTCTATCAAGAACCTGCCGTGGCTGAAATGATGTAATTTCATCTGAATGTATGTTCATATAAAACAGCACAGAAGGAGATGGTGGGAGTGGGAGGGAGTTGGCAGCGAGTGAGACAGCAGCTGAGGGCAGAGCACTCCAGTTAGTGCCTGTGAACCATATTTCCCCCTCATTCAGCATTTTTGCAGTGTTGCTCAGTAAAGTCATGGACTACTGTCAGATGTGGCTACAGTGACACCATTCTAATAGAAAGCACTCACAAAAGCTTGCACAGTATGGTAAATGTATGTCATGTGTCAATGCAAACATTTACCATTCAAGAGCCAAGAAATTAAATAAGAAATAGCATCTGAAATAGGGCATTCAGCCTTTGAACCTCCTCCTCCATTCAACAAGATAATGACAATCTACCTCAATTCCACCTTGCATCACTGTCCCCAACAAGAATATTAAACGCTGTATTCAAAAACACTCATAAACTTTTGTCTTCTGTCTTGCCTTCCTGTTGTATCACCCACTTGTAATTCAGGCATAGCACCTTTGTGGCTCTCCAATAATTTGTTCTCAAACCCACTATAAGGTGTTGACCACATATTGGATACACACTTCCACACATTTGTACCAGAAGCACCATGTATTCTGGTTAGGTCACATTCAGTGGGTGAACATACAGGAGGCCTAACACTGACTCCCGAGGAACCCCACTATAAAAGTTCCTCCAGACTGGAACATGACCGTTCACGACTGTTTTCTGTCATACAGCCAATTTTAAGAACATAAGAACATAAGAAATAGGAGCAGGAGTAGGCCATCTGGCCCTTCGAGCCTGCCCCGCCATTCAATAAGATCATGGCTGATCTGTCGTGACTCAGCTCCACCTTCCCGCCCTCTCCCCATAACCCTTAATCCCTTCTTTTATCAAAAACCCATCAACCCGTTTCTTAAAAATATTTAGCGAGGCAGCCTCCACCACTTCAACGGGCAGAGAATTCCAGAGATTCATCACCCTTTGAGTGAAGAAGTTCCTCCTCAACTCTGTTCTAAACCGTCCCCCCTTTATCTTGAGGCTGTGTCCCCTAGTCCTACTGTCTTTTTTGAGCGGGAAGAGTCTCTCCACCTCTATCCTATCCATTCCATTCATCATCTTATACGTCTCAATGAGATCTCCCCTCATTCTTCTAAACTCTAACGAGTACAAGCCTAGTTTATTCAGCCTCTCCTCATAGCTCAATCCCCTCAACTCCGGTATCAGCCGAGTAAACCTCCTCTGCACTCCCTCCAGGGCCAAAATATCCTTGCGCAGGTGCGGCGCCCAAAACTGCACACAGTACTCCAGCTGCGGCCTCACCAATGCCCTATACAGCTGCAGCAAGACCTCCCTACTTTTATATTCAATCCCCTTCGCTATGAAGGCCAGCATCCCATTCGCCTTCCTGACCACCTGCTGCACCTGCAAGCTGGGTTTTTGCGACTCATGCACAAGGACCCCGAGGTCCCTCTGCACCGTCGCCTGCTGCAGTTTTTCGCTCCGTAAGTAATAGTCCTTCCTACCATTCCTCCTACCAAAGTGGACCACCTCACACTTGCCAACATTAAATTCCATTTGCCATTTCCTGGCCCATTCGCCCAGCCTATCTAGATCCTTCTGCAGACTCTCCACACCCTCCGCACAATTTGCCTTTCCCCCAATCTTGGTGTCATCAGCAAATTTCGACACCCTGCACTCGGTTCCCTCCTCCAGATCATCTATATAAATGGTAAATAGCTGAGGCCCCAGCACCGACCCCTGGGGCACCCCACTAGTCACCAACCGCCAATCCGAATGGCATCCATTGACCCCCACTCTCTGCCTCCTATTTGACAACCAATCCTCTATCCACGCTAACACCCGACCCCCAACTCCATGTCCCCTGACCTTCTGCAATAACCTCTTGTGAGGTACCTTGTCAAACGCCTTCTGAAAATCCAGAAAGACCACATCCACCGGCTCTCCTCCATCCACTGCCCTAGACACATCCTCATAGAACTCCAGTAAATTTGTCAGACACGACTTCCCATTAATGAAACCGTGTTGTGTCCGCCCTATCAAGCAATTCCCCTCAAGATGCCTCGCTATTTCCTCCTTAATGACGGTTTCTAACATTTTACCTACCACAGACGTTAAACTAACCGGCCTATAATTCCCCGCCTTTTGCCTGGCACCTTTCTTAAACAACGGCGTAACATTAGCCGTTTTCCAATCTTCCGGCACTTCCCCGGAATCCAGCGACGTCTGGAAAATAACCACCAAGGCATCCACTATCACCTCCGCCATTTTTTTCAGAACCCTCGGATGCATTCCATCCGGTCCTGGGGACTTGTCCACAATCAGCCCCTCCAGTCTGTCGAGCATCACCTCTCTAGTAACAGTAATGTCATTAAGACCCTCCATTCCTACCACCTTTCCATCGCTAACACCCGGCAAATTATTCATGTCCTCCTCCGTGAAGACAGAAACAAAGAAGTTATTCAAGACCTTAGCCATATCCCTATCCCATACCACTAGCTCCCCTTTCTCATCCTCTAAAGGACCAACGTTTACCCTACCCAGCCTCTTTTTATATATTTTGCTCCTGTCTCTTTCATTCCATGAGATAGGACTTTGCTCGCATGTTTATTGCGCATGTACACCACATCAGTCCATTACCCTCATCTATTCTCATCAAAAACTGAAAAAACAATTATAACAAGTTAAACACAATTTGCCCATAACAAATTTGTGCAAATTCACATTTGCCCAAGTGACTTTTAATTTTGTCCATAATTATTGCTTCTAAGAGCTTTCCCACCACTGAGGTTAAATTGAATGGCCTGTAGTCACTTGTTTTGTCCTTGCACCTTTTTGAACAACCAATCACCTGTGACATTACACCTTGACTTTTTTTTTCTCTTCTCTCGAAAGTGTTTGCACTGCTCTCCACCACTGACTTCAACTGAGAGTCTCTGAGGCTCTTCTTTCTCAGGCTCACTATGAGGGTCTCTGACGCTGTTCTCTCTCAGGTTCACTTTGAGGGTTTCCAACACTGTTCTCCCTCAGACTCACCATGTTGATTTCGCACTGTTCTCTCTCGGGCTCGCTGTGACGGTCTCGCACTGTTCTCTCTCGGGCTCGCCTTGACGGTCTCGCACTGTTCTCCCTCAGACTCACCATGTTGATTTCGCACTGTTCTCTCTCGGGCTCGCTGTGACGGTCTCGCACTGTTCTCTCTCGGGCTCGCTGTGACGGTCTCGCACTGTTCTCTCTCGGGCTCGCTGTGACGGTCTCGCACTGTTCTCTCTCGGGCTCACTGTGACGTTCTCGCACTGTCCTCTCTCGGGCTCACTGTGACGTTCTCGCACTGTTCTCTCTCGGGCTCGCTGTGACGGTCTCGCACTGTTCTCTCTCGGGCTCGCTGTGACGGTCTCGCACTGTTCTCTCTCGGGCTCGCTGTGACGGTCTCGCACTGTTCTCTCTCGGGCTCACTGTGACGTTCTCGCACTGTCCTCTCTCGGGCTCACTGTGACGTTCTCGCACTGTTCTCTCTCGGGCTCACTGTGACGTTCTCGCACTGTTCTCTCTCGGGCTCGCTGTGACGGTCTCGCACTGTTCTCTCTCGGGCTCGCTGTGACGGTCTCGCACTGTCCTCTCTCGGGCTCGCTGTGACGGTCTCGCACTGTCCTCTCTCGGGCTCGCTGTGACGGTCTCGCACTGTCCTCTCTCGGGCTCACTGTGACGGTCTCGCACTGTTCTCTCTCGGGCTCGCTGTGACGGTCTCGCACTGTCCTCTCTCGGGCTCGCTGTGACGGTCTCGCACTGTTCTCTCTCGGGCTCACTGTGACGTTCTCGCACTGTTCTCTCTCGGGCTCGCTGTGACGTTCTCGCACTGTTCTCTCTCGGGCTCGCTGTGACGGTCTCGCACTGTTCTCTCTCGGGCTCGCTGTGACGGTCTCGCACTGTCCTCTCTCGGGCTCGCTGTGACGGTCTCGCACTGTCCTCTCTCGGGCTCACTGTGACGGTCTCGCACTGTTCTCTCTCGGGCTCGCTGTGACGGTCTCGCACTGTCCTCTCTCGGGCTCGCTGTGACGGTCTCGCACTGTTCTCTCTCGGGCTCGCTGTGACGGTCTCGCACTGTTCTCTCTCGGGCTCGCTGTGACGGTCTCGCACTGTCCTTTCTCGGGCTCGCTGTGACGGTCTCGCACTGTCCTCTCCCAGGCTCGCTGTGACGGTCTCGCACTGTCCTCTCTCGGGCTCGCTGTGACGGTCTCGCACTGTTCTCTCTCGGGCTCGCTGTGACGGTCTCGCACTGTTCTCTCTCGGGCTCGCTGTGACCGTCTCGCACTGTCCTCTCTCGGGCTCGCTGTTACGGTCTCGCACTGTTCTCTCTCGGGCTCGCTGTGACGGTCTTGCACTGTCCTCTCTCGGGCTCGCTGTGACGGTCTCACACTGTTCTCTCTCGGGCTCACTGTGACGGTCTCGCACTGTCCTTTCTCGGGCTCACTGTGACGGTCTCGCACTGTTCTCTCTCGGGCTCACTGTGACGGTCTCGCACTGTTCTCTCTCGGGCTCGCTGTGACGGTCTCGCACTGTCCTTTCTCGGGCTCGCTGTGACGGTCTCGCACTGTCCTCTCTCGGGCTCACTGTGACGGTCTCGCACTGTTCTCTCTCGGGCTCGCTGTGACGGTCTCGCACTGTCCTCTCTCGGGCTCGCTGTGACGGTCTCGCACTGTCCTCTCCCGGGCTCGCTGTGACGGTGTCGCACTGTTCTCTCTCGGGCTCGCTGTGACGGTCTCGCACTGTCCTCTCTCGGGCTCACTGTGACGGTCTCGCACTGTTCTCTCTCGGGCTCGCTGTGACGGTCTCGCACTGTTCTCTCTCGGGCTCACTGTGACGGTCTCGCACTGTTCTCTCTCGGGCTCGCTGTGACGGTCTCGCACTGTTCTCTCTCGGGCTCGCTGTGACGGTCTCGCACTGTTCTCTCTCGGGCTCACTGTGACGGTCTCGCACTGTTCTCTCTCGGGCTCACTGTGACGGTCTCGCACTGTTCTCTCTCGGGCTCGCTGTGACGGTCTCGCACTGTTCTCTCTCGGGCTCGCTGTGACGGTCTCGCACTGTTCTCTCTCGGGCTCACTGTGACGGTCTCGCACTGTTCTCTCTCGGGCTCACTGTGACGGTCTCGCACTGTTCTCTCTCGGGCTCGCTGTGACGGTCTCGCACTGTTCTCTCTCGGGCTCGCTGTGACGGTCTCGCACTGTTCTCTCTCGGGCTCGCTGTGACGGTCTCGCACTGTTCTCTCTCGGGCTCGCTGTGACGGTCTCGCACTGTTCTGTCTCGGGCTCGCTGTGACGTCTCGCACTGTTCTCTCTCGGGCTCACTGTGACGGTCTCGCACTGTTCTCTCTCGGGCTCGCTGTGACGGTCTCGCACTGTTCTCTCTCGGGCTCGCTGTGACGGTCTTGCACTGTTCTCTCTCGGACTCGCTGTGACGGTCTCGCACTGTCCTCTCTCGGGCTCGCTGTGACGGTCTCGCACTGTTCTCTCTCGGGCTCGCTGTGACGGTGTTGCACTGTCCTCTCTTGGGCTCGCTGTGACGGTCTCGCACTGTTCTCTCTCGGGCTCGCTGTGACGGTCTCGCACTGTTCTCTCTCGGGCTCGCTGTGACGGTCTCGCACTGTTCTCTTTCGGGCTCACTGTGACGGTCTCGCACTGTTCTCTCTCGGGCTCACTGTGACGGTCTCGCACTGTTCTCTCTCGGGCTCGCTGTGACGGTCTCGCACTGTTCTCTCTCGGGCTCGCTGTGACGGTCTCGCACTGTTCTCTCTCGGGCTCGCTGTGACGGTCTCGCACTGTTCTCTCTCGGGCTCGCTGTGACGGTCTCGCACTGTTCTCTCTCGGGCTCGCTGTGACGGTCTCGCACTGTTCTCTCTCGGGCTCGCTGTGACGGTCTCGCACTGTTCTCTCTCGGGCTCGCTGTGACGGTCTCGCACTGTTCTCTCTCGGGCTCGCTGTGACGGTCTTGCACTGTTCTCTCTCGGACTCGCTGTGACGGTCTCGCACTGTCCTCTCTCGGGCTCGCTGTGACGGTCTCGCACTGTTCTCTCTCGGGCTCGCTGTGACGGTGTTGCACTGTCCTCTCTTGGGCTCGCTGTGACGGTCTCGCACTGTTCTCTCTCGGACTCGCTGTGACGGTCTCGCACTGTTCTCTCTCGGGCTCGCTGTGACGGTCTCGCACTGTTCTCTCTCGGGCTCGCTGTGACGGTCTCGCACTGTTCTCTCTCGGGCTCGCTGTGACGGTCTCGCACTGTTCTCTCTCGGGCTCGCTGTGACGGTCTCGCACTGTCCTCTCTCGGACTCGCTGTGACGGTCTCGCACTGTCCTCTCTCGGGCTCGCTGTGACGGTCTCGCACTGTTGTCTCTCGGGCTCGCTGTGACGGTCTTGCACTGTCCTCTCTTGGGCTCGCTGTGACGGTCTCGCACTGTTCTCTCTCGGACTCGCTGTGACGGTCTCGCACTGTTCTCTCTCGGGCTCGCTGTGACGGTCTCGCACTGTTCTCTCTCGGGCTCGCTGTGACGGTCTCGCACTGTTCTCTCTCGGGCTCGCTGTGACGGTCTCGCACTGTTCTCTCTCGGGCTCGCTGTGACGGTCTCGCACTGTCCTCTCTCGGACTCGCTGTGACGGTCTCGCACTGTCCTCTCTCGGGCTCGCTGTGACGGTCTCGCACTGTCCTCTCTCGGGCTCGCTGTGACGGTCTCGCACTGTCCTCTCTCGGGCTCGCTGTGACGGTCTCGCACTGTTCTCTCTCGGGCTCGCTGTGACGGTCTCGCACTGTTCTCTCTCGGGCTCACTGTGACGTTCTCGCACTGTTCTCTCTCGGGCTCGCTGTGACGGTCTCGCACTGTTCTCTCTCGGGCTCGCTGTGACGGTCTCGCACTGTCCTTTCTCGGGCTCGCTGTGACGGTCTCGCACTGTCCTCTCCCAGGCTCGCTGTGACGGTCTCGCACTGTCCTCTCTCGGGCTCGCTGTGACGGTCTCGCACTGTTCTCTCTCGGGCTCGCTGTGACGGTCTCGCACTGTTCTCTCTCGGGCTCGCTGTGACCGTCTCGCACTGTCCTCTCTCGGGCTCGCTGTGACGGTCTCGCACTGTTCTCTCTCGGGCTCGCTGTGACGGTCTTGCACTGTCCTCTCTCGGGCTCGCTGTGACGGTCTCACACTGTTCTCTCTCGGGCTCACTGTGACGGTCTCGCACTGTCCTTTCTCGGGCTCACTGTGACGGTCTCGCACTGTTCTCTCTCGGGCTCACTGTGACGGTCTCGCACTGTTCTCTCTCGGGCTCGCTGTGACGGTCTCGCACTGTCCTTTCTCGGGCTCGCTGTGACGGTCTCGCACTGTCCTCTCTCGGGCTCACTGTGACGGTCTCGCACTGTCCTCTCTCGGGCTCGCTGTGACGGTCTCGCACTGTCCTCTCTCGGGCTCGCTGTGACGGTCTCGCACTGTCCTCTCCCGGGCTCGCTGTGACGGTGTCGCACTGTTCTCTCTCGGGCTCGCTGTGACGGTCTCGCACTGTCCTCTCTCGGGCTCACTGTGACGGTCTCGCACTGTTCTCTCTCGGGCTCGCTGTGACGGTCTCGCACTGTTCTCTCTTGGGCTCACTGTGACGGTCTCGCACTGTTCTCTCTCGGGCTCGCTGTGACGGTCTCGCACTGTTCTCTCTCGGGCTCGCTGTGACGGTCTCGCACTGTTCTCTCTCGGGCTCACTGTGACGGTCTCGCACTGTTCTCTCTCGGGCTCACTGTGACGGTCTCGCACTGTTCTCTCTCGGGCTCGCTGTGACGGTCTCGCACTGTTCTCTCTCGGGCTCGCTGTGACGGTCTTGCACTGTTCTCTCTCGGGCTCACTGTGACGGTCTCGCACTGTTCTCTCTCGGGCTCGCTGTGACGGTCTCGCACTGTTCTCTCTCGGGCTCACTGTGACGGTCTCGCACTGTTCTCTCTCGGGCTCGCTGTGACGGTCTCGCACTGTTCTCTCTCGGGCTCGCTGTGACGGTCTCGCACTGTTCTCTCTCGGGCTCGCTGTGACGGTCTTGCACTGTTCTCTCTCGGGCTCACTGTGACGGTCTCGCACTGTTCTCTCTCGGGCTCACTGTGACGGTCTTGCACTGTTCTCTCTCGGGCTCACTGTGACGGTCTCGCACTGTTCTCTCTCGGGCTCGCTGTGACGGTCTCGCACTGTTCTCTCTCGGGCTCGCTGTGACGGTCTCGCACTGTTCTCTCTCGGGCTCGCTGTGACGGTCTCGCACTGTTCTCTCTCGGGCTCGCTGTGACGGTCTCGCACTGTTCTGTCTCGGGCTCGCTGTGACGTCTCGCACTGTTCTCTCTCGGGCTCACTGTGACGGTCTCGCACTGTCCTCTCCCAGGCTCGCTGTGACGGTCTCGCACTGTCCTCTCTCGGGCTCGCTGTGACGGTCTCGCACTGTTCTCTCTCGGGCTCGCTGTGACGGTCTCGCACTGTCCTCTCTCGGGCTCGCTGTGACGGTCTCGCACTGTTCTCTCTCGGGCTCGCTGTGACGGTGTTGCACTGTCCTCTCTTGGGCTCGCTGTGACGGTCTCGCACTGTTCTCTCTCGGGCTCGCTGTGACGGTCTCGCACTGTTCTCTCTCGGGCTCACTGTGACGGTCTCGCACTGTTCTCTCTCGGGCTCACTGTGACGGTCTCGCACTGTTCTCTCTCGGGCTCGCTGTGACGGTCTCGCACTGTTCTCTCTCGGGCTCGCTGTGACGGTCTCGCACTGTTCTCTCTCGGGCTCGCTGTGACGGTCTCGCACTGTTCTCTCTCGGGCTCGCTGTGACGGTCTCGCACTGTTCTCTCTCGGGCTCGCTGTGACGGTCTCGCACTGTTCTCTCTCGGGCTCGCTGTGACGGTCTCGCACTGTTCTCTCTCGGGCTCACTGTGACGGTCTCGCACTGTTCTCTCTCGGGCTCGCTGTGACGGTCTCGCACTGTTCTCTCTCGGGCTCGCTGTGACGGTCTTGCACTGTTCTCTCTCGGACTCGCTGTGACGGTGTTGCACTGTCCTCTCTTGGGCTCGCTGTGACGGTCTCGCACTGTTCTCTCTCGGACTCGCTGTGACGGTCTCGCACTGTTCTCTCTCGGGCTCGCTGTGACGGTCTCGCACTGTTCTCTCTCGGGCTCGCTGTGACGGTCTCGCACTGTTCTCTCTCGGGCTCGCTGTGACGGTCTCGCACTGTTCTCTCTCGGGCTCGCTGTGACGGTCTCGCACTGTCCTCTCTCGGACTCGCTGTGACGGTCTCGCACTGTCCTCTCTCGGGCTCGCTGTGACGGTCTCGCACTGTTCTCTCTCGGGCTCGCTGTGACGGTCTTGCACTGTCCTCTCTTGGGCTCGCTGTGACGGTCTCGCACTGTTCTCTCTCGGACTCGCTGTGACGGTCTCGCACTGTTCTCTCTCGGGCTCGCTGTGACGGTCTCGCACTGTTCTCTCTCGGGCTCGCTGTGACGGTCTCGCACTGTTCTCTCTCGGGCTCACTGTGACGGTCTCGCACTGTTCTCTCTCGGGCTCGCTGTGACGGTCTCGCACTGTCCTCTCTCGGACTCGCTGTGACGGTCTCGCACTGTCCTCTCTCGGGCTCGCTGTGACGGTCTCGCACTGTCCTCTCTCGGGCTCGCTGTGACGGTCTCGCACTGTTCTCGGGCTCGCTGTGACGGTCTCGCACTGTTCTCTCTCGGGCTCGCTGTGACGGTCTCGCACTGTCCTCTCTCGGGCTCGCTGTGACGGTCTCGCACTGTCCTCTCTCGGGCTCGCTGTGACGGTCTCGCACTGTTCTGTCTCGGGCTCGCTGTGACGGTCTCGCACTGTTCTCTCTCGGGCTCGCTGTGACGGTCTCGCACTGTTCTCTCTCGGGCTCGCTGTGACGGTCTCGCACTGTTCTCTCTCGGGCTCGCTGTGACGGTCTCGCACTGTTCTCTCTCGGGCTCACTGTGACGGTCTCGCACTGTTCTCTCTCGGGCTCACTGTGACGGTCTCGCACTTCTCTGTCAGTCTAAAATGTGATGCTCAGAAGTGTACGCTGTATTCCAGGTGGGTTCTTGTGGCACTAGAACACTGATTTCTTTTTAAAAGCCCTCTATCTGAGGAGGATTGGAAAATTGTGATCAGTTTCTCTGCAATTTCTACTCTTGGTTCCCTCAGCAACCTTGGATACATTACAACTGAACCAGATAACCTATCTTCTTTAAGTGCCTCTTCTTTATTTTTATCTCATCCAATGACTACTCCTTTACTGTAGCTTTGGCAAAGTTGTCTTTCTCCATAAACATTGTGTGATTCTGTACCTCTGCCATATTTTCTGCCTCCACCAGTGGCCTTGATGCTGATTCCAATGGACCTGAATTTCTGCAGAGTGGCAATCCACTCGTACTCTCTTACCTTCAGATTGTTTCAATCATTTCTTACCCAACTGTCTGTCTCAGGCCAGGTGAGAACTATGTAGGACAGTGCACTCCTGAGCCTTCTGTTGAGGATTTCATTGTCAGGTGTAAGGATGTCTTGTCAGCAGCTGTAAATCAGGTAAGTATAAAGGTCACTGTCAAGCCAAGGAGAAGCCAGGTTTGTCAAGTAATGGGTAGAATTTGGCGATGGGAAGGTGAGGGAGGGCAGGCGGGAGAGGGGGGTGTTGGGCAGTTGGACAGGGGAGAGGTGGATGGCATTCGAAGGCAGAATGGGGTCTAAATATTGCAAATGTAAACTCAGTTTTCAGTGTAACTCTGAATCTTGAGTGTGAATTGCAATCCCCATACCTATCCTCGGATACATAATGTTGAATTCCCAAGATGCTGAGATTACGAAAGGAGGGATTACCCACTTCCGTTGGAATTCTGAGATTGCCTCCTGCGTTTCTGTTTGGGGATGTGGGGGTGTTATTCTGAGAAATGAGGTGTGGCAATCTGTATTTTTGCTGGGGAATTATTGAATGTAGCAAGGAAGAACTATTTCCAGTAGCGATAAGGTCAGTAACTAGTGAATGCAGATTTAAGATAATTAAAGTCATCGAGGTTTACAGCATGGAAACAGGCCCATTGGCCCAACTTGTCCACACCGCTGTTTTTTTTTAAATCCCCTAAACTAATCCCAATTGCTCGCATTTGGCCCATATCCCTCTATACCCATCTTACCCATGTAACTATCTAAATGCTTTATAGAACTAATAATTTTCACACAGTGAGTTGTTGTGATCAGGAATGCACAGGCTAAAATGGTTTTGTGGAGATGCCGGCGTTGGACTGGGGTGGACACAATAAGAAGCCTCGCATCATCAGGTTAAAGTCCAGCAGGTTTATTTGGTAGCACAAGCTTTCAGAATGCTGCTCCTTCATTAGATGAGTGATGAAGGGCTAGCAATCCAAAAACTCATGATTCCAACTAAACCTGCTGGACTTTAACCTGGTGTTGTGAGACTCCTTAAAAAGGTGATGGAAACAGATTTGATAGTTACATCCAGAAGAGAAATACTTGAAAAAGAAAGATTTGTGAACTATGGGAGTGGAGTTAATTGAATCGATCTTTCAGAGAACTGGTACAAGCATTCTGGGCTGAATGACTGCTTGTGCCGTATGACTCCCTAAACAAAGGCATTTTGTGGATCAGATCCTCCCCAGCTGCAGAGATTTAGGCCACAAAGGGACTTGCGGGTAAATATAAACTTTAAATAGAGTGTGATGTTCCTGTGAGGAAGCATATGAAGGAAAGTTCTGGTGAACTGCAGTGTAATTGAATGGAAAAAGGATGAATCATTGTAAGTGCATGGGAACTCACTGATCAAAGCATGCTGGAGATGTTTGTGGTCAGCCAAGTGGATTGGTTATGTGATTAATGATCAGATTAATAGACGTCGTGCAGCTCCCTCTGCACCTTATTTTCCACTGGTCCCCAGGACTGACATCAACATGCCTTTTTAAAAACAAGTTTTTAATTGTGCTCTTGTGGGACTTCTGTTTGTGGTCTATTACACCTTAGCATTGCAGACAGAAGTCTGACATGTTACATAAACTGCAAGGAACAAAGGTTTTTATTTTAATTTTGCTTAATAAGATTCCTACGTGAGACTAGGTATATTGCTCACAAATGAAAGGAGTGTGGAAGGTCATTTGGCTCAAAGTAGCTCATTTAGCTGGAAGAAAACAATAGCCGCCCCCTTCCTGCACAATTAGTATACCCAGCTGTTTTTAAGTACTGCCAGGGTTTTTGTCTGGACTACCCCATGCAATGTCTGCTCCATTTTAATTCTCTTCCATCTACCCTAAATTTACCTTTTACAATTTATGAACCATTCTCACAAATTGGTTTGCAGTCACCTGATTGATTTCTACAACTTACTGTCTTGTGTTGCTCTATGAGTTTTCATCTTAAATCACTTCCCTATAAGACTGAAACACAGATATTTCCAATCATTCCTCTCAGCTCAGCATCCTTGATGTTAGGCAGCAATCACATGTTACTTGCTTGCACTGGCTTCAGGGTGACTAGAATTGGACGCAGTCCTTGGAAATGCAGTTCGACCAAAGCACACTGCCACTTGCCTTCCTGTTTGACTCTGCAGTGCAGCCCTCTGTTTGCCTTGTCGATCACCCCTCTGTCATGATTGTATAACCAGGAATGGGTTCGAATTTTACTTTCCTGTGAGATTCTCTCCAGTCTTTTAAACAATGTTGATTCCTTGGTGGTTTGTGTTCGGGCACTGGTGACTTGCACAATCGCTGTTATTCCAGCAGGGAGCTAAGTAGGATTTCTCCAGCACAAAAACAAAAAATACTTGAAAATCTCAGCAGGTTTGACAGCATCTGTGGAGAGAGAATAGAGCTAACTTTTTGAGTCTGGATGACCCTTGTTAGAGCTGAAGATAAAGAAAATAGGGCAAGATTTATACCGTTGTGGGGGGGGGTGTAATTGACCAAGATGTCAGAGATAGAAGGACAAAGAGGATGTAAAGACGGTGATAAAGGCTGAGAATGTTGCTAATGGCATCCATTAAGAGATCGGAATGTGTAAATGGCAGAACAAAAGTGCAGAATGTCGAAGGACAAACTATGGAATGTGACAGATGGCCCTTGTCAGGTGGGGGGAAGGGAAACAAAATGGAGAGTGAAATTAAAGTTTTAATGCCACAAGTAGGCTTATATTAATATTGCAATGAAGTTACTGTGAAAATCCCTGAGTTTGTCACGCTGTAGTACCTGTTTGGGTACACTGGGAGAATTTAGCATGGCCAGTGTGCTAACTTTTGGACTGTGGGAGGAAACCAGAGTACTCGGAGGAAACCCACGGAGACACAGGGAGAAGTGACCCAAGCAGGGAATTGAACCTGGTTCTATGAGGCAGCAGTGCTAATCACTGTGCTGCCCATAGTTAGAAGTGGACAAATGAAACTGTGGTAAAAATTAAAATCTAAATATATACTAGAATATGAAGTAATAAAAGTTGATTAATAAAAATAAATGAAATAAACTGAAACAAATGGAGATGAAGGAGAGCGTTCATGCTGTGAAGCAGTTGAACTCAGCTTTCAACAGAAGGCTGTAAAGTGCCTGATTGGAAGATGAGATGCTGTTGCTGCAGTTTACGTTGGGATTTCTCTGGACTGCTTAACTCAGCAACTCACTGAATAGACTCTCCACTTCTTTGTGGAGTTGTTGAAAATATTAGTTGTGTAACCACCTTGGTTGTTTCAATTCCACCCCATTTTTAGCCAAAAATATGAAGTTGTATTTTATGAATTTACCATTAGCTGATAACTCAGTGATGCTGTGGGATAATGTCTGTGAAATAAAAGGGAATGGTCTCTTTGGAAGCAGGAATTCAGTATGGATCTGTAGGTCAATATTTTGATATACTGGGGAACCCACGTCGGGTACTGAGCTCCAAGTGCAAAACACCATTGTGCTTAAAAAGAGCAGAGAAGTACAAAAGATGAATGGGGGTAAAGGTTGAGTTTGTGCAACCTGGATTTCAAAAACCTACAAGTTGTCGAATTTATAAATATTCATTCATGGGATATGAGTGTCACTGGCTGGGCCAGTATTTATTGCCCAATTGATCTTGAAGGGGAGTTGCGCAAAGATATTTTGGCCTTGGAGGGAGTGCAGAGGAGGTTTACTAGACTGATACCGGAGTTGTGGGGGTTGAGCTATGAGGAGAGGCTGAATAAACTAGGCTTGTACTCGTTGGAGTTTAGAAGAATGAGGGGAGATCTCATTGAGACTTATATGAATGGAATGGATAGGATAGAGGTGGAGAGACTCTTCCCGCTCAAAAAAGACAGTAGGACTAGGGGGCACAGCCTCAAGATAAAGGGGGGCAGGTTTAGAACGGAGTTGAGGAGGAACTTCTTCACTCAAAGGGTGGTGAATCTCTGGAATTCTCTGCCCGTTGAAGTGGTGGAGGCTGCCTCGCTAAATATTTTTAAGATGCGGATTGATGGGTTTTTGAGGGGATTAAGGGTTATGGGGAGAGGGCGGGAAAGTGGAACTGAGCCACGACAGATCAGCCATGATCTTATTGAATGGCAGGGCAGGCTCGAAGGGCTAGATGGCCTACTCCTGCTCCTATTTCTTATGTTCTTAAGAGTCAGCCAAATGTAGGCCAGACTAGGCAAGAATAGCAGATTAAAACACTGTGCGGATGCTGTAATCCTAAACAGAAACAGAAAATGCTGGAAAATCTCAGCAGGTCTGACAGCATCTATGGAAAGCTTTGACAAAGGTCATCCAGATTTGAAACATTGGCTCTGTTCTCTCTCCAAGGATGGCACATTTCAGTCCCTAAAAGACACAGTGAACCAGATGGGTTTTTACAAAAATTGACAATGGTTTCATGGTCATTGTTAGACTTTTAAGTTGAGATTTTTATTGAATTCAAATTTCACCATCTACAGTAGCAGGATTTGAACCTGGAAGCCAGAGTTTATCCCGGGTCTCCAGATTACCAGTCCAGTGACAGTGCCACTATGTCACCACCTCCCCTAATGAACCAGAAAGCTCTGCTATTAGCAAGCTTTATAAGGAAATGATTCACAACTGGAGATGGTGCTGTCTCATCTCATTCTTCATAATACCTTGTGCTTTCACAAATCTACTCTGTTTTTCTCCTCAAACTGTAAAGGTTTCTATAAAAGGGAGGGGATTTGTTTTAACGTATGGCTGTTATGTGGAAAGCTCACAGGGGCTTTGTTTGCTATCGCTTACAGCAAGCCATGGTGCAGCTCATCAAAGAGGCAGCTGGACAGAATGAAGTCTCCCCACGAGATGAGTCTCCGACAGAGATCCTCAATCAGGTCTGCCCATCCACCTGGCGTGGTGCCTGCAAAACTGCTGTGCAGTTGCTATTTGGACAGGCAGGATTGGTAAGTGACTGCAGTTTAATACTGTTACACTCAGCATTGGAAGTGACACACACTAGGAGGTGCACCTATTCCAATCCATAGTCCAGTGGCTGCATTGGGCAACAGTTGTGCCCCAAGTGACTGAGTGAGGGTTTATAATTGGATTCACCCCTTCACTGTATTATGATCTGAATCAGAGCATTAGTGAGAAATGATCCTGTGGAAATGGGGCATTGGAAGTTCTGTAGATTTGTCAATTTGGCCATTGTCATCCAATTCCCAGCATCTGCATGAATCACTAGTGAACAAGCAAAATATCATCCCGAGAGTTGCTTATCCAAGTAGTGCAAGACGAGAGTAGCATATGATTCTTCCATCTTTAGAACTTGGGTTATTATTCTTCAACTTGTGACAGTTTTGTTTAAATCTAGTCCAGATTAATGGAACATAAGAACAGGAGTATGCCAATCAGCCCATCTACCCTGTTCTACCATTCAATTAGATTAATACTTCAATGCTACTTTCCCCACTATCCCCATATCCCTTGATGTCACTAATCTCCCGAAATCTGAGAGTTTCTGTCTTGAACATGTTCAATAATTGAGCTTACACAGTCTCTGGTATAGAGAATTCCACAGATTCACCATCCTCTGAGTGTAGAAATTCCTCCTCATCTCAGTCCGAGATAAGAGAGAGCATAAGAAAACTTGGAAAATTTCCCAACTCTCCCAAATAATACCATGAGCTCTTTGAATTCTCCTGGCTGGATCTCAGTTCAATAACTCGTGGAAAACATCAACTCTGACAATGCAACCAGAGACTGGGCCAGGAAATGGCAAATGGAATTTAATGTTGGCAAGTGTGAGGTGGTCCACTTTGGTAGGAGGAATGGTAGGAAGGACTATTACTTACGGGGCGAAAAACTGCAGCAGGCGACGGTGCAGAGGGACCTCGGGGTCCTTGTGCATGAGTCGCAAAAACCCAGCTTGCAGGTGCAGCAGGTGGTCAGGAAGGCGAATGGGATGCTGGCCTTCATAGCGAAGGGGATTGAATATAAAAGTAGGGAGGTCTTGCTGCAGCTGTATAGGGCATTGGTGAGGCCGCAGCTGGAGTACTGTGTGCAGTTTTGGGCGCCGCACCTGCGCAAGGATGTTTTGGCCCTGGAGGGAGTGCAGAGGAGGTTTACTCGGCTGATACCGGAGTTGAGGGGATTGAGCTATGAGGAGAGGCTGAATAAACTAGGCTTGTACTCGTTAGAGTTTAGAAGAATGAGGGGAGATCTCATTGAGACGTATAAGATGATGAATGGGATGGATAGGATAGAGGTGGAGAGACTGTTCCCGCTCAAAAAAGACAGTAGGACTAGGGGGCACAGCCTCAAGATAAAGGGGGGGCGGTTTAGAACAGAGTTGAGGAGGAACTTCTTCACTCAAAGGGTGGTGAATCTCTGGAATTCTCTGCCCGTTGAAGTGGTGGAGGCTGCCTCGCTAAATATTTTTAAGAAACGGGTTGATGGGTTTTTGATAAGAGAAGGGATTAAGGGTTATGGGGAGAGGGCGGGAAGGTGGAGCTGAGTCACGACAGATCAGCCATGATCTTATTGAATGGCGGGGCAGGCTCGAAGGGCCAGATGGCCTACTCCTGCTCCTATTTCTTATGTTCTTATGTTCTTATGTTCAACACTCTGTCAGTACTGCATTCACTCGAGTGTCAGCCTAGATTATATTCTTAACACTCCAGAGTGGAACTTGAACCTATCTCCTGATGATCCAGAGGTAAAAGTGACATCCAGTGGGCCATGAACATTCCTTCATGAAATAAGTCTACATCTCTTTAATGTGAGTAGGCTAACAGCACAACTGGCTCCAATGTTAACTGTTTAAGTTCGATTAGCTAGTCTTGTACTAGACATTGAACTGTGTAAGATTAATCTGTTTTCTATTTAGCAGTCACAGTGACTCTTGTGCCAGCCTGAGAAGTACGTCACTTTCTTCTTGATTCTTAATCTCCCCAAGTTACCAGATGTACAATCTCAAACTGGAGGATTGAAGGGCCGTTTGCTTTCTCCCAGGCATTCACTGATGCTCTGATACAAGCCTTCGGAGCTGCTTTCTACTCCATAATCTGTCATCAACAATGTTCCCTCTCAAATTTAGTTGTTGTGTGGGGCCAGATTTTTTTCAGTGTGAGGTCCTTTTACGTTTAGCAGGCACACATATTTATCACAAAACCACAGGCCTTCCAGGCTGCTGCTTGGCTGCATAGTTTAGCAGGAATATTGGGCAGGGCATCGATCATCCCCCAGCTGCCCCAGATGAGCCATACGCAGGAAGAAGGTCCCTGAATTTGATCTCTGATGGTTTATGTTGAGCCAGGGTTGGAAGGTCCCTCAGTTTACACATCAACAGAAACACTGTATTTAGTCATGAAATCTCGCAAGTTAAGCAGTGATGGGTGTGGTGTTGAACTAATGTCTTTTTTTGGAACTATCAGGTGGTGGTGGATACAGCGCAAATTGAGAACAAAGAAGCTTACGCCCCACAGATTAGCCTGGAGGGCTCCAGGATCTTGGTTCAGGTCCCTTCAACATGGTAAGTGTAATCGTTTTTAAGGGTATAATGGAAGTGATCCCTGGCTTGTTCATTTCAAAGGGGCAGCATGGATTTACAAAGACATGCAGAGTCGAGCCTTTGGGATATTGGTTTGCAACTAACAGCTGTATGCTTCGAAAACTTCATTCTAACTCTCTTAAACTCCCTAACAATGTTTGAATGGATCTACCTTGCATTAAGTTGATCTTTCTCTACACCCTAGCTATGACTGTAACACTACATTCTGCACTGTCTCATTTCCTTCTCTATGAATGGTATGTTTTGTCAGTATAGTGTACAAGAAACAATACTTTTCACTGCACGTAAATATACGTGACAATAATAAGTCAAATCAAATTTTAAAAAATCTATTTGGACTTTAACACCAAAACTAACATCAAATTACTTTATTCTTTACCTTATTTTTTCCAGAAGGCTGGGATTTGCCCTGGGAATGATATCATCACTCCCTCTGATTTTATTTGAAATGCCTGCATGATTTATGTATATGGGTGGTCTCTTTAAATTTGGTTGTGTGGCTGCATGCACAATGTTGAAAAGGGCCAATTTCTGTGCAGCCTTTGGGGGACTGTTGCTGAGTGGCTACACAGCTTTGTAGGAGCATTGGATGGGAGATGTGACCAGTGCTAATTGGTGTGTGTTGGTGCACATGTACAAGGCTGATCTGTGAACTCTGTAATTGTAATTTTCTCTCAATGTGGATTGAATTAATTAAGACTCATAAGATAGAACTATAAATTATACTGCTCTTTAATGTTTACAATTTAAGATGACTTGAGGCTATTATGTAATTATGTGGTGTAAATACAGTTGTTTAAGCGCTTAAATTTGCATGAAATTTCTTTGTTTGCTACTTCAACAGAGGAATTCACACATTTAAAATAAATAGGTTAATACCTCAACCGGTCTGACCACATCAGTGAGCAAGAAGCAGAATTAACATTTCCGCTCCCGTATAACTCTTCCTCAGAACTCAAGAAAAATAATCATACTGGACTTGAAACATTAACTCTGATTCTCTCTCCACAGATGTGCCAGACCCTCTGAGTTTTTCCTGCACTTTTTCATTCTAGACCTCCAGCATCTGCAGTATTTTGCTTTTGTTCTGAGTTAATATCTCTGTTTGAACAGGGATTTCATGTTGATTTATCAAGTGTTTGTAACCCAATGTTATGGAGTATAAATTCTAGATCTATTACATGAATGCTTTTGGACTTTATGTGACAGGTACTAACGCACCAGTCCTGTGTAAGTGATGTTAAAGGGATCAATATTAACTGGCACACTGAGACAACACCCTTGCTATTATTTCTATAATATCATTGACATTTTTGTGCTCACCTGAACGAACAGGTGTGACCTCAATTTCACATCTCATCACTTCAGATAGTGCAGTGCACCTCATTGCCAAATCAGGAGTGTCATTTTAGATAATGCATTGGATTGGGGTAGGCACAGTAAGCACTCACAACATCAGGTCAAAGTCCAACAGATTTATTTAGTAGCACAAGCTTTGGGATGTTACCCCTTCATCAGGTGACTCACTAATGAAATGAGCAACGCTCTGAAAGCTCGTGCTACCAAATAAACCTGTTGGATTTTAACCTGGTGTTGTGAGATGATGAATGGGATGGATAGGATAGAGGTGGAGAGACTGTTCCCGCTCAAAAAAGACAGTAGGACTAGGGGGCACAGCCTCAAGATAAAGGGGGGGCGGTTTAGAACAGAGTTGAGGAGGAACTTCTTCACTCAAAGGGTGGTGAATCTCTGGAATTCTCTGCCCGTTGAAGTGGTGGAGGCTGCCTCGCTAAATATTTTTAAGAAACGGGTTGATGGGTTTTTGATAAGAGAAGGGATTAAGGGTTATGGGGAGAGGGCGGGAAGGTGGAGCTGAGTCACGACAGATCAGCCATGATCTTATTGAATGGCGGGGCAGGCTCGAAGGGCCAGATGGCCTACTCCTGCTCCTATTTCTTATGTTCTTATGTTCTTATGAGACATCTTACTAATCTTAGATTATGCATTCAATACTCTGGAGGAGGACTTTCACCCATGACTTTCTGACTTAGATGCAAGAGTTCTACCCAATGAACCAGAGCCAGTTCCTTTAATTCTGCAAACTTGCCACTTGTTTGTGATGGTGGCCTCTGGAGTAGATAGCCATCATTAGGAAGGTTCATAGTGCAGGAACACCAAAGAAATTGGGGTGGGGGGATTGTAATTGTGTTTTCTTACTGTTTTTTAACCTCTCTCCCAAGGTGTTTGAAGGAGGATCCTGCCACCATGTCTCTCTTACAGAGATGCCTGGACCCAGAGAAAACACTCGGGCTGGTGGATGTATTGTATACAGCAGTCTTTGACTTATCCAGGTGGAAAGAGAGAAGGTACAGTACAGAACCTGTTCAGATCTCTTAAAAATAAAGAAAGCTCATTAACCCCGTTTCATAGCTCAGCGTGACACTCTTACTAGGTGAGAATGTGAGGGGAGATGCAAAGAGGCTTGGGGGAGATTCAGACTGTGAGTGGGCAAGAATCTGGTAGATGGAATATGATGTGGAAAGTTATCCACTTTGGTAGGAAGAATAGAAATGCAGAATATTTCTGAAATGGTGAAATGTTGGCATCCAATGGGACCTGGGTAAATTGTTCTTAAGTCACTGTAAGCTAGTATGTGGGTGTAACAAGCAATTAGGGAGGCAAATAGTAAGTTTGCCTTTATGGCAAGTGGTTTTGAGTCCAGTAAAGAACCTTGATTAGATCACATGACTGTAGAAGGAGTGCAGTGAAGTTCACCAGAGTAACTTCTGAGGTGATGGGAATATCCTGTGAGGAGAGATTGAGGAGACCAGGCCTGTATTCCCTAGAATTTCATAGAATGAGGAGAGAGCTTATTGAAGCGTACAAAATTCTTACAGTGGATGCAGGAAGGATATTTTCCCTTGCTGGTGAGTCTAGAACTAGGGGGAGCAGTTTCAGAACAGGAGGTAGGCTGTTTAAGACCAAAATGAGGAGGAATTTCTTCACTTGAGGGGTGGTGAATCTTTGGAATTCTCTATCCCATCAATCATTGAGTGGGCTCAAGAGATCGATGGATATTAAAGATTTCAAAGGATATGGGATAACTCAGGAAAATGACATTGATGTAGAAGATCCATTCTGATTTGTTTGAAAGGTGAAGCAGGCTCGAGGGGCCAAATATTGTTTCATAAGTTCCCATCTTTTCAATCATTCAGCCAATGTCTTCTTAAAAATCTGTTTCATTTACTAAATCTGGTCTCAATCAACCCCCTGATATTTTTAAAGTGTTTCTCCTCTCTTCTAAATCAAACTCATTTAATCTTGTATCATCTCCCCTTGTTCTTGCTGCACTCCAGTTGCTGAAAACAAAAACATGTCTGATGTGTGACTCAAATTCATTCTTGCTGTTCACTTCAGTCCCCACCTCACAACCAATTCAGTTGTAGTTTGAGTGAAAAAAGTATCTCCGTCCTTCCTCATTTTTGGTTTGTTTTTATTGCTGTTGGCCCTATCTCATTGATCCACGATTCTTTTCTTATTTATCCTCCAGCTGTCTCCTAATTTTGAGTACTTAAGTTTCTGTCTCATTTGAATCTAGATAACACGATGTGGCATTGTTGGGTGTTAAGTTGGTATTTTTGTTTATTGACACAGGGAGCAAGTTTTACCAAGCATTCAGATCCAGTTAAGACGGGAATGCACTGACTTTGGGACTCACATGGATCTCCCCACAGGGAATGGGGCTATTGTCAAGTCCTCTGGCGGTCTGCAGAAGACTTTTGCGAAGCTTACCTCTCGTTTCACAAAGCGAAATTCCTGCAGTAGCAACAGTGCGAGTAACAGCAGCGGTGGTGGTGGGAGCTTTTCGATCCCAAGCACACCCTCCAAAAGTGGCTTCTCCATTAACAGCTCAGAGGAGGAACGGAAAACCAAACTATCCAGCCATTCAGACCTGAGGCTGCAGAGCATTCTGAACATTGGAAGTTTCCCAAAGACTGTTGATTCACAGGAAGTTTCTCGAGGTACCTCCAATTCAATGGTCAATGGTTTCTCTATGGACAAGAGGGATATCTTCAAAGGGGATGATGGGAAGGATGACCAAGGCATCAAGTTGCCGAGTGACCAGGAGATGCAGGATGTTATTGATTTCCTTTCTGGGTTCAACATGGGCAAATCCCAAAAAGCATCGCCTCTCATTAACAGAAGGAATTCTCTCTCAGCGGCAGAGCAGAAAGCAGCTACCTTACAGCAACCACAGACTGTACCACACAATCCATTGCCGAATTCCCATCAGGTCTTACAACGCCAGCACCAGCAACAGCAACAACAGCAGCAACTGCAATATTACCAGCACCTCCTCCAACCCATTGGGCAACAGCCACCGCCAGCACGTCCACAAACCCCTCGTGCCCCCGGGAAATGGCCAAACAGTTCACCTCAGCAGACATCACAAAGTCCAGGAGCAGGATTGTCTCCGATTGGGTCCATGAGCCAATGGGGCAATATCGCTGTGCATTCTGACTTGAGTTCGGACTTGTACAGTTTGGGTCTCGTTGGCAACTACATGGACAACATCATGGACAATGTCATGTCCGACATGTTGGGGCCAAAAGTGACAAACACAAGGAATAACACATGGCCCAATCGGGTCCAGAGCGATGGAGTGTTTGGAATGCTGGGAGACATTCTGCCTTTCGATCCCGCGGGTAAGTGATTTCCAATGGTTTTCCACAGACCTGCTTTCTTTTCAAAGATCTTCACCACTGTCAGCTATGTAACTCTCTGTGCCAAAGACCCCAGATATGATGCAAACTCTTAAATTAGCCAGTAGGACGACAGTGAGCCTGTAAAGCTTAAACGTGGTGTCTTAGGTGTGTAAAAATGAAGAGTTTTTTGCATGAAGCATAACCTTCTGGGCTAGATAAGAAAGCATTGCATATGTTTGGCACAGAGGAGATTGGAAGGATTACAAATGGAGAGAATTTCCCTCTTTGGTGTTCCTGTAAGCATTGCTGTTTAGAAGTTGCAGGTATTTGCTGAAGGTGTTTATCTGTGAGTTCAGTGCAAACTGGGAGATCAGCAATCAAAATGCCCTGGGGGCAGATGGCAGAAAGCGTCAGAAACCTCTCCACAGCCTTTCTGGATTTTGATGTGGAGTTGCCAGAGGTGGACCGGGGTGGGCACAGTAAGTAGCCTCACAACACCAGGTTAAAGTCCAACAGGTTTATTTGGTAGCACAAGCTTTTGGAGCATTGTCCCTTCATCAGGTGAGTGAAGAGTTTGGTTCACAAATAGGGCGTATATAGACACAGACTCAATTACAAGATAGAACATAGAACATTACAGCGCAGAACCTTCGGCCCACGATGTTGCGCCGACCAGTTAATGGTTGGAATGCAAGTCTTAACAAATGCAGACAGGTTGACCTCTTTAACCTGCGCTTAATCTCTTTAACCTATGCTTAACCCTCTCTCCACTCACATTGCCTGTACTTATGAAGACTTGATTACCTGTGAAGACTGGCATTCCAACCATTATCTTGTAATTGAGATTGTGTATGTATGTGCCCTGTTTGTAAACCAAACTCTTCACTCACCTGGTGAAGGGGCAGCACTCCAAAAGCTCATGCTACCAAATTAAGCTGGTGTTGTGGGACTACTTACTGTTTCTGGATTTTACAAAGGCTGTTGACATGACAAGCTGTAGGTGACCCTCAGCCCTCCTGCATCTGATCTAATCCTTCCATAACGCTACATTCCAGATTGGCCTGACAGCATTGACGAGTGTTTGATGTCAATGCCCCACCAGATAGTGGAGCGCTTGTAAAGTAGCAGCACATGGTGTTTCAGAATGGCGTGTAATTTGTGACTGATTGGAGATATTCAAACATGGCAGGGTGAGAAAGATGGACACAGGGTTAAAAACTAATGATTACTTGGGAGGAAAAAGGGGGTTGGAGAGAGGGCGGTAGTCTGTAATGATAAGGGGCCATGAGCAAACCTCTCCTTGGATAGGGGGTGGCATGTTGGTGATGACCCCAGATGTGTAAGAAAGGCCAGGGGTAATTATCCCTGAGCCAGAAATGAAGTTAGTTCAGTGGGAATATGGCTGAGGGGACAGGAGGTGGGCTCGTGGACAGGCTGAGCTTCCTGAGGGAGGAATGGGAGAAAAGAAAGTTAAATGTGAATGCTATTGCCATCATCACTAGAACGAACCAATTTATCATATTGAAGGGATTGAACCTGGTCTTCACTGCTTTGTGCAGTTCATCCCTTCACTCCTTTATAATAATTTGCAAAGAAGCTGTAACACCTTGTTTGGAATGTGTCCGAAGGGTAGGCTATCCATTCGCTGCCGGAGAATAATTAATATAGGAAGGAAACACAAGCGGTTGGTCAACATTGATTTTTCTTATTTCCTTTTCCTGCTATGAATGAGAGCGGTGGTGTATAGTTTAGCAATGTAATCTGATAATTTAGTTATCCTGTCAACATAGCTGATTATGGACAGGTGACTGGTGTTAAATTAATGTGTTGTCAGTGTGGTCAATGTTCAGCCAAGTAAACTAACCGGAAGGGAATTGTCTCGGAACCAGCTGAATGTGTCGATAACTTGAGCTGCCTTGGTGTCTCCCCCCTCTCTCTCCCTCTCTCTAGTTGGTTCAGACCCAGAGTTTGCCCGGTACGTGGCTGGTGTTAGTCAGGCTATGCAGCAGAAACGACAAGTGCAACACGTCCGACGACACAGCACCGCAAGGACCAACTGGCCGATCCCTGACGAGCCTCACAGAACGTGGCAGCCATCGGAGTGCTTCACTGAAGGGTAGGTGCAAGAGGTCAAACACACATTGTGTGTATGTCTGTGCGGAAATGGATGCGCTAGGTCAGCGATTGGAGAGGGCAGTGTGTTTTTCTGTGTGTGAGAGAATGGAGGGGGGTGCGGGTTAGGGTGGAGATTGGAGAGCACAGAATGTTTTTGTGTGGTATGTGTGACGTTTGTCGGCAAGTGTGGGGAGAGGGCAGGCAGTGGTTTTAACTTTTATTTATTTGTGTCACGAGTAGGCTTACATTAACACTGCAATGAAGTTAGAGCTGTCACACTCTGGCGCCTGCTCAGGTACACTGAGAGAGAATTTAGCACAGCTAATGCACCTAACCAGCACGTCTTTCAGATTGTGGGAGGAAACTGGAACACCAGAGGGTTCCCATGCAGACAATAGAGAATGTGCAAACTCCACACAGATGACCCAAGCAGGAATCAAACCCGGGTCCCTGGCGCTGTGAGACAGCAGTGGTAACTACTGTGTCATTGTGCTGCCCATGGTGTTGCAGAGGCAGGAAGGGCAGGCAGATGTGCCAGTACTGAGGAGGGTGCACATGTTGGCTGGAGAGCAGAGGGTGTGGTACATGTGTGTAACTCTTGGGAATGCTGTGTGATGCATGTGTCCAAGAGAGTGAGGGCACCCATGGTTCTGTTCTCACTGCGGCTTTCGGTGATCTAGAAATGATCGTTATTATTTCTGCCCCTCCCTGAATCCATGCCTCACCATCCTGCATCAGGATGGATTGCAAACTTAGCAGTTCATGTTTCCTGTGGTCAAAGTCATCATTCAGTGAGGGAGGAGTTGGTGAGGCCAACACCGTTGTGTGATTTGATTTGATTTATTATTATCACATATATTAACATACAGTGAAAAGTTTTGTTTTTTGTGTGCTATACAGACAAAGCATACTATTCATGGAGAAGGGAATGAGAGAGTGCAGAAAGTAGTGTTACAGTCATGGCTAGGGTGTAGAGAAAGATCAACTTAATGCAAAGTAGGTCCATTCAAAGTCTGACAGCAGCAGGGAAGAAGATGTTCTTGAGTTGGTTGGTACGTGACCTCAGACTTTTGTATCTTTTTCCCAAAGGAAGAGGGTGGAAAAGAGAATGTCAGGTGCGTGGGGTCCTTAATTTTGCTGGCTGCTTTGCCGAGGACGCAGGAAGTGTAGACAGAGTCAATGGGTGGGAGGCTGGTTTGCTTGATGGATTGGGCTACATTCACGACCTTTTGTAGTTCCTTGCAATCTTGGGCAGAGCAGGAGCCCATACCAAGCTGTGACAAAACCAGAAAGAATGCATATGTAAAAGTTGATGAGAAGCATGGTGCAGGGTTACAAGTTACATGCCTGCATTGAACAGGAGAGGTTCCAGAGAGAGACATGAGGTACCCCTGCCCTCAATTTCTGTGTACCTGAGCCAAATGATCCCATGTTGTCTTGAGGAATCATAGAATCCCCAACTGAGCCACGACAGATCAGCCATGATCTTATTGAATGGTGGGGCAGGCTTGAGGGGCTGGTTGGCCTACTCCTGCTCTTATTTCTTATGTTCTTATGTGCAGAGGAGAAGACCATTTGGTTCATCGAGTCTGCACCTACCCTGCGATTTACCCAGCCCCACTCCCAGCCCTATCCCCATAACTCCATGCATTTGCCCCACTAATCTCCTAACCTACACATCTTTGGACACTATAGGGCAATGTAGCATGCCAATCCCCCGAAACTGCAAATCTTTGGGTTGTGGGAGGAAACCGGAGCACCCAGAGAAAACCCACGCAGGCACGAGGCGAAAGTGCAAACTGCACACAGACACCCAAGAGTAGAATCCAACCTGGGTATCTGGCAATGTGAGGCTGCAGAGTGGGGGAGCAGCAAAGTGGGGGAGCAGCAGAGAGGGGAGCAGCGTAGCTAACCACGGTGCTACGCTGTGTCAGTCAATTCCAGGACAATTAATAAACGTTGAGTTGATAATTTCTCTTGTGTACTGTGGTGGGGGGATTTTTCAACTATTGCTGCAGTAGAGGGGGCTGCAGTTGGCTTCAATGTTAATAAAAATGGATTTGGACTCTTGGTCACTATTCAGTCATCAGTGAGTGCCAGATGAGAAAACAAGATCTGGTTTGGCTATGAACCTTCTTAAAATCTGAGTGGCTGCCCATCATTTACCAGCTTCAGATCGATGGGTGCAGGAACTCGGCTTCAGAGCAGGAAGAGCAAAAATGAATTCTGCACTGCCTCTCAGCAAAAGGTGTGCAATTCCGAGTTGAATCTGTGGAGCTGATTGTGTATCTCTCTCTTCATTCCCCCTGCCCACCCACCCCTGTATTTTTACAGAGATATGATGAGCTGGTCGGGGACACAGGGAGATTCTGCTAGCTCGAGTGATGAAGCATCTTCTGCTAATGGAGACAGTTTATTTTCCATGTTCTCAGGGCCTGACCTTGTTGCTGCTGTCAAACAGAGACGGTAAGGAGGAGATTCACTGACTCAACCTAAAAACATGGTCATGTTTTGAGCAGAAAACTGTTGCCGAAAGGGTGTCCAACCTCACCCATTTGTCGGCCACTTGGGTTATAACATGGAACCCAAAGAAATGGTGTGAAATTTATATCTGGTCCCTATTAATTCCCAGATGTAGTGGATTGTTGGGACTCAGGTTCTGGTTTAGGATTTAAGCTTTAATGATGGTTCGGTGTTGATTATTTCCAAACCTCCAGGTTTCATTTTGGGATTAGGAATCAGCATCAAATCTCTCCATGTTACTCCCTCCCTTTTTGCCTTTCTTGTTGTATGGAGACCAAAATGACCAGATTCAACTTCATAGAACATTACGGCGTAGTACAGGCCCTTCGGCCCTCAATGTTGCGCTGACCTGTGAAACCAATCTTAAGCCTATCTAACCTACGCTATTCCAATGTCATCCATATGTTTATCCAATGACCATTTAAATGCCCTTAATGTTGGTGAATCCAGTACGGTTGCAGGCAGGGCATTCCATGCCCTGACTACTGACTGAGTGAAGAACCTACCTCTGGCATCTGTCCTATATCTATCACCCCTCAATTTAAAGCTATGTCCTCTCATGCTAACCATCACCATCTGAGGAAAAAGGTTCTCACTGTCCACCCTATCTAATCCTCTGATCATATTGTATGTCTCTATTAAGTCACCTCTTAACCTTCTTCTCAGCCTTTCCTCATAAAACCTTCCCACTATACCAGGCAATTCACTGGTAAATCTCCTCTGCACCCTTTCCAATGCTTCCACATCCTTCCTATAATACGGTGACCAGAACTGTACGCAAGTTTTGTATAACTGCAACATGACCTCGTGGTTCCTAAACTCAATCCTTCTTCCCCTCCTCTGACTTTACAGCTCCAGTCACTCATTATTAACATTAAATGAAAGCATTTATTTTCATTCTTTATTTGTGATCGAAGATGGTGTTAATGACAACAGCAATTTATATTTAATGGCAGCTTAAACCGAAAATGATTGCTGACTATGTTAGTGAGTTATCGCCAAACACTGACAGTAATCCTGATCGTTAGTAGTGTTAACGAGCTCTCCCCGGTCACTGACCGTTCGCGAGCTCTCCCCGGTCACTGGCCGTTCGCGAGCTCTCCCCGGTCACTGGCCGTTCGCGAGCTCTCCCCGGTCACTGGCCGTTCGCGAGCTCTCCCCGGTCACTGGCCGTTCGCGAGCTCTCCCCGGTCACTGGCCGTTCGCGAGCTCTCCCCGGTCACTGGCCGTTCGCGAGGTATCATCGATCGCTGATAGGGTTAGAGTTATCCCCGACAGTGTTAACGCATTCTCCCTGACGTTCTGCTCTGTATATCACAGCTGCTATATAATAATCTTCCTGATTTAAATTAAATTTTTGTTTTACTTTAAAGTACTTGGAAGATCCCTACTGTTTTTATTCCTGATTCTGAATTTTGTGATTATTGGATAATACTTAAAACGTATGCCGTGTCCTTTCAGACTGAAACGACTGCTCTTTTTAAGTGTGGTGCCTGTTAAATATATGGACAAGTCAGATGTTCTGTTGCAGTAATCTACTGTATGTTGAAAAACCAGTTAAACTGTTCTTTGAGAACATTGGTTGTGAGAGGAATATTGATGGGGGTCACAGAGACTCTTTGAATGGTACTGGGATATATAACATTCACCAAGAAACAGGCTGACAACAACACAGCACTCCTTCAGTACCACACTAAAGTTTCTTAGTTATGTGCTTGTAGATGTCAGCGTTGGCTCAGTGGGTAACACTCTTGTCTCTGATTCATGGGTCCAATTCCCAGCCCAGAGATTTGAGATTGGTTCCAGACTGTTGCTATTGTCGTACTGATAGAGTGCTGCACTGCCAGAGATCCCACTTTTCCAATGAGATGTTAAATCGGAGCTATAACTACCCTCTCGTGGATAAGATTATGGTTTGAGGGATCTTACTGTACACAGCTTGACTGTCACGTTTACTATGTGACAACAATGGGCACTCCCAGTGATCATACAAAACACTTTGCGATGTTCTGAGATTGTGACTGGTGCAGTAGGAATATTCCATCTGTCTCTCTGAGATACTTGAATGAGAGGGGCCTACTGTGTGTATACCTACCCAGCAAGATACCTTTATTATTCTGTTCTGCAGAAAGCACAGCAGTGGTGATCAAGAGACTGCTAATCTACCATCTCCTCCTGTTTTACCCACACCAGATGATCTTTGCCAGGTATGAACATAAAATGTCTTTCCTGTCTTTAAAGTTTTATATTTTACAAATGTATAAAAATATACTGTTTCATCTTGTGCATATCCCCCCCCCCCCTTCCTCCTGCTAGGGGCGGTAGCAGCTGGACAGGTATCCTGCTCTCTGCAAATGCTATTTGGGCTACCCCCTGGGTGTAAGTGTATGCCTGTGAAGGAGATCTCTGGGATACAGTTTCATGGGCTCCAGCACCATAGAGCTACTTCATATAGCAAGTTGTAATGACGCAGATTGGAGCAGGAGCAGCCTATTTGGTTCCCTTAGCCAGCTCCACCATTCATTTAGCTGATCTTCTGTCTCAACTCTACTATCCCGTCTGCTCCCCAAATCCCTCGCTTCCCTAAGAGATCAAAAATTTGTTTATCCCAACCTTCAATATATTCAGTGATGGAGCAGCCAGAGCCCTCTGAGGTAGAGAATTCCAGAGAATCACTACTTTCTCTTCATTTCAGTCCCAAACGATCGCTCCCATGTTCGAGGTTCCCCACCTAGATTCCAACACTGGCATCTCCACATCTAGGTTTCCCAGCTAGGGAAAATAACCTCTCCATCCCGTTGAGCCCTTTCAGAATTTTGTATGTTTCAATGAAATCACCTCTGAATTTTTGTAAAGTCGAGAGAGGAATCATCTCTATCCCCATTAGGAAGATATGCAGAACTTACAAAGAGATGTAGACAGGTGATACAAGAGATATAGAGTGGGCAACAAGATGACAGGTGGAATGTGACGTGGTAAAGTGTGGAGTTCACTTTAGTAGTAAGAATATAAAAGCAGAATATTTCTTCAAATATGTGTAATGTGTAAATAGTCATTCTCAGAGAGATTTGTGTGTACTCACACAGGAAATACAGGAACGGAGCAGGTAGGCAGAGCAAACAATTAGCAAGCTTAGTGGCACTGAGCTTCATCACGAGGATTGGAGTACAAGAATGTGGAAGTCTTGATACATTTGTACTGGGCTTTGATGAGGCCACACCTGCAGTTTTGGTCTCTGTTGAAGGTGGTACAGGTAGATCAGCTGAAGGACAAAATAAAATAGAGTGCAGGCAGTAAATCAGAAATCTAAAGAGAAAATGCTGGAAATTCTAAGACAGTATCTGAGGTGAGAGTGGAATAGAGTTGACGTTTTTGCTGTGATCCATGGTTGCTCTCCCCTATTTTCTAAATGTTTGCACCATTTTTTATTTTTATTTGGTGTTCATACCAGGATACTTTTCTCAGTGCTGGATCCAATGAAAAAAATTTCACGTCAGAATTTCACTTTGCTGAAAATCCAGTCACACTGGGTGGCAGAGTGGTCCACACTGCCTTCTCACAGTGCCAGGGACCCGGCTTCAATGCCCAGAGGCACAGTGGCACAGTTGTTAACACTGCTGCCTCACAGCGCCAGGGACCTGAGTTCAATTCCAGCCTAGGGTCACTGTCTGTGTGGGGTTTGCACATTCACCTAGTGTCAGCATGGGTTTCCTCTATGTGCTCTAGTTTCCTCTCACAGTCCAGAGATGTGCTGGTTAAAGTTTGTTTATTAGTCACAAGTAGACTTACATTAACACTGCAATGAAGTTACTGTAAAAATCCCCTAGTTACCACGCTCCAACACCTGTCGGGTACACTGGGAGAATTTAGCGTAGCCAGTGCACTTAACCAGCACATCTTTTGGATTGTGGGAGGAAACTAGAGCACCCGGAGGAAACTCATTCGGATATAAGGAGAACATGCAAACTCCATACAGACAGTGACCCAAGCCAGGAATCAAACTTGGGTCCCTGACGTGTGAGGCAGCAGTGCTAACCACTGTGCCACCGTGGATTGCCATGTTAAATTGCCACTTAGTGTCAGGGGATTAGGGTAAAAACATCGTGTTACAGGGTTAGGGCTGGGGTGGGATTGCTGTTGGTGGAGGATTAATGGGCCAATTGGCCGCCTCCTGCACTGTAGGGACTCTATGATTCATAGAAAGTATGATGTGGGTATGCCGGCGTTGGACTGGCGTAAACACAGTAAAAAGTCTGACAACACCAGGTTTTAGTCCAACCGATTTATTTGATAATATTCTCACAAGCTTTCGAGGGGACTGCCTCTTCGTCAGGTGAATGGAGAGTTCTGACCTCAGACAGACAGAGCATATAAAGCACAGACAGTTGCTGATTAGAATGCGAATCCTTACACCTAACCTGCTGTTCAAGTCTTAAAGTGGCTGATAATGTAAGTGGAAGGAGCACTGATCACAGTTTAAAGAGATGTGTATTATCTCCAGACAGTACAGTAAGTGAGGTTTTGCAAACCCAGGCAAGTCACGGAGGTTACAGATAGTGCGACATGAACCCAAGATCCCTGTTGAGACCGTCCTCATGTGTGCGGAACTTGGCTATCATAGAAAGTAGACATGCCAGTACTGTTTCTGTGATCTTCGTACTATTAATAGTGGCCTATTACTATAGTGGATCATTTTGACTGTGACATGTGACTATAACTTTTGTTGGAGTTGTTTAACTAAGTTCAGTTAAATTTCCCATCTGCTCCTGTAAAGCACCTCTTACCCAGGTTGATTTTTGTCAGAGAGGTCTGCTGTGATGTACCTTGCTATTACACTAATTTGTGACAGTTTCTTACACAGGATAACAAAACCAAGACTTGGCCTCCGAAGGCTCCCTGGCAACACTCGACGTCCCTCACCAACACGATGCCCAATCCTGGTACCTCTCTGTATCAGATGACAAACCCAGTCAGCCAGTGGAATGATTCCATGCAGATTCTCCAGTCGCCTGTGTGGTCAACAGCCAGCGACAACTCTCCATCTACAGGAATCTCTTCCAACTACTCCTTCACGCAACAACAACAGTCCCAACAGCAGCAGCAGCAAGCTTCCCAGCACAAAACAATGAACAAGGGCTTCAAATCCTACCCCATCAAGCAGGAGAGGAGACAGTCCTATCTCCATCAATACTAAGTGTTTGGAAGTGACTTTAAAAAGGGTTCTGTATTCTAGTGACTAGTCACACAATTTTTAAATGCTGTGAGTGAAGTCGCCCTGCCACGTAAATGTTTCAGTTGATCCTTGGTGGTGTATTCTGTACTTTCCAACTGCCAGTTGGAAACAACCCAGAAGAAGACAGATTGTTGTATCTATATCTGGTTGTTGGACCACCCTCTAATTGAGTGCTATCCATTTACAATGGCTCAGAGTCAGAAGTTGGCAGTGTGACTCAGTGTGTGGCTTTGTTATCTGCCTTCTTGCTACACTCCAGTCAATGTTTTGACAGTTTGTACTCTGCACCAGGTTATTGGCTAACGGACTGCTGTTTACACCAAGCCCAGTTGCTGTGCCCTGTCACAAGAGAGCCTGGTGCATTTGGAGGGGTGCACAGAGCTGTCTGTAAGACATATTAGTTCCCAGCCATCTCGAGGAGAGAATGGAAAAGAGTCTAAATACATAAAGCTGCCCATGTAGCACATTTGCTGAACACAACCAGAACAAGGTTAAAATGACAGCTTTTTGACTCCTGGTCTGAACATCTGACATTTCTGCCACACTTGGTTTCCTACTGCAGTGGCTGTGGGTACAGTTAGACCCTTGGGCCGTTTAACAACCAATAGGCATGACACTTGAGTTGCCCCAGTGCTGCTGGATGAAAGCATAAACTCATTGAAACATGTCCCTTAGACCTCCCCCGACCCAATAAAATAAACTTAAAGCCCAATTTACAAAGAGGACGCTTGGGGTAAGTGCTGTTATCCCTCCCTGCAGCATTTGGACTGCTCATTAGGGTACATTTCCTTTAACGAGTAGCTTAATCTTTGTAATGTCGTGGTGTAGTTGCTGGTTTAATGTACTGAAGTTTTTGAGTTTTTCCACTTTCTCAATTTTGAGTTATACGGCCTGTCTTTTTTGTAAGCTGACTGACCTACACAGTATGAGGCGTTAAATGTCCCTGTGCACTAACCTTGTGTTACCCGTGGGGTATGGGGGAAAGTGAATTGATGGTAACAACCTTGCACCTATTTCTAAAATTCTCTTACCAAGGGCAGTGAAGTGAGCACTGTATCGACTATGCTTGAATACAGTTGTATCAATGACATTGGGGGGAATAAAACGTTAAACTAAAAATCATTATTTAAATATAAGAGCTGCTCAAACTGTTTTATAGTTTGTATCAAGAAAAAACATTTAAAAAAAAATCATCTATATAATTTTTTGTACCTTTTTTATTTTTATAAACGAACCAGTGACACTTTCGGAAGGGAGTCTTGTAGACATCGCGAAATGTGACGTACTGCACCCCCGCATTCTGAGGGTGGGCGCTTCAGTCACAACGATCACCCTCAGCTGACCTCCACAAACTCACTCAGATGGCTAGTGGTTAGCGGAGCATTGAATTGGTCAGTTGTTTCATTCTGGGTGTCAGGCGAGGTGAGGGTTAATAAAAAAGCCTGGCTGGACACCTGCACAAACTTGTTTGGCCGGGTAAACCTTTTCTATAAAAGTACCGTGTGCCGCCCGCCACTCAGAATAATCTGTCTCTCTCTCTCTCATATAATCTCTCATTCAATCTTCCTCATTCGCTCATGTGCACTCTTGTCCTCACATGCACTCCATCCATTTCTCTTGCTCACACTATCTTTCTCTTCCATGCTTGTTGTCTCTTTCTCTCCCCCCCCTCTCTCTATATATATATATATATATAATATATATATATATACACACACGCGTGCTTGCTGTCACACTCCATCTCTTTCTATCTCTCCTATGAGTGCACAAAAGGTCAAGGGAAGGATGTTAATATTCTTTTAAGCTGGGCCTAGCACCCAGCCAATGAAATACACAGCCTTAAGAGTTTCCAAATTCTGCCTTTCTGACCAGCATGACACAGTCCAGTTCTTGGCTTGAAATGTTCTGCAGTCTAATCTAAGCTGTGTCTCATCTCCAAGCATTTGCTGTTTCACTTGTCTGAGTTGCTCAGTTACAGTGATTGGGTGTCCTTTTCAATCCCAGAACCTGCTCTCCCTTGTCAAGTATGTGGCATTTCTCCAGCTCCCACAATGGGCGAGGTTTTGTGCCCCACCTGCCTCCCACCTTTGCCTCCCCACCCCTGCTGCCGCTGCAGGGTGTCCTGGAGTGAGCAGGGAGTTGGTTGGAGACAAAGGGAATAGAGTTGATTTGTTGTTTGTTGGAGAGACGCCTGTCACAATCCAAATCCGGAAGTAAAAATTGAAAATGTAGAAACATGATGAAAATGTATATAAATATCCGTAAGAAAGAAGATATTGACACTTTGGGTTTTATACCCTTTGATAGAGAATTTGAAGCCAGGTTTAGAGCTGCTTTAGATAGTACTTTGAGGCTGTTACCTGACAGAGGGAATATGGAAAAATCTATTAAAAATCTTACAAGCTATCTTTTTTCCAGTATAAATTTGTACTTCAACACCTATGATGGAATTGCCTTTGTAAACGTGTCACACTGTAACTGCACCTCCGATAGAAGCACCACCAAAGGTGACTGTCATTACAGCCTGACAAGGTTCCCATTATAAATGCTGAATTAATAATGGAAATATATAAAAATAAGGACAGTATGACTGTGAAATGGGGGTCTGACTTATCCCTACACACCTCGGTCACCTGTGACTGCAGTCTCTTTATCCCCACCCTCCCTCCCTCCCTCCCTGTTTCACATGAAAGCAGCAGCTGTGGTCTTGGTTCTTTGGACAGACTGCCGCAGAAAGTCAGATTTTTAAACTTTAAAAGATTTTCTGTTTTTAATAAAAATTGCATCTGTCAGATACTGGACAAATAGACTTTTTGTGCTGATGGTAAGATTGAAAACAATGTTTTGAAGTGTTTCTGCAGTTTCCTGTTTGTAAAAGTGAATTCACACATTACGAATGTCTTGCTGTCGATATAATGTAACTACGTTCACCGCCCTCCTGCTGGGGCCCCTCTTGTTGTTCAAAGCTTGATCTTGTAATTCCTTCAACAAACATGGCAGGAAGCTTGGGTGGGGTTACTTGATTCAGTTTAGTTGTGTAAGGGAGGATTATAGATTTTGGGTTGGGGGGAGATGGAGGGCAGTAGGATTGGTTATGTCTTACTGGAATAATTTCACAAGAGATCTTGAAATTTCAACAGCAGTTTGAGCTGAAGGTTGATTGAAGTGTGCCATCGGCCTGTAACTTCAGTTCACACCCACTAATGCAAAGTTCTCTTTAGAAATTGGTGTTTAAAAGCTTATGTTTATGTAGCATGCTGAAGCCCTGGTGGTGAGCTGGGTGATTCCTGTGGTTTTACCCATCCCTGAAATGTGGTTCTCCTTCAAACTCCAATCTACCGGCCAACTGTGAAGAATTGCTTGCTTCAGATTTTATTCTTAATGTGCATGCCCACACAATGTTCTAAATATAAATCACCATTAAAAAAATTGGGGTGACCAGCATTAAGCATTCCTGCTGGATGAGCTATTGTACCCCTTTTTTTTTGCCTTTACTCCTCGAATTCCTTGCTGACCAGCTACCCAGTAACGTCACAAGCATAGTGTAGTTGGAAAACTGATTGGCTATTTCTGTCCTCTCTTTCTCTCGCCACTCCCACTGGGCAAGTGTCGGACCCTCTCAGCATCGTTCAGTGTTACTGTTTCTGGTCCTGGGTGGTCCAGCACCCACCTGATCAAACCACCTTGAATCCCACATTTCCAGTATGATTATAACTCATAAACTGAAGGGTTAGAAGCGAATGAACAACTCCTGTTTCTTTTCCCCCTCCTGGGTTCTCAATCACAGCAGTGTACAGGCGATTAATTCTGGTGGACTCTGAGACAATCCTGGAGGGTTTTTGGCAACGCTAAATGCGGAGCTCTGACAAGTGATGCCCCTCACCTTCAAGTCCTCTTGAGGCAATTGTGTGCCAATGATAGAAGCCTATTGTTTGGAATGTACAGCTTCCTTCAGTGGTGACTGGTTGTGTGTATGTGTGTGTGAGAGAGCAGGGAGAAGACAATTGAAATTGGGACCCAGTCTGCAATGAAGGGTCCTCTGTAGCCCTGTCCAGCTAGTTTTGATAATTTTACACAATTTTAAAGTTGTCATTTCTGATTGGCTTGCATTGTGTTAAATGATTTGACTCTTCCAACTGGGGAGACTGACTGATCTCCACTTTAAAAAAAACTTAATATTTGTGTAAATGCATCAACAGTATTAATCTTATTTTTGTATTTTCTAAAACATAATACCATCACTGTATATTTTAAAACATGTAAGTAAAGATGGGTTTTAAAAGTGCATTTGACTAATTTGATAAACTGTTCTAGTGAAGAAGGTCAGGAGAGTGGGGAGTCCACTAATTCTATCTCCAGCTCCTATAAACTGCAGAACATCGAGAAAAGGCTGGGCATCAGTTCCTGTTTGAACCCAGTAGGTTGGAGGGGCTGTTGTCTTCCTTGTGTGGTCAAGGGGCTCGGTTCACAAGCGCAGTTTGTCAAATTTTGTTTACCCAATTCGCATTGATCATCTGTGCGCAGACTATTTTTTAAAAAGTTCTCAAATAAATCTGCCAAAATGAACCCTGCTTTCTATATAAATAAACAGCTGGTCTGCCTGCATTTTTGTTCACGTAAAATTAGACTTTAGTTTTTTGCAGAAATTAAAAAGCTGAAAAGATGAGACTCTGGAATTCTTTCCTGGGACTTGGGCGTCGGTGGCCATATCTGCATTTGCTGCCCATCTCTACGTACCCTTGCCAAAGTAGTGATGAGCTGAATGTGTCACATCCATCTTGGAAACGAAACATCTGGAGGTTTTCTATTGTTAATCAATTAGAAACTTTTATTTGCTTTGAAGACTGCTGTCCTTTGAGTGAAAGACACTGGGAGCTAACCATTGGAGGCAGGTTGGTACCTTGGAATATCCTGAAATGTCAGGCTTGATACCATGAGGCACATTGGTGGTGAGATCAGACTGAGAGTTACTCTTGGTATCGAAGACTGGGACTGATTGAAATACAGAGAGTTTCTTGGTTGAGCCCTAGTGTGGTGGCACACTAGATGGAACTGGGTGTGAAGATTTGACCCAACATTATCAGAGGGAGATGTTTATTGAAAAACCTGATCTTAAGAACAGTCATGGGTTTAATGGGGAGGCAGGGACTGGTCCTAGTCCCAGTTTTACTGAGTCAATGCCAGCTATCCTTCACCTGCTTTAAGGATGACTGTAGTGTTCTGGTTTTCCCCATTAATGATGAACCAGACAAAGCTACACCGTGTCAGAGGCATTAGCTTTTTAGTTCTGTGCTTTCACCAATACCAATGATAGCTGTCATGATATGAAACATGAGACACATTTTAGTAAAGTCGTTTTTTTAAAAAAGCTAACTTCATTTACAGAGAAAAGTTACCGTTCTAAAACTTAATGCAGTCGGATAATAGGTCCATGTCCAATTCTCTCCATCTGTAATTTGACTAACCCTGAAAAAAGAGACACCTTGTCAAAGATTTTCATCTTGCACTCATCAAGATAATCATCATAATGCCAATGTCAGGGGAAATAACTTTATACTATATGAGAAGCGTGCTGATTGGTTGGCAAGTGGACTACTGGTTAGTAGAGGTGTTACCTTGGAATGCACCAGTTGATGTTGATTTACAGTTAACTGCAATCACATCTGTAATTTGCTTTTTTTCTTTTAAAAAAACCCCAAAAATTTGATTCTTTGGTGTTCAGATTTGGTCAAATTATTTCCACCAGATTCACAAGAAAATGACATGAAAGGGACATGTATTGATTGTCAAGTGTATCCCACAGCAAGATGACTGGAGCAGACACTTCCTCTGTCCCCAACTCCTGAAGCAAACCCCACCCCCTGCCCATCAATCAGGTTTGCACAGACCTCCTGGATACTCTGTTAAAGATGTGGGGCTCGACCTGGTCAGCTGTACTGTGGCTGTAAATGTGAATGGCATGTCCACCCCATAGCCAAAATCTGCACCAAATGTTGGCAGTGGCACCTACCATTCCCAATAGTGTATCTGTTCTGCTAACATAGGGCAGGGAAGGGTACGAGTGCTGTATGTGTGTGGACTAACACTAGTTTTGTTATAGTATGGTGATGAAGCCTTACCCCCTGCTCAAGTTCCAGAGGTGGCTTATCTATCCTTTATGTTTTCTCCCACCTTCTCCTTCCTGGCCCTGTGAATCTGGGGGCTATGATGGTGCATAGGGGGGAACTCTCTGACATTGCTGTTCCTGCCACAAGATGCCATGAACAAAGGGCCCAGGGCAGCTCATCCTCTCCCATGTGTTCACATGAAGCTGACAGTCAAAGCAGAAAAATTGGAACTGCAATTGTAATTTTTTTTGTATTTCATCATTTAAGCTTATATAATTAAATTTGCTTTATTAAAGATGCACATTTACCATTTCTTTATTTTTTTTAAATTGATTTTTCAAACGTTTTTCACACACCTTGTTTCTGTTGTCTGTATGCTGCCGTCACTTTTATTGAGTCAGGAGCTTGGCGGCTTCTTCAGAGGATCTTCCCATAGGCTGTGGTGATTGAAGAAGGCAGCTCACCCCCACTGTCTCGAGGGTAGTTAGGGATGGCTGGATGCCCTGCTTTGTGGTACCCTGAGACTAATCTTTTTTTAAATGTAGTGCATTGTGGTGCAATATGCGCATTGATAGAACTTCTTTTGGAACTTCCTTCAGCATCTTGTGGCACTGAAGTGGTTTTGAATGTAGTCACCCACCCCCCAGAGCAATGGGGGACCCTAAACGTTCTCATAATGAGAATGTCCCTTTATTGTTGTGAAATAGGTTTATTTATTCATTAGTGTCACAAGTCAGCTTACATGAACACTGCAATGAAGTTACTGTGATAATCCCCAGGTTGCCACACTCTGCCTATTCGGGTACACTGAGGGAGAATTTAGCATTACCCCAATGTACCTAACCAGCATGTCTTTCGGACTGTGGGAGGAAACTGGAGCACCTGGAGGAAACCCATGTAGACACGTGGAGAAAATGCAAACTCCACAAAGACAGTGATCGAAGCTGGGAATCGAACACAAGTCCCCAGCACTATGAGGCAGCAGTGCTAACCACTGTGCCATTGGTGAGAGATATAGAGGTGCATGTGTCCAATACAAGAACCACTTTCCAGCGTTGTTCCTTGCCCCAAAAATTATTTAATTCAAATAGATACGAACACAGAAATCAGATGGAAATAAGCCTTTTCTCGCTGTATCTATGCATATATTAAAAATTAGGACAAATACATTTGTCAGCTGCACAGCCCCTTACTATTAACCCCTGGAACAGTACCTACTTTAAGTGAAGGTAATCACCTAAAACCAAGCAGTGTGTCTCAGTGACTATTGGCTGATAGCTCTGACATCCATCATGATGTGCATCAAAAAGTTAGTTATGACACAAATCCATTCCAGCCTCCTGGACTATCTGGGTCCACTACAGTTTGCCTACTGCCGCAACAGGTCCACAGCAGACACCATCTCTCTGGCCCTGCATTCAACCCTGAAACACCCAGATAACAAAGACACCTATGTCAGACTCCTATTTATTGACTACAGCTCAGCCTTCAACATTATTATTCCCACAAAACTCATCTCCAAACTCTGTGGCCTGGGCCTCGGCACCTCCCTCTGCAACTGGATCCTCTCAGACCACAATCAGTAAGGATAGGCAACAACTCCTCCTCCATTATCATCTTCAACACCGGTGCCCCACAAGGCCGTGTTCTCAGCCCCCTACTATACTTCTTATATACCTATAACTGTGAGGCCAAATTCCCCTCCAACTCCATTTTCAAGTTTGCTGATGACACCGCTGTAGTGGGTCAGATCTCAAACAATGATGAGTCAAAGTACAGGAATCAGATAGAGAATCTGGTGAACTGATGTGACAACAACAATCTCTCCCACAATGTCAACAAAATGAAGGATATTGTCATTGACTTCAGGAAGCGTAAAGGAGAACATGCTGCTCTCCACATCAACGGGGCCGAGGTGGAAAGGGTTGAGAGCTTCAAGTTTTTCGGTTTCCAGATCACCAACAACATGTACATGTCCCTCCATACCAAATCTATAGTTAAGAAAGCCCACCAACACCTCTACTTTCTCAGAAGACTAAGGAAATTTGCATGTCAGCTAAGACTCTCACCAACTTTTACAGATGCCCCATAGAAAGCATTCTTTCTGGTTGTATCACAGCTTGGTCTGGCTCTTACTCTGCTCAAGACCACAAGGAACTACAAAATCATGAATGTAGCCCAATCCAACATACACACCAGCCTCCCATCCATTGACTCTGTCTACACTTTCTGATGCCTTAGCAAAGCAGCCAGCATAACTAAGGACCCCACACACCCCGGACATTCTCTCTTCCACCTCCTTTTGGGAAAAAGATACAAAAGTTTGAGCTCAGATACCAACCAACTCAAGAACAGCTTCTTCCCTGTTGCCATCAGACTTTTGAATGGACCTACCTTGCGTTAAGTTGATCTTTCTCCACATCCTAGCTATGACTGTAACACTACATTCTGCACTTTCTTGCTTCCTTATGAATGGTATGTTTTGCCTGTAAGTGTGCAAAAAAAAAACTTTTCACTGTATATTAATACATATGATAATAAATCAAATCTGGTAATTAAAAAGTTCTCATTTTAAAAATTAAGTGATTTTTAGTGATAGGAATGATGCTGGGAAGCGGATTCTCATATCCACCTCTATCTCTCTCTATACACAGTCGCCTTGCTCCCTCACACCCCTTTCTCCCATACACAAATCCCACTCTCACACATTCATCCAACACGCACACACACACTGCTCTCTCACACACACGCTCCCCTCATTCCCTCATGCACCAATTTACCCTACTCTCTCACACATACCTCTCCGAGATTTCTCAGTACTTTTTGATACTGGTTCTGTTCTCAGGGTCAATCCTCATTGTTGGGTTAGGCTTTTCTGCCCAGTAATAGTGTGATGGAATGAACCAAATGGACCAATCTGACAAAAGCATGTTGTGTCATTGGATGCTGATCGGCTGGTGGAATGATCACAAGTGGGAATGCACAAGGGGCCAGAATGCAGAGATCTTGGGGAGTTGTGGGGCTGGGAGAGAGTATAGAACTCGGGAGAGGAGGGGCGAGACTATGGAGGGATTTGAAACCAAGGCAAGCACAGGGGTTATAAGGGAACAGGAGTTGGTGTGAGTTAAGACATGGGGAACAGAGTTTTGGATGACCTTAACTTTACACACAGGGTAGAATGTGTAATATCAGCCGGAGATGCTTTGGAACAGTCACATCTGGAATTAACAAAACTCTGGACAGGGGTATGAGGGTTTCAGCAGCTGAAGAGCTGATTTGGGTGAAGTTAGGCAGATATGTGGTGGAAGGAAATAGTTTTTAAATTCATAACCATGAGGTCAGAGACTTGGGATCAAATCTGACACACAGGTTATGGCTTAATCTCACTCCGTTGCTTGGTTAGAGTTAGTAGAGGGAACATTGGACTGGGGACGAGAATCCATCACTCAAATCTTTCTCATTTTTCATTGGACATTTCTGCTTGTGCAATATTGGGATGCTGGGGAAGCAGCCTAATAATTTATCAATAATGGAGGAAAGGGGGGGTGGAGAGAGCTGAGTGCTGAGGTAGAGCTGAGTGTCTCCAGCATTCATTTGAAAGCCAACAATTTGTTCTGGGATGGTTTCGCCAAGAGGGCAGCATGTTTATGAGAAACAGCTTCAAACTTTGATCTAATATGTCCCAGGGCCATCAATATTCATGTAGCAAGTGCTGCACTGTCAGAGGGTCAGTGCTGAGGGAGTGCCGCGCTGTCAGAGGGTCAGTACTGAGGGAGTGTCACACTGTCAGAGGATCAGTGCTGAGGGAGTGCCGCACTGTCAGAGGGTCAGTGCTGAGGGAGTGCCGCACTGTCAGAGGGTCAGTGCTGAGGGAGTGCCGCACTGTCAGAGGGTCAGTGCTGAGGGAGTGCCGCACTGTCAGAGGGTCAGTGCTGAGGGAGTGCCGCACTGTCAGAGGGTCAGTGCTGAGGGAGTGTCGCACTGTCAGAGGGTCAGTGCTGAGGGAGTGCCGCACTGTCAGAGGGTCAGTACTGAGGGAGTGTCGCACTGTCAGAGGTCAGTGCTGAGGGAGTGCTGCACTGTCAGAGGGTCAGTGCTGAGGGAGTGCCGCACTGTCAGAGGGTCAGCGCTGAGGGAGTGCCGCACTGTCAGACGGTCAGTGCTGAGGGAGTGCCGCACTGTCAGAGGGTCAGCGCTGAGGGAGTGCCGCACTGTCAGAGGGTCAGTGCTGAGGGTGCCGCCCTGTCAGAGGATCAGTACCTCGGAATCGCTTCGTATCAGAGATTATGTCTTTCCAGTAAATCATTCAGTTGAGCCAACCTCTGCCCCATCAGCTGAATGTTATGTTTGGTGCAGATTCGATGGGCTGAAGGGACTCTTTCTGCACTGTAGGGTTCTGTGATTCTGTGAATGTTAACTATGATGTGGGTATGCCGGCGTTGGACTGGCGTAAACACAGTAAAAAGTCTGACAACACCAGGTTTTAGTCCAACCGATTTATTTGATAATATTCTCACAAGCTTTCGAGGGGACTGCCCCTTCGTCAGGTGAATGGAGAGTTCTGAACTCTCCATTCACTTGACAAAGAGGCAGCACCCTCGAAAGCTTGTGAGAATATTATCAAATAAATCGGTTGGACTAAAACCTGGTGTTGTCAGACTTTTTACAATGTTAACTATTCCATGGCACTGTTTTGAATAATGCTGGAGACGTTCTGCCCAATCGTTATCCCTCAACTAAATCACAAATATATCAGGTTATTGTCACTGCTGCTTGTGGGGTTTGCTACTGCAGATTGCTGCCTCTCAGAGACTACATTAGGAAAGGTTTGAAATCAATGCGTGCATATCCACCTGGTGTCCAAACACAGAATTACCATCAAACTGCCAGCTCCAACCAAAAGAGAAATCTCAGCAGGTCTGGCAGCATCAGTATGGAGAGAAAAGAGCTGACGTTTCCAGTCCAGACGACCCTTTGTCAAAGCTGCATCTGCGGGTAAACTCAAGCTCTCAAAATTCTTCCAACAGAACTACAGGTTTCGATGAAACACTCAGTTTTTATTTAGAACAAGATTACAAGTGATGAACAGCTATCTGAAGAAGCGCTGGTCTGGATCTCCCTGCACAAACGCACATTCCTCGACCGGTGTGTGTTTACTGAGATCCCAACAACTCCTCCCACACGTGTAGATCAAAACTGTCCCAAATTCCACGCTCACCTCTGCAAAATATTTGTTAACAGTGCTCAGTCTTTAATTTCTAACAAGTTCAAAGAACAAAAACAGCCCGGGAAACAGGCCCTTTGTCCCAACGAGCCCGCGCCGCCGTTTTAACATTACCAGTCCCCCCTCCACCCATGACCCCCATCTTGTTTATGGCGTTCCACATTGAGGGAAACTAATTTAGGGTCAATTTATTACCTCCTAGCCTAATAGCACATCTTTGGGGTGTGGGAGGAAACCGGAGCACCCGGAGAAAACCCACGCAAGCACGGGGACATTGCGCAAACTCCCATAGACACCGGCCCAAATCCATGTGCCTGCACAGCAAACAGTGATAGTCACTGAGCTGTCGTGTTGCCCAGCATCTGGTCCAGTTTAAGTGCACACTAACGACATGAAGCACTAGGCTACTTTCGCACATCCAAGCGTCTTTATTGTTTTAAGTGCTAAATTGAATTATCCACTAGAGGAGTAGGGTGCTGGCTTCTGGGGTGCATGTCCTGTACCATGTGGGAACTCCAAAACACTTCCTGTGTCCTCAATACTCATTTGTGCAGAAGGTGTCGATTGCAGTGGCAACAGCTGAGCTCCAGGTTTTGGAGGTTGAGAAGCAACTGGCATCAACTGGTGAATCCCTGAAGAGTTGCATGGATAACAACATAAGAACTGGGAGCAGGAGAAGACCATTTAGTCCCTCAAGCCTCCTCCACCATTCAATAAAATCTGGCTCATCCTCTCCTGGCCTCAGCTCCACTTTCCTGCCTATTCCTCACAGCCTTTCAAACTCACCCATCACTAATGAATAATCTGTAACTCCTCCTTAAATGTCCTGGCTTCCATCATGTTTCGGGATAGTGATTTCCACACCACCCTTTGAGAGAAGTAATTTCTCCTATCTCTCTCTCTTCTAAATCTGCCTCCACTTATCCTAAAACTATGACCTTTCGTTCCACATTGCCACAAGACCTCCTTCCACACTGTGAATGAAAATAGGATAAAGAAAGATGACTGCTTTATTGTAAAGATGGTTCAGGAGGGCAGCTGTTAGATTCCTGAGGCACTGGGACTGGCTCTTGGATGATGGAACCTGTAAATGTGTTACGTCTAAACAGAAACAGGAGCACTTCTATAGCGATTTGTTAGTGCCATTGGCGAAATTAACTTAAAATTTATTTATTAGTCATAAGTAGGCTTACATTAACACCGCAATGAAGTTACTGTGAAAATCCCCTATTCACCACAGTCCAGCACTTGTTCAGGTCAATGCACCAAACCAGCACATCTTTCAGACTGTGGGAGGAAACCAGAACACCCACAAAACCTATGCAGACAATGTACAAACTCCACACAGACAGTGACCCAAGCCAGGAATCGAACCCTGGTCCCTGGCGCTGTGAGGCAGCAGTGCTAACCCACTGTGCCACCAAACTTGGCTGGGGTGTGGGAACCAGGGGAAATATCAGCAAGGAATACCAAGCTACATAAAATAGTGGTAAGATGGATAGGAGGAGAGTAGGTAATCGTCTGCTGGTAGGTGGGTTCTGCATAAGGGAGGAAGTAATAAAGACTAATAAGTGAATGCACGGAGTGGGGTTAATGTTGGTGAGTTACATGCACAGCTTGTCAAATGGAAATAAGATAAGAATTGGCTCAAAGAAGGGTAGAACTGAGTATTAACTATTTCTGGGTACAAGATGTTTAGGAAAGATTGGAAAAGAGGGGAAGGGGTATTGATTCTGGACAGTTTTGACGTACTGGAGAAAGAGGGTGACCCAGAGGATGTGACAGAATCTGGAGCTAAAGAACAAAAAAGAACATCGCTTGGTGGAGTTCCCAAACTGTGACTGATGACCATCCCCGCCGCCCCCCCCCCCATTGAGTTGTGAGATGAGATTGTGTGTGTTCGGACGCTGGAAAGGTTGCTGTGGAGATCCGATAGATTTCTCACAGCTCGGGGCCCCTCTATATTCAGACTTTTTCCTATTGGTGGGTGCGTCTCTCTCAGGGAGGAGATTTGAAAGCGAGGAGGAGGATTTTCATACTGAGGTGTTGACAGACTGATCAATGTGAACAGGATTTGGTGCGAGTTCAAACAGCAACAGAGTCTTGGCTGAGTGGAGATTTATGGAATGACCAGGTTAGCACTGGAATAACTTCAACACTCTCAGCACAGGTAACGTCCTGTGAAAATATTTGGAGGGGGGGGGGGGTGGGGGGTGAGGGGGAGCAGGCAGTTAAGGTCACAATCCAATCAGTCACGATGCCTCAGGCTTGATGGGCCGAATGGCCTAATCTTGCTCCTGTGTCTGATGATTTTATGATCTCATTGCTATTTACGGGAACTTGCTTTGTGAAAATTGGCTCCTGCACCGACTATATTCACTGTATGCCAATCTGGGATAGTCCGAGGATGTGAAAGGCAATATATCAATGCAACTCTCAGTATCTCAGATACATTCTAAACATAACGTGACAGTCCGACGTAAGATTCTGAAACTTTAACCCTCAGTTCCATCAGCCCTGGGAGGTGACCCTGGATTCTGTCACTTACCGTCACTGCTCTCACTTTTCAGCATGTTTACCAAGGCTGGCATCAGCTGGAACTCAAACACCCTGGCACTGCCACACAATTCACACACCGGAGTGGCAGACTCGGCTGGCAGGGTAGCTGAGGAGAGCAGTAAGGGGCTCCCATTCCAGCAGTACCTAAAATAACAAGTTAACAATAATCAAAACCAAACAATTTGTATCGTCTCAGCGTCACAGCTCCTGACTGGCTTTCACATCCCGTTACCCAGAACTACAACAATTTGCATTTATATAGCACCATTAGCACAGTAACTACCTCTAGATGCTCCATAGGAACATTATCGAGTGTGATACCGAGCTCCGTAAGGAGATATTAGTCAGACGGCCAGAAGCTCGGTCAAGAGGTAGGGAGACAGGTAGTGAGTCAGAGAGGTTTTGGGAGGGAATTCCAAAGTGTGGGGTCCAGGATTGAGATTCGGGTGAACCCCCCCCCCCCCAAACCGCCAGGGGTGTTTGCTGCAGAGAGTGGAGCTGGAGGGGAGGGAGCGGCGGATTGCTGTGTTCTGTCTCCACAGCTACGTGAGGATGGGAGTAGGCCAAGGACGGAGAACTGGGATTTAAGTGGTCGCAGGTCATCGAGGGAACCGGAGGTAGGGGAGAGGGAGGCTAAGGAGTGGTTTGAAATTGAGGGTGGGAATTTTAATATCAATGCAGCGCTGGACTGGGAATGGATCTCGGTCAATGATCACTGGGGGTGTGGGGAGGTAGAAGAGGATTTGCTGTGAGTTCGACTCAAACAGCAGGATTTTTAGTTGAGCTCAAGTTTACAGATGGTGCAGGATGGGAGATTGGCCAGGAGCGAGTTCAGTCCGGAGACTGAACAAAAGCCTCAGCAGCATGGAGAGGTCAGTTCACAGCAACACAAAAGCTTGTTAAACACACGCATTACTGCTCATTCCCCCGGAACAGCTGGAGTGTGCAAAACATCCCCCCCGGAACAGCTGGAGTGTGCAAAACATCCCCCCCGGAACAGCTGGAGTGTGCAAAACATCCCCCCCGCAACAGCTGGAGTGTGCAAAACATCCCCCTGGAACAGCTGGAGTGTGCAAAACATCCCCCTGGAACAGCTGGAGTGTGCAAAACATCCCCCCCGCAACAGCTGGAGTGTGCAAAACATCCCCCTGGAACAGCTGGAGTGTGCAAAACATCCCCCTGGAACAGCTGGAGTGTGCAAAACATCCCCCCGGAACAGCTGGAGTGTGCAAAACATCCCCCCGGAACAGCTGGAGTGTGCAAAACATCCCCCCCGCAACAGCTGGAGTGTGCAAAACATCCCCCTGGAACAGCTGGAGTGTGCAAAACATCCCCCTGGAACAGCTGGAGTGTGCAAAACATCCCCCCGGAACAGCTGGAGTGTGCAAAACATCCCCCCCGGAACAGCTGGAGTGTGCAAAACATCCCCCCCGCAACAGCTGGAGTGTGCAAATCATCCCCCGGGAACAGCTGGAGTGTGCAAAACATCCCCCTGGAACAGCTGGAGTGTGCAAAACATCCCCCTGGAACAGCTGGAGTGTGCAAAACATCCCCCTGGAACAGCTGGAGTGTGCAAAACATCCCCCCGGAACAGCTGGAGTGTGCAAATCATCCCCCGGGAACAGCTGGAGTGTGCAAAACATCCCCCCCGGAACAGCTGGAGTGTGCAAAACATCCCCCCGGAACAGCTGGAGTGTGCAAAACATTCCCCTGGAGCAGCTGGAGTGTGCAAAACATCCCCCCGGAACAGCTGGAGTGTGCAAAACATTCCCCTGGAGCAGCTGGAGTGTGCAAAACATCCCCCCGGAACAGCTGGAGTGTGCAAAACATCCCCCTGGAACAGCTGGAGTGTGCAAAACATCCCCCCGGAACAGCTGGAGTGTGCAAAACATCCCCTCGGAACAGCTGGAGTGTGCAAAACATCCCCCCGGAACAGCTGGAGTGTGCAAAACATCCCCCTGGAACAGCTGGAGTGTGCAAAACATCCCCCCGGAACAGCTGGAGTGTGCAAAACATCCCCCCGGAACAGCTGGAGTGTGCAAAACATCCCCCTGGAACAGCTGGAGTGTGCAAAACATCCCCCCGGAACAGCTGGAGTGTGCAAAACATTCCCCTGGAGCAGCTGGAGTGTGCAAAACATCCCCCCGGAACAGCTGGAGTGTGCAAAACATCCCCCTGGAGCAGCTGGAGTGTGCAAAACATCCCCCCGGAACAGCTGGAGTGTGCAAAACATTCCCCTGGAGCAGCTGGAGTGTGCAAAACATCCCCCCGGAACAGCTGGAGTGTGCAAAACATTCCCCTGGAGCAGCTGGAGTGTGCAAAACATCCCCCCGGAACAGCTGGAGTGTGCAAAACATTCCCCCGGAACAGCTGGAGTGTGCAAAACATCCCCCCGGAACAGCTGGAGTGTGCAAAACATTCCCCCGGAACAGCTGGAGTGTGCAAAACATCCCCCCCGGAACAGCTGGAGTGTGCAAAACATCCCCCCCGCAACAGCTGGAGTGTGCAAAACATCCCCCCCGGAACAGCTGGAGTGTGCAAAACATCCCCCCCGGAACAGCTGGAGTGTGCAAAACATCCCCCCCGGAACAGCTGGAGTGTGCAAAACATCCCCCCGGAACAGCTGGAGTGTGCAAACAGCAGCAGCACAATCCTGGATATCTCCAGGCTCAGAGAGCAATGTCTTGGTTTCAGTCAATTACGACTCCGACAGATACAAGACTCAGAAAAGATACTCCAGTGCGGGACTGAGGGAGCACTTCACTCCAGTGGTGCTGCTTTTAGAGGAGGTGTTAAACTGAGCTTCTACCCTTAAGATAAATGTGAAAGATCCCGTAGTGTCCTTTGAAACTGGGGAGTTTTCCTCAATATCCCTCAACTAAATAAAACTGATTATTCCGGCACTGTTATGTTGTCTGGGATCTTGCTGTGCATAATTTGGCTACTGCGTTTCCCACATTGCAAAATTCATTGGCTGCCGTGTCCTTTGGGATGTTCCGAGAGTGTATAAAAGGCAACAGAGAAATGCAGATATTTCTTTCTAAACGCGGATTGTGTCAGTGTTGGAGTTGTAAATACTTTGGTAAAATATTACCGGGTGTAGTTCTGGCTGGGCGATGCTGGCGTTGGATTGGTGGAATGTGTTCAAATATTGCACAGGAATTCGTGATAAAATTCTTTGGTGCACAGAAACCTGACCTTTCCTTGTGGTGCATTGCTGCCAAGTATAACAAGATGTGGAGATGCCGGCGTTAGACTGGGGTGGGCACAGTAAGTAATCTCACAACGCCAGGTTAAAGTCCAACAGGGGGTTTATCTGGAATCACGAGCTTTCGGAGTGCTGCTCCTTCATCAGGAGAGTGAAGACGATGACGAGAGGGTCACTCACCTGATGAAGGGGCAGAGCTCCGAAAGCTCGCGATTACAAATAAACCTGTTGGACTTTAACCTGGCGTGGTGAGACTTCTTACTAAGCTGTAACGTATCAAAGTTTTTATTACTTTGTGCACTTCTGTCGATGAAACCTCAATCGTGTTATACTACCGACATATTTGCGTCAATTCTTCCCATAGAGAAGCTCATGTCACATTTACAGTGGAAATTATGGATGAAATCACGGTGTAATTACAACCTCCCAACATTAGTGGCGCTCCAGCCCTTCAGTGTTGCAACTTTTAACTCCTTAATTTGCACTGAATGTTAAACTATTCGAACCACCTGGATCACAAATTTCCATCACTTTCACTATTAAACCACAATTAATATCAACTCTAAGTCTCTGATATAAAACTAATTGCTGGGGTATTTGATTGTGTTGCTGATTCTTAGTTGAATGATCTGCCCTTGAACCTTACCAGAGAACCTTGGTCCAGAATCCCCAACGCAATGACTGATGGATAAATAAACCCAATGGAGATTCTCCAGTTTTCTGCCTCTTGTTTCTATCTCTGATACAATTCACGGTGAGACACACCTTAAAATCTGTTCAGGACAGCTGGAAATCCGCTTCATGAACTTGGCGAAGATTCTGTCTCCATGTCGAGCTTTACCTTTCTCGTACGTTTCTGTAACTCCATCGTCCTCACAGCTGAGGGGAAAAACCAGTTAGCACAAGTTTCGATCATTGGCCTCAGTATCCGATCCCATCAGCTGCAGGGTGGGACTCAATGGGGGTCAATAGTAGCTTATTAATAGTAGATATTAATGGATAAAGATGAAGCCTGTCCTAAGGGAAGGGTGTTAAATTGGGGGAGGGCTAGATACAGCCGGATTAGGCAGGATCTTAAAGATACAGACTGGGGTACGCTATTTAACGGTAGGTCGACGCTGGGTATGTGGGAGTCTCTCAAGGGAAAACTACAATCTTTACAGGAAAGACATGTGCCGGTCAAGAGGAAGGATGGGAAAGGTAGGATTAGAGAGCCGTGGATAACTAGGGATATTGAGGACCTGGTCAGGAGAAAGAGGGAAGCGTACACTAGATCGAGGCATTTGAGGACAGAGATAGCGTTAGAAGAATACAGAGAATGTAGGAGGGAACTTAAAAGGGGCATCAGAAAGGCAAAAAGGGGCCACGAAATGGCTTTGGCGGGTAGGATTAAGGAAAATCCTAAAGCATTTTACTCTTATATTAGAAACAAAAGGATGGTTAGAGGGAACATTGGTCCTCTCAGGGACAGAGGAGGGGAACTATGCTTGGAGCCTGGGGGAATGGGGGAGATCTTGAATGAATACTTTGCGTCGGTATTCACTCAGGAGAGGGGTCAGTCCTCTGCTGCTGTGCTTGAGAAGTTTGAGGATCCGTTGAGGGAAATAGTCATCACGAGGGAAGAGGTGTTGGGACTTTTAGACACTATAAAGACAGACAAATCTCCGGGGCCTGATGGCATCTATCCTAGGCTGCTAAGGGAGGTGAGGGATGAAATTGCTGGGCCTCTGACGCAAATCTTTGTCTCTTCTTTGGACACAGGTGAGGTCCCAGAGGATTGGCGGATTGCAAATGTTGTACCGTTGTTTAAGAAGGGTCAGAGGGATAACCCAGGGAACTATAGGCCAGTGAGCTTGACTTCAGTTATAGGCAAGATAATGGAGAGGATCCTCAAGGATAGGATGTATGAGCATCTGGAGCGCTGCAATCTGATCAGGGATACGCAGCATGGCTTCGTTACAGGGAGGTCGTGCCTTACGAATCTGTTGGAATTTTTTGAAGAGGTGACAAAAACGGTTGACGAAGGACAAGCCGTTGATGTTGTCTATATGGATTTCAGTAAGGCGTTTGACAAGGTCCCTCACGGTAGGCTGATAGAAAAGGTGAAGGCTCATGGGATACAAGGCCAGGTATGTAGATGGGTGAAGAACTGGCTTGGGAGGAGAAGACAGCGGGTAGTAGTGGAAGGCTCCTTTTCCAATTGGAGGTCTGTCACCAGTGGGGTGCCGCAGGGCTCGGTACTAGGACCTCTACTATTTGTAGTATACATTAATGACTTGGAAGAGGGGGTAGGTGGTGTGATCAGCAAATTTGCTGATGACACTAAGTTGGTTGGATTGGCGGGTACTGAGGAGCAGTGCCTGGCAATGCAACAGGACATAGATAGGCTGGTAGATTGGGCAGATAGATGGCAAATGGAATTTAATCCGGAGAAATGCGAGGTGATGCACTTTGGCCGGAATAATGTGGAAGGGAGTTATATGATAAAAGGTAGAACTATCCGGAGTATAGATACGCAGAGAGACCTGGGGGTGCAGGTACACAAGTCCCTGAAGGTGTCGGTGCAGGTGCAGAATGTGATGAGGAAAGCGTATGGCATGTTAGCCTTCATAGGAAGGGGTATAGAATATAAGAGTAGGAGTCTGATGTTGCAGTTGTATAGAACGTTGGTTAGGCCTCACCTGGAGTACTGCGTCCAGTTCTGGTCGCCGTACTACCGGAAGGATGTAGAGATCCTGGAGAGAGTGCAGAGGAGATTTACCAGGATGTTGCCTGGTATGGAAGGGCTGTCTTACGAGGAAAGATTGAGCGCACTTGGGCTGTTTTCCCTTGAGAGACGTCGGCTGAGGGGGGATTTGATAGAGGTTTATAAGATTATGAAGGGGACAGATAGAGTAGATGGTGATAAGCTTTTTCCGCTATTAGAAATGGATAGAACGAGGGGTCACGGGCTTAGGGTGAGGGGGGCTAGATATAAGACTAATGTTAGAGGGCAGTTTTTCACACAAAGGGTAGTGGGGATGTGGAATGCACTGCCGAGTGAGGTGGTGGAAGCAGGCACGCTAGGGTTGTTCAAGAGTCACTTGGACAGCCACATGAGCAGTTTACATATAGGGGGATATAGCAGGCCTTATTAAGCATTGTAGGCTTGGGGTCAGTTTAGTCTCAGGGGTATAGAGTCTTTAATAATGAAATTTTTATCCACAGGCACTTACCATCTCAAGGGCATCATGGCAGCTCAGAGGTTATCTCTGTTGCTGTGCGGACACATGGATTTGGGCCTGTGTCCGTGGGAGTTTGTGCGTTCTCCCCGTGGTTGCGTGGGTTTCCTCCGGGTGCTCCGGTTTCCTCCCACATCCCAAAAATGTGCTTTTAGGCTGATTGATTGGGTAACAAATTGTCCCTATATTGGACCTCCCTGATCCTCACACAGTAGGCATAGACTAGAGTCATGAATAGGTCACTGACCATGGGACGGCGGCGCGGGCTCGTTGGGCCGAAGGGCCTGTTTCCCGTGCTGTTTTGTTCTTTGTTCTTTGTTCTTATTCTTCAATTGTAAACCTTGCCCTAACCACAGGAGGGGGATCATCAAAACTCAAACTTGTCTTCAACTGATACAGGAACAGAAGAAGGCCATTCAGCCCCAGTTCTATCCCACCATTCAATCAGATCACGGTTCATCAATTCACTCTATTTTGCTGCCTTTTCTCTCGATATCTTACCCAACACAAAATCCATCAGTGTTGTAAGCTCCAAATGATACCCACCGTGTTCTGCCCTCAACCCCCCACCCCTCTGCCTTCCACAGCCCACAAACCCCCTGCCCCCTGCTCTCTGCCCCCCAGCATCCACAGCTCTGCTTCGAGTTTCAGATTTCCTTTGGTTGTAGAAATGATTCCAGACATCCTGCCTGGCTTGCGTTTTCACATTAATCTCCCTCCCTCGATATCAGGGTGGCACAGTGGTTAGCACTGCTGCCTCACAGCGCCAGGGATCCGGATTCGATTCCCGGCTTGGGTCACTGTCTGTGTGGAGTTTGCACATTCTCCCCGTGTCTGCGTGGGTTTCCTCTGGGTGCTCCGGTTTCCTTCCACAGTCTGAAAGACGTGCTGGTTGGGGTGGATTGACCAGAACAGGTGCCAGAGTGTGGCAACTGGGGGATTTCACAGTAACTTCACTGCAGTGTTAATGTAAGCCTTACTTGTGACTAATAAATAAACTTTAATCTCCACCCAGAGGAAGTAGTTTCTCTCAATTTACTCAATCTTTTTTCTCCTTCTAAACACGTCAGTGAAATCAACGCGCAATTTTCTAAACATGAAGAAATATCAGTGACTCTCTAATATTTATGTCCCCCAGTCTCCCCACAGGTTGGAGTTTTTCCATTTTTACTCCCGTGGGGACTGTCCCTTTAAGGGCAACACAGCAGAACAGGGTCAGCTGACTTGAGGGCCAATGCAGTCTGAGAGTGGGCAATCACCCCAGGGGGTGATGTGTTCTCCATATAGATGGCAGACAGGGACTGGGCTGTTGGCCTGGGTACGGTTTCCCTTGTTAAGTTTATTTATCAGTGTCATGATCGGTTTACATTAAGGAGCCCTTCAGGAGCACTGAGACCACATTTGGAATACTCTGTGCAGTTCTGGTCACCTCACTATAAGGAGGATGTGGAAGCATTGGAGAGACTGCAGAGGAGATTTACCAGGATGCTGCCTGGTTTGGAGGGAAGGTCTTATGAGGAAAGGTTGAGGGAGCTGGGGCTTTTCTCTTTGGAGTGGGGGAGGATTAGAGGCAACTTAATAGAGGTTTATAAGATGATGAGAGGGGTTGATAGAATGGACGTGCAGAGACTATTTCCTCGGGTGGATGTAGCTGTTACTAGGGGGCATAACTATAAGGTACATGGTGGGAGATATAGGAGGGATGTCCGAGGTAGATTCTTCACCCAGAGAGTGGTTGGGGTGTGGAATGGACTGCCTGCTGTGATAGTGGAGTCGGACACTTTAGGAACTTTCAAGCGGTTATTAGATAGACACATGGAGCACTCCAGAATGATGGGGAGTGGGATAGACTGATCTTGGGTTTGGACATAGCTCGGCACAACATCGAGGGCCGAAGGGCCTGTACTGTGTTCAACTGTTCTAAGTTCTATTAACACTGCAATGAAGTCACTGTGAAAATCTCCTAGTCACCACACTCCAGCGCCTGTTCGGGTTCACTGAGGGAGAATTTAGCACGGCCAATTCACCGAGCCAGCACATCTTTTGAACTGTGGGAGGAAACCCACGCAGACATGGGGAGAACATGCAAACTCCACACAAACAGTGACCCAAGCCGGGAATTGAACCTGGGTCCCTGGCGCTGTGAGGCAGCAGTGCTAATCACTGTGCAACAAGAAACCTGATCTGTGTTTCTGACGATATCTGTGGGGATCATTGCAATCCCACCCAATCCCTTTAAATCTGAACGAGTTCTTTCATGTTATCATACATGTTCAGAGGAAGGACTGAAGTTTGTCTCACCTCTCCTGGGTGCTTTTTAAACTCAGTAAAACTATTTGAGACACACGGCATCCCTCACCTGGAGAAGGCCAGCTGTTCGATGTTGACTCCCTCTCTCCTCTGATACTCTCGGAGGAGCTCCTGCTCGTGGTTGAAGCCGTTTCCCACGGAGCAATCTTCCTCTTCCATCACACTGATATAGAAGGACCGGAAAACTGGCACTGGAGCTTGTGGAACTATCCTGTTCCCCTCGGCTTCCTCCAGCAGACTCAGAGCCTGCAGCCTGGCGCTCTGCACTCCCAGCTCCCGCTCCGATTGGGAAGGGGGAGGCTGAGCCACTCCAACACTCAGCGGAACCTCGTTGCTGATTCCCGGAGAATCGTCCAGACCCCAATCATCTGCTTCATCACACCAATCCCTCGCTGTCAGACTAACCGCATCTTCCTTTAAGAAACAAATTGTCTGCATGATCTCATTGCCCCAAAAATTCCACAATCCAAAATATTCTTTAACTGGAAATTCCCTTCACCCAACTGGGAGCGAGGGAGGGGAACAATACTGACCCTCTGACAGTGCGGCACTCTCTCAGCACTGACCCTCTGACAGTGCGGCACTCCCTCAGTACTGACCCTCTGACAGTGCGGCACTCCCTCAGTACTGACCCTCTGACAGTGCGGCACTCCCTCAGCACTGACCCTCTGACAGTGTGGCACTCCCTCAGCACTGACCCTCTGACAGTGCGGCACTCCCTCAGCACTGACCCTCTGACAGTGCGGCACTCCCTCAGCACTGACCCTCCGACAGTGTGGCGCTCCCTCAGCACTGACCCTCTGACAGTGCGGCACTCCGTCAGCACTGACCCTCTGACAATGCGGCACTCTCTCAGCACTGACCCTCTGACAGTGCGGCACTCCCTCAGAACTGACCCTCTGACAGTGCGACACTCCCTCAGTACTGACCCTCTGACAGTGCGGTGCTCCCTCAGTACTGACTCTCTGACAGTGCGGCACTCCCTCAGCGCTGACCCTCTGACAGTGCGGCACTCCCTCAGTACTGACCCTCTGACAGTGCGGCACTCCCTCAGAACTGACCCTCTGACAGTGCGGCACTCCCTCAGTACTGACCCTCTGACAGTGCGGCACTCCCTCAGCGCTGACCCTCTGACAGTGCGGCACTCCCTCAGTACTGACCCTCTAACAGTGCGGCACTCCCTCAGAACTGACCCTCTGACAGTGCGGCACTCCCTCAGTACTGACCCTCTGACAGTGCGGCACTCCCTCAGCACTGACCCTCTGACAGTGCGGCACTCCCTCAGCACTGACCCTCTGACAGTGCGGCACTCCCTCAGCACTGACCCTCTGACAGTGCGGCACTCCCTCAGCACTGACCCTCCGACAGTGTGGCGCTCCCTCAGCACTGACCCTCTGACAGTGCGGCACTCCCTCAGCACTGACCCTCTGACAGTGCGGCACTCCCTCAGCACTGACAGTGTGGCGCTCCCTCAGCACTGACCCTCTGACAGTGCGGCACTCCCTCAGCACTGACCCTCTGACAGTGCGGCACTCCCTCAGCACTGACCCCCTGACAGTGCGGCACTCCCTCAGCACTGACCCTCTGACAGTGCGGCACTCCCTCAGCACTGACCCTCTGACAGTGCGGCACTCCCTCAGCACTGACCCTCTGACAGTGTGGCGCTCCCTCAGCACTGACCCTCTGACAGTGCGGCACTCCCTCAGCACTGACCCTCTGACAGTGCGGCACTCCCTCAGCACTGACCCTCTGACAGTGCGGCACTCCCTCAGCACTGACCCTCTGACAGTGCGGCACTCCCTCAGCACTGACCCTCTGACAGTGCGGCACTCCATCAGCACTGACCCTCTGACAGTGCGGCACTCCCTCAGCACTGACCCTCTGACAGTGTGGCGCTCCCTCAGCACTGACCCTCTGACAGTGCGGCACTCCCTCAGCACTGATCCTCTGACAGTGCGGCACTCCCTCAGTACTGACCCTCTGACAGTGTGGCGCTCCCTCAGCACTGACCCTCTGACAGTGCGGCACTCCCTCAGCACTGACCCTCTGACAGTGCGGCACTCCCTCAGCACTGACCCTCTGACAGTGTGGCACTCCCTCAGCACTGACCCTCTGACAGTGCGCACTCCCTCAGCACTGACCCTCTGACAGTGCGGCACTCCCTCAGCACTGACCCTCTGACAGTGCGGCACTCCCTCAGCACTGACCCTCTGACAGTGCGGCACTCCCTCAGCACTGACCCTCTGACAGTGCGGCACTCCCTCAGCACTGACCCTCTGACAGTGTGGCACTCCCTCAGCACTGACCCTCTGACAGTGCGGCACTCCCTCAGCACTGACCCTCTGACAGTGCAGCACTCCCTCAGTACTGACCCTCTGACAGTGCGGCACTCCCTCAGTACTGACCCTCTGACAGTGCAGCACTCCCTCAGTACTGACCCTCTGACAGTGCAGCACTCCCTCAGTACTGACCCTCTGACAGTGCGGCACTCCCTCAGCACTGACCCTCTGACAGTGCGGCACTCCCTCAGCACTGACCCTCTGACAGTGCGGCACTCCCTCAGCACTGTACTGGAGTGTCAGGCAGCATTTTCTGGAGTGGGATTTCATCCACAATCTTGTGATTTGAGTGAAAGTTACTCACTGAGATGATAATAAAGTTGGGAGGCTGTGAGGGAGCTGGAAAGGATTTGACTGCAAACTCTCACCTTAGCTCTTGTTTCCAGTTTCTGTGTTGTCACCTGGCACTGTGAGCGGAGAACCTTCCAGCTACAGGACAAATTGAAACCATTAACACTCGAAACAACAGAGTCCAATTCTAAAGCCCAATCCTGTCCTCTACCGACCCACCATCTAACTCATCCGCGGTGACGGGTCTGCCAGACGCAGGACTCGCTCCCACGGGGAGTGGGGAGAATGTGGGACTCGCTCCCACAGGGAGTGGGGAGAATGTGGGACTCGCTCCCACAGGGAGTGGGGGAGAATGTGGGACTCAATCCCACAGGGAGTGGGGGAGAATGTGGGACTCACTCCCACAGGGAGTGGGGAGAATGTGGGACTCGCTCCCACAGGGAGTGGGGGAGAATGTGGGACTCGCTCCCACGGGGAGTGGGGAGAATGTGGGACTCGCTCCCACGGGGAGTGGGGAGAATGTGGGACTCGCTCTCACGGGGAATGGGGAGAATGTGGGACTCACTCCCACGGGGAGTGGGGAGAATGTGGGACTCGCTCTCACGGGGAGTGGGGAGAATGTGGGACTCGCTCTCACGGGGAGTGGGGGAGAATGTGGGACTCGCTCCCACGGGGAGTGGGGGAGAATGCGGGACTCGCTCCCACGGGGAGTGGGGAGAATGTGGGACTCGCTCTCACGGGGAGTGGGGGAGAATGTGGGACTCGCTCCCACGGGGAGCAGGGAGAATGTGGGACTCGCTCCCACGGGGAGTGGGGAGAATGTGGGACTCGCTCCCACGGGGATTGGGGAGAATGTGGGAATCGCTCCCACGGGGAGTGGGGAGAATGTGGGACTCGCTCCCACGGGGATTGGGGAGAATGTGGGACTCGCTCTCACGGGGAGTGGGGAGAATGTGGGACTCGCTCCCACGGGGAGTGGGGAGAATGTGGGACTCGCTCCCACGGGGAGTGGGGAGAATGTGGGACTCGCTCCCACGGGGAGTGGGGAGAATGGGGGACTCGCTCCCACAGGGAGTGGGGAGAATGTGGGACTCGCTCCCACAGGGAGTGGGGAGAATGTGGGACTCGCTCACATGGGGAGTGGTTGAGGTGAATCGCAGAGATTTATTCAGTGGGAAGCTTATAACACATGGAGGGTGGGTAATAGGAGATGCTGACTGGGTGAAATTCGACAGGGTGGGAGGAGTCTCGTTTGGAGCAGAAACACTGGCAAGATCTAGATGGGCTGAATGGCCAGTTTTGTGTAAAAGTTGATGTAGAATTTAACAACTCTGCCCAATAACAAGTTCTTGGAATCTCAATTTCCAAGTTCCTGGAAGCTATTAGTAATTAGCTGAGGGGAAACTGACCTTTCTGATCTTCCCCAACACTCTGGCCTGGGACACGCCCACACATTGATGGTGCGGTGAAAGGGTGAACCCTCCAGCGGACAATACACCTGAACCACATGGAGAAGCAGATTCCTGCAAACTGTACACTCAGGATACTGTAGGGTAATACCAGGGAGGCAATCCTGAGTGAGAGAAAGAGACAGATAGAATCACCATCTACAATACTAAACATAAAGCCCCTTGGTTCCATTTCACCATCCAGTCAGATGTACCCCAACTCCCTCATGAACCCCAAAAGTGCCCAGTGCTACCTCCCCAGCACCGTAACCCTCCACCCTCTCTGACCTATCATGTGGCTTTTCTGACATCCCGCGCTGAATGAGCAGAAATTTCCTCCAGTGAAACATTAGGAAGACTGAAGCCAGTGTCCAGTCCTTTCCCTGGTCACTGACTCCATCCCTCTCCGTGGCAACCGTTCCCAGCTCCATCACAACCTCAGTGTCACACTTGATGCCAAACAAATTTCCGATCTCGTTTTGGTGTCACCAGTGAGACCAACTTGGGATTTAAATTCCACCAGCTGCCTTGGTGGGAATTGGACCATCGTCACATTGCCCTGGGTCTCTGGATTTGTAGACCAGTGACAATCCCACAGTACCACCACCTCCCCATCTCAGGCAGTCTCAGAATCGGGTGTGATTTGCTCTGGCTCCAGTTTGTTGAGTTCTGGTTTAAGGGTTAAATTTAGGGGTTACCAACATTGACTCAACTAATCCTGACCTTCGACCCACTCTGACTCCTCCTGCCATTGGTCACCCAGCCCGTCAATCCTCAGAACACCCACCTTCCCCACAGCCAATTGGGAGGCTCAACAGCATCCTGGTTACCTGATTGGATGATTTTTCCTGGTTTTCCCCCAATTCCTCTATCGCCTAACATTTTTAGAATTAAAAATATTAAAGCTGCCTATTGTTTAAACCGACCCATTGTGTTCGTGTCGGCTCTCTACTGGAGTAATAAAGTTTAAAGTTAATTTAGTCGTCACAAGTAAATTTTACATTAACACTGCGATGAAGCTACTATGAAATTCCCTGAGTTGCCACACTCTAGCACCTGTTTGGGTCAATGCACTCTAACCAACATGTCTCTCAGACAGAGTAATGAGGCTGCCACTGGACATAAGAACATAAGAAATAGGAGCAGGAGTAGGCCATCTAGCCCTTCGAGCCTGCTCCGCCATTCAATAAGATCATGGCTGATCTGTCATGGCTCAGTTCCACTTTCCCGCTTTCTCCCCATAACCCTTAATTCCCCTATCAGAAATCTATCTACCCATGACTTAAATTTATTTAGCGAGGTAGCCTCCACCACTTCAACGGGCAGAGAATTCCAGAGATTCACCACCCTTTGAGTGAAGAAGTTCCTCCTCAACTCTGATCTAAACTGCTCCCCCCTTATCTTGAGGCTGTGCCCTCTAGTCCTGCTGTCCTTTCAAAGCTGGAAGAATCTCTCTACCTCTACCCTATCCATCCCCTTTATTATCTTATACGTCTCTATAAGATCCTCATCCTTCTAAACTCCAACGAGTACAGACCCAGTCTATTCAGTCTCTCTTGGTAGTCTAACCCCCTCATCTCCGATATCAGCCTAGTGAACCTCCTCTGCACTCCCTCCAAGGCCAATATATCCTTCCGCAAGTGTGGTGACCAAAACTGCACACAGTACTCCAGCTGAAGCCTCACCAGTACCCTGTACAGTTGCAGCCAGACCTCCCTGCTTTAATATTCTATCTCCCTCGCTATAAAGGCCAGCATCCCATTCGCCTACCTGACCACCTGCTGCATCTGCAGACTGGGTTTTTGCGACTCTTGCACAAGGACCCCCAGGTCCCTCTGCACCATAGCATGCTGCAGCTTTTCGCCTTTTAAATAATAATCCCTCCTACTATTATTCCTGCCAAAGTGGATATTGAATGGCGGGGCAGGCTTGAAGGGCCAGATGGCCTACTCCTGCTCCTATTTCTTATGTTCTTATGTTCTTATGGATAACCTCACACTTGCTAACATTATACTCCATCTGCCAGGTCCTCGCCTACTCTCAGCCTATCCAGATCCCTCTGCAGACTTTCCACACCCTCCACACAATTTGCTTTTCCACTCATCTTCGTGTCATCAGCAAATTTCGTCACCCTACCCTCAGCCTCCTCCTCCAGATCATCTATATAAATGGTAAATAGCTGAGGCCCCAGCACCGATCCCTGGGACATTCCACTAGTCACCAACCGCCAATCCGAATAGCACCCATTGATACCTACTCTCTGCCTCCTATTAGACAGCCAATCCTCTATCCACGCTAACACCTTACCCCCAACTCTGTGCACCCTAACCTTCTGAAGCAACCTCTTATGAGGCACCTTATCAAACGCCTTTTGGAAATCTAAAAACACCACATCCGGCACGGTAGCACAGTGGAGGGGCGGCACGGTAGCACAGTGGTTAGCACTGCTGCTTCACAGCTCCAGGGTCCTGGGTTCGATTCCTGGCTCGGGTCACTGCCTGTGTGGAGTTTGCACATTCTCCTCGTGTCTGCGTGGGTTTTCTCCGGGTGCTCCGGTTTCCTCCCACAGTCCAAAGGTGTGCGGGTTAGGTTCATTGGCTATGCTAAAATTGCCCCTTAGTGTCCTGGGATGTGTAGGTTAGAGGGATTAGCAGGTAAATGTGTAGGGATATGGGGATAGGGTCTGGGTGGGATTGTGTTCGGTGCAGACTCGATGGGCCGAAGGGCCTGTTTCTGCACTGTAGGGTTCTATAAGTGTCACATCCATTGGTTCCCCTCTGTCTACTGCACTAGTCACATCCTCATAGAAATCCAATAAATTCATCAAACACGACTTCCCCTTAACGAATCCGTGCTGCGTCTCCTCTATCAAACCATTCTTTTCTAGGTGCCTCGCTATTTCTTCTTTGATGACGGATTCTAGCATTTTTCCAACTACAGACGTTAAACTAACCGGCCTAAAATTCCCTGCCTTTTGTCTGCTACCTTTTTTAAACAGCGGCGTAACATTAGCCATTTTCCGATCTTCTGGCACTTCCCCGGAATCCAGCGAATTTTGGTAAATAATTACTAAGGCATCCACTATCACCTCTGCCATTTCTTTCAGAACCCTGAGATGCACTCCATCCGGTCCTGGGAACTTGTCCATCTTCAGTCCCATTAGTCTATCATTGCAATATTAAAGACAATGCAACAAATCTCTCTTGATTTTGAAATCAAGAGAGATTTGTTGCATTGTCTTTAATAATAGTCTTTCTCCTGGGATTTTGCTTTCCGCAGTATCCTGAGATTAATTTGCCAATCCCCCTGACTCCCACTTTCTGGCTCTGATATGATGGGCCTCCTTCCTTTGTGCCATAAATCTTTCTATGTTTCTAGTGCAAGAATAAATATATTTCAAAAGTAAGTCATTGCCTTTAAAGTAAAGTGGTCATGAAAGGCACCACACAAATGCAATCCTTTTTTGCATTGCTGAATAAAGAGACAGTCTAGCAAAATTTTTCACCTTACACTCATCAGATTACAGAGTAGTTGGCAACAGTCAAAGCTCTGTACTCCCAAACTATTCTTTCTTGTTCAATCACACCCTAACTGAGGTTGGGAGGAGGCTTTCTGCAGAGGTTGGCAAGTTGTAGTGTGGTCACAGGCGCTGAGGTAGACGGTTCAGCCCGTCGTGCCTGTGCTAGCTCCCTACATGAGTAAGGAGGGCTGCCATCACAGGCTGCAATAATAAAGATAAAGCAATTAAGTGTATTTTAAATGGTGGACAATGTGAATTGTTGAAGTAACTTTTTTTAAAGATTATCTTTTTCCCCCCTTCCTCGTTTTAGGTTGTAAAAAAAAATTCGAGCCAGCCAGGAGTCGAACCTGGAATCTTCTGATCCGTAGTCAGACGCGTTATCCATTGCGCCACTGGCCCGGCTGAGAAGCAGTCACACTAAGTGGGCTTAAGATGACACTTCACTCAGTGCCGCCCCGCCCCCTCGCTGCTTTCTGAATGGGGTCTGGTCACGTGCTTTGGAACCTTGTGTCGGCGGAATGGATACACCGCGTTCCAGCCGCGGCCGCTCCCTCCCGCCCCGGGTCCCTCCGCCCGCCCGTCTTCCCCCCATCCCGCTCACCGGGGTCGCTCCCGCTTTGTTGGTGTCCCAGGAGCAGCGGCTCCCTCCCGCGACGGCCGCGTCCCGGATCCCCAGCAAGACGGGCCGCCGGGCCTCCGGCCTGGGCGAGCTGTTCATGCCGGCTGCTGGTGCTCGGGCAAAGGGGCGGAAGCAATAGAGGCAGGGGTTCGAGTCCCGCCCAGTCAGCTGGGCTTTTGTATCCTGCAGTGTATTTGTGGAATTTCTTAAAGAATTGATCGCAGCATTAATCCCCAAAATTAATATGCATTCACCTTCAAATCTTATATCAGCACCTTTATTAGACAGTGTTGAAGCTTTTTCCCAGAGGATGAGCTGCAGCTTTATAATCCTGGTGCTGGCATTGGGCTGGGGTAAACACAGTGAGAAATCTCATAACGCCAGGGTTAAAATTCAACAGATTTATTTGGTAGCACGAGCTTTCGGAGCGCTGCCCCTTCATCACTTAAGTGGGAGTGCTACCCTGTTTGTGAACAGAACTTCCATCGAGAAAAAGGTACAAAAGTCTGAGGTTACCTACTGACCGACCCAGTAACAGTAACCCTGCTGCTGTCAGAGTTTTGAATGGACCCAACCTTGCACAAAGTTGATCTTTCTCTACACCCCAAGTCTGTGACTTTAACACTACATTCTGTCCTCACAGTTTTAATATCGAGTTCCCTAAACCCAGAGAGCAAGTGTAACTCCAGGATACTGCCCTCAAATCCGAGTTGGGGCCAAGGTGTTACTGGGAGTGTGGTTTGGTCAGAGTTTCCGCAGTCAGATACAGGTGAGGTTCCACTTGGCCACACCAGCTGTGTCCAGTCTGCATTCGATTCCTTCTCTATAAACGGTATGCTTTGTCTGTATAGCGTGCAAGAAAAAATACCCTTCACTGTATACTAGCACATGTGATAATAATAAATTAAATCAAAAAAAATTCTAGATGAGGTCTAACTAGTGTTTTGTATAAGTTCACCATAACCTCATTGCTCTTACAGTCTGTACAAAGAACAATATAGCACAGGAACAGGCCCTTCAGCTGTATGTGGCTATCTAGATAAGTCTTAAATGTGCCCACATTAATAAAGCCCAGGATAGTGTATGCTTTATTAACTGCTCTCTCCACCTGTCCTGTCACCTTCAATGATCTGGGCACAGATACATCCAACTCCCTCTGCCCCTGCACCCTCTTTAAGAATTTTATCCCTTATTTTATATTGTTCCTCCATTCTCAAATCATTGGCTCGAATCCAAGATCCAGCAGCAACCTGGATCTCCCCATCCCTCAGCAGGCCACAGGGCACCGAGAAATCCCTAATATCTCCAACTCTGTAATGCTGACAGAACGTGGAGGAGGAAAGCTTGGGCAGAAATGGACCTCCCAAATAAACATACCTGGTGGGATTTCTGCCTCTCATTACCCCCCCCACACCCCCCCCCCCCTCCGCCCCGGTCCGCCCATTCCCCTCCCCCCGCCTCCACAGGATGTTTTTGGGTGGCATGGAAGGCTTGCCATTGGCTGCTGATGGAATCTTCTGGTGCTGCTGTTTTGTGTGACTCGTCCATCCCACCAGACCCTGTCCAATGTCCCCGACCCAAAGTCTCAATAATCCGGTTTCAGTCACCCCCAAGGGAAATCGTCAATCGAATGCAGACTGGACACAGCTGGTGTGGCCAAGTGGAACCTCACCTGTATCTGACTGCGGAAACTCTGACCAAACCACAGACTCAATAACACCTTGGCCCCAACTCAGATTTGAGGGCAGTATCCTGGAGTTACACATGCTCTCTGGGCTTAGGGAACTTGATGTGGGTATGCTGGCGTTGGACTGGCGTAAACACAGTGAAAAGTCTGACAACACCAGGTTTTAGTCCAACCTATTTATTTGATAATATACTCACAAGCTTTCGGGTTAGAGTTCTCTATTCACCTGACAAAGGGACTAACCCGAAAGCTTGTGAGTATATTATCAAATAAATAGGTTGGACTAAAACCTGGTGTTGTCAGACTTTTCACTTAGGGAACTTGACATTAAAACTATGAGCACAGCGTCTGCTCTTAAATGATAGAAGACTGCAGCTGTGCAGGGTCCTGTAGAGACCACATCTGGAATATTGGATACAGTGGTGGTCTCTTTTGAATACAATGAAATTGTGTTGGGAGCTCTTCAAAGAATATTCACTCAACAGATTCCTAGTGCAAGGGGCTTATTGTATGAGGAAAGCTTGAACAGGTTGGGTCTGTTCCCATTGGAGTTTAGAAGAGTGAAAGGTGATCCATCTAAATATAGAAGATCCTGACAGGTAGATATGAGCAGGGTTTTTCTGACAATCAACAATTGTTTCATGGTCATCCGTATATTCTTAATTCCAGATCCGTGGCGGGATTCAAACTCGGCTCCCCAGAATATTAGCTGAGTTTCTGGGTTAATAATCTAGCCATAATACCACGAGGCCACTGCCTCCCGAGTATTAGGCTAACAGATCTATAGTTTGCTGATTTCTCTCTGAACTTTAGTATTGTGGAAAAAAGAGACATGCTGTCAAAGCTTTTCAGTGTATACTCATCAGTACAGGCAAGAGCGCAAATTTCAAATGTTCAAATGTTACGCCGTTGTTTAAGAAGGGTGCCAGGCAAAAGGCGGGGAATAATAGGCTGGTTAGTTTAACGTCTGTGGTAGGTAAAATGTTAGAATCCATCATTAAAGAGGAAATTGCGAGGCATCTTGAAGGGAATTGCTTGATAGAGCAGACGCAGCACGGTTTCATTAAAGGGAAGTCGTGTCTGACAAATTTACTGGAGTTCTATGAGGATGTGTCTAGGGCAGTGGATAGAGGAGAGCCGGTGGATGTGGTCTTTCTGGATTTTCAGAAGGCTTTTGACAAGGTACCTCACAAGAGGTTATTGCAGAAGGTCAGGGGACTTGGAGTTGGGGGTAGGATGTTAGTGTGGATAGAGGATTGGTTGTCAAATAGGAGGCAGAGAGTGGGGGTCAACGGGTGCTATTCGGATTGGCGGATGGTGACTAGTGGAGTGCCCCAGGGGTCGGTGCTGGGGCCTCAGCTTTTTACCATTTATATAGATGATCTGGAGGAGGGAACCGAGTGTAGGGTGTCGAAATTTGCGGATGACACCAAGATTGGGGGAACGGCAAATTGTGTGGAGGGTGTGGAGAGTCTGCAGAAGGATCTAGATAGGCTGTGCGAATGGGCCAGGAAATAGCAAATTGAATTTAATGTTGGCAAGTGTGAGGTGGTCCACTTTGGAAGGAAGAATGGTAGGAAGGACTATTACTTAGGGGCGAAAAACTGCAGCAGGCGGCGGTGCAGAGGGACCTCGGGGTCCTTGTGCATGAGTCGCAAAAACCCAGCTTGCAGGTGGTCAGGAAGGCGAATGGGATGCTGGCCTTCATAGCGAGGGGGATTGAATATAAAACTAGGGAGGTCTTGCTGCAGCTGTATAGGGCATTGGTGAGGCTGCAGCTGGAGTACTGTGTGCAGTTTTGGGCGCCGCACCTGCGCAAAGATATTTTGGCCTTGGAGGGAGTGTAGAGGAGGTTTACTAGGCTGATACCGGAGTTGAGGGGGTTGAGCTATGAGGAGAGGCTGAATGAACTAGGCTTGTACTCGTTGGAGTTTAGAAGAATGAGGGGAGATCTCATTGAGACGTATAAGATGATGAATGGGATGGATAGGATAGAGGTGGAGAGACTCTTCCCGCTCGAAAAAGACAGTAGGACTAGGGGGCACAGCCTCAAGATAAAGGGGAGGCGGTTTAGAACGGAGTTGAGGAGGAACTTCTTCACTCAAAGGGTGGTGAATCTCTGGAATTCTCTGCCCGTTGAAGTGGTGGAGGCTGCCTCGCTAAATATTTTTAAGACGCGGGTTGATGGGTTTTTGATAAGAGAGGGGATTAAGGGTTATGGGGAGAGGGCGGGAAGGTGGAACTGAGCAGCGACAGATCTTATTGAATCTGAGCAGCCATGATCTTATTGAATGGCGGGGCAGGCTCGAAGGGCCAGATGGCCTACTCCTGCTCCTATTTCTTATGTTCTTATGTTCAAACGTTATACTATAAATAACAAGGGTGCTGATTGGTCCTGTTGTTTCCATGGAAAATGCACCAGCAAGCTACTCCCTTTTAATCCTCAAGGTCTGCATTCTTTGAGCTTTCGTCAATAATCAAGTTCCAATTATAATTTTCCAATTTATCATTTCTTTATGTTTATTTGCAACATTTTTCACATCTGTGTTTAAATGGCCACATTGCATTCAGTTTTGTTTTTCTAATAGATTTGCAAATGCTTTGCATCTTAATTGCAAGAAGAGATTGTAGAAATTTGGGCTGTATTTCCTGGAATTTAGCAGGTTTATTGATTTGATTGAAAATTTCAAGTTATTAATGAATGGATAGGAGAATCACAGGTGATTCGATCGCCTTGTTGACCAACGAGGGGCAGACACGCGGTGGGTCGAGCGAGGGCTGCTCTTGGGTGTTGCTTCGAGAGTTGCCGAGTGCTTCACGTCGTTAGTGTACGCTTAAACTGGACTATCTGACGGGCAACACAACAGCTCAGTGACTATCACTGTTTGCTGTGCAGACACACGGATTTGGGTCGGTGTCTGTGGGAGTTTGCGCATTCTCCCCGTGCTTGCGTGGGTTTTCTCCGGGTGCTCCGGTTTCCTCCCACACCCCAAAAACGTGCTCTTAGCCTGACTGGTGTAACAAATTGTCCCTAAATTAGTCTCCCCTCAATCTTCCCCAATAGGCGTAGACAAAGGTCATGGGTAGAGGAGGGCACTCACAATGTTAAGATGGCAGCGCGGGCTCGTTGGGCCGAAGGGCCTGTTTCCCGTGCTGTGTTGTTCTTTGTTCTTTGTTAAACTAATTTTGCTAGGGGTGGGTGGGGCAGGGATGGGGGGGGGGCGGAGGGTGGTGGGCAGGTGGGATTGAGGACTCGGAGAGTATCTGCAAATTTAGAGTCAGATCTTTGAGGGAGGAGTGATGTTAAAAAACCACAGCGCAGAAGAAAGCAAGATATCGCAGCAGGAATGTTGCAGTAGGCTGGATGTGTACATGTTGAAGCTACATTGTGTGAAATTATTAATGACCACAAAATATGTCTTTGTGAAACCCCTCTCACTATCCTTATATAGAATCACAGAACCCTACAGTGCTGAAACAGGCCCTTCAGCCCATCGAGTCTGCACCGACCACAATCCCACCCAGGGCCTAACCCCATATCCCTACATATTTTACCTACTAATCCCTCTAATCTATGCATCCCAGGACACTAAGGGGCAATTTTAGCACAGCCAATCAACCTAACCCGCACATCTTTGGACTGTGGGAGGAAACCGGAGCACCCGGAGGAAACCCATGCAGACACCAGGAGAATGTGCAAACTCCCACAGACAGTGACCCGAGCCAGGAATCGAACCCAGGTCCCTGGAGCTGTGAAGCAGTAGTGCTAACCACTGTGCTACCGTGCCACCCATGCAATGCTGAAGAAAGCCATTCAAGTCTACTGACTCATAATTTACCCCGTAATCCTATTATTTACCCCGCTAACCTGCACATCTTTGGACCCTAAGGGACAAGCTTCCATGGCCAATCCACTTAACCCGCATGTCTTTGGACTGTGGGAGGAAACCGGAGCACCCGGAGGAAGCCCGCGCAGACACGGGGAGAATGTGCAAAATTCACACAGACAGTGACCCGAGCTGGGAATCGAACCTGCATCTCTGGCGCTGAGAGGCATTGAGTTTGTGCTTGTAAATGCCCTGTTTATGACCACAAGTCATCACTCACCTGATGAAGGAGCAGCTCTCCGAAAGCTCGTGCTGCCAAATAAACCTGTTGGACTTTAACCTGGTGTTGTGAGATTTCTTGCTGTGAGGCAGCCGTGCTAACCACTGTGCCACCGTGCTAATCACTGTGCCACCGTGCTAACCACTGTGCCACCGTGCTAACCACTGTGCCACCGTGCCGTTCCTTGTCCACTGTTTAAAATAAACAGACTTATGGGGTTGTTATTAATAATATGGTGTGTAATTCTAACACTGAGTGTGTCAAAAACTTCTGACAAAATCACATTCACAATTCTCATCACAATGTTCTGTATTTTATTGGTTTTTACATGTTCAGTAGTTGTATAGTTGGATGTTGAATCCATGGTCCACACAGATCTACAGTATAATAATCTCAACTTTGCAGTCTTCATTTCAGATTACTTGTCAACTAAAGTCAAATTCAAAGCTGCTTGTCATCACTTTCCTTCTTTGATTTCTACCAGGGAGGGTTATATACCTCAAATTAACTAATACATGAGAAAGATATATCAGACTTCAGGTTGTGTGAGTGTGTTATGTGAGCATGTTTGTGTCTGTGTCTGGGTGTCAGTGTCTGTGTGTTTGTATGTATACCTGTTTGCTTGTTTTTAAGAATTAAAGAAGTATAATGTGGGCACCAGTGGCTGGGCTCGCGTTTATTGCCCATCCCTATCTGCCCTTGAGCATGTGGTGGTGAGCTGCTTTCTTGAACTGCTGAAACCCCTGAGGTGTAGGTACACCCACATTGCTGTTAGGAAGCGAGTCCCAGGTTTTTGACCCAGCAACTGCAAAGGAACGGTGATATATTTCCAAATCAGGATGGTGAGTGACTCGGAGGGGAAGATGCAGGTGGCGGTGCTCCCATGTGTCTGCTGCCCTTGTCCTTCTAGATGGTAGCAGTCATGGGTTTGGAAGGTGCTGCCTAAGGAGCCTTGGTGAACCGCTGCGGTGCATCTTGTAGATGGTACACACGGCTACTACTGAGCGTCAGTGTTGGAGAGATTGAATGTTTGTGAATGGGGTGTCAATCAAGCAGCCTGCTTAGTTCTGGATGGTGTCGAGTTATCGAATGTTGTTGGAGCTGCACTCATCCAGGCAAGTGTACACGTATGTGTTCTTTGTGTGTGTGTGTGTGTCTATGTTTATATATGTATTTTATCTGTGTATGTGCATGTTTGTATGTTTGCCCTTCCTCCTGCCACGAAGATAAGCATTTCTCCACAAGGCAAACACAGAATTGGAATGAGCTTCAAATTAGATTAATATTTTTGGAATTATTTTTGGGGGTTTGTCGGACCAGAAATTGAGCTTGTCTTTCTTTAACTTGTTACCGACTTGCAGGGTCAGGTTCAGCTGCATGTATTTTTCAGAGTCGCTATTTACTGGCCACACTGGTAAGTCATTTCTGTTGGGATTCCTGCACAGAAGAGATTGCAACAGCTTTTATTTGAACATCAAGTGTTTATGGTAACTCAGTCACTCCCAACACTCCTTCCTGCCTACAACATCTTCGAGTGCAAGTCCAGGGGTTATAATATCTGCCCTTTATCCTCCCTACCATCGAAAATCCCAGACCTCCCTTTAAGAGTGAAACTGTGACCATCTTCCAGCTTCATAGAACCATAGAATGCCTACAGTGCAGAAGAGGCCATTCAGCCCATTGAGCTTGCACTGATTCTCTGAAAGAGCATCTTATCCAGGCCCACCCCATCTGTGCAACCCTATGCATTTACCCTGAGAAACCACCTAATCTATACATCTTGGGATACTAAGGATAGCCAATCCATCTAGCCTACACATACGGGCATCATGGTGGCACAGTGGTTAGCACTGCAGCTTCACAGTGCCAGGGACCTGGGTTCAATTCCCATCTTGGGTCACTGTCTCTCTGGAATTTGCATATTCTCCCTGTGTCTGTGAGGGTTTCCTCCGGGTGCTCTGGTTTTGTCCAAAAGACATGCAGGTTAGGGTGCGTTGGCCGTGTTAAGTTCTCCCTCAGTGTAACCGAACAGGGGATTTTTCACAGTAACTTCATCGCAATGTTAATGTAAACCTTCTTACTATTAATTTTAAATAAACTAAAACCAAAGTCTTGGAAGGAAACCCATGCAGACACGAGGAGACCATGCAAAGTCTAGGCACAGACACTCGAGGCCAGAATTGAACCCAGATCTCTGGCACTGTGAGACAGCAGTGCCAACCACTGCACCACCGTGCCACCCAATTCAGTGGACTGTATTTATGGTTCAGAATGAGGATTCCTCTACATCAGGGAGAACAAACTCAGACTGGATAAACACCTTGCAGGGCGAATGCGTGATCCAAAATTTCCTGTCCTTTCAATTCTCCACCTTCCTCCACCCTGACCTTTCTACCCTTTAACAGACAATGTATTATTTAATTGATTTGAATCACTGTTTAATGATGTAACTGTTTCTTTGTTTCTCTGGTGCCCCAGGGATCTGTTCTGGGACCCTTGCTGTTTGTCATTTTCATAAATGACCTGGATGAGGAAGTGGAGGGATGGGTTAGCAAGTTCGCTGATGACACGAAGGTCGGCGGTGTTGTGGATGGTCTGGAAGGATGTCAAAAGTTGCAGCAGGACATAGATAGGATGCAGGAATGGGCGGAGAAGTGGCAGATGGACTTCAACGCGGATAAATGTGTAGTCGTCCATTTCGGCAGAACCAACGGGATGAACGAGTACACTATTAAGGGCAGTGGTCTTAGTAGCGTTGAAGAGCAGAAGGATCTCGGGGTCCGGGTTCACAGGACTCTTAAATCGGCCTCGCAGGTGGAGGATGTGGTCAAGAAGGCGTATGGTGTACTGGCCTTCATTAATCGAGGGATTGAGTTTAGGAGTCGGGAGGTAATGCTGCAACTTTACAGGACCCTTGTCAGGCCTCATTTGGAGTACTGTGCGCAGTTCTGGTTGCCTCACTATAGGAAAGACGTAGAAGCTATTGAAAGGGTGCAGAGGAGATTTACAAGGATGTTGCCTGGACTGGGAGGCATGCCTTATGAAGATAGGTTGAGGGAGCTGGGACTCTTTTCCCTGGAGAGGCGAAGGTTGAGAGGCGACCTGATAGAAGTTTATAAAATGTTGAGAGGAATAGATAGGGTGGACTCTCAGAGGCTATTTCCCCGGGTTGAAATGGTCACTACGAGAGGACACAGATTTAAGGTGCGGGGAGGGAAGTACAGAGGTGATGTTAGGGGTAAGTTTTTCACTCAGAGGGTGGTGAGTGAATGGAATCGGCTGCCGTCGTCGGTGGTGGAGGCAAACTCGCTGGGGTCTTTTAAAAGACTTCTGGATGAGTATATGGGGTTTAATGGGATTGGGGGTTATAGATAGGTCTATAGATTGGTGGGGTTGATGTGATCGGCGCAACTCGAGGGCCAAAGGGCCTGTTTGTGCTGTAATGTTCCATGTTCTTATATTAATGAATGTGGACTGGTTGCTTTGTGACCGTGTGTGTGTGTGTGCAGGATTTGTCTCAGGGCAATGACATGGGAACGTCAAGGGGAAGATGTACCCTGACTGAACCGTATACTGAACAGGAGGCAGGATGGGTAACTTAGCCAAGACCTGAATTAACAAGGTTGGCAGAATGAATGAATGAAAGTGTAGTGCAGAGCACTGGCCTTAAACTGTGAGAAAGTTCTTGTTGGAGGTGATTACGATATCTATCAGTATCAGCCTAGGGTCTGGGAGCAGTGTAGGAGATAAAGAAACGGAATCAGGTTGCTTCTATTCCTTCAGACCTGCCCTTGTGAGAGATCCAGGACACAGAGACAGGCTTGATGTATTGGAAGCCAATTAAATAGGTTGAGAACAAGTACTACTTCGTAGGAAACAAGGCCAGAGCCAAAAACAACCCAAACACCAAGACATCAATGTTTAAAACTTATTTATTAGTGTCACAAGTAGGTTTACATTAACACTGCAATGAAGTTACTGTGAAAATCCCCTAGTCGCCACACTCCGGCGCCTATTTGGTGACACTGAGAGTGAATTCAGCACGGCCAATGCACCTAACCAGCACATCTTTTAGACTGTGGGAAGAAACTGGAGCACCCATAGGAAACCCACGCAGACACAGGGAGAACATGCACAGATGGTGACCCAAAGCAGAAATTGAATCCGGGTCCCTGGCACTGTGAGGCAGCTGTGCTAACCACTGTTAAATTCCGGCCTCAAGTGACTGTGTGGAGTTTGCACATTCTCCCCGTGTCTGCGTGGGCTGCCTCCTGATGCTCCGGTTTCCTCCCACAGTCCAAAGATGTGCAGGTTAGGTTGATTGGCCGTGCTAAATTAACCTTAGTGTTGGGGGACTAGAAAGGGTAAATTTGTGGGGTTACGGGAATAGGATCTGGGCGGGACTGTGGAGACTTGATGGGCTGAATGGCCTCCTCCTGCACTGTAGGATTCAATGATCCAGTGTGCCATTCTGCAAACTGTTCTCCACAACTCTACAATTCACTGAAACATCCCCATCGATCTCCTCTGAACTCTCAAAAGCACTGGTTTGTTCTTTGGAAAGCTAACTTCAGTGTTTAAACAGTGGAAGTACAGTGTTTTATAACTATTTCCACTGGAGTACAAAATGACAACCTTTGGGAAGTATTAGATTGTGAAACGAGTGTTCAATCTTTCGTTAATGTCCTACTTAGTAACCATGGCAATGGAATGTCAATGGGGTGTTGTGTGAACTGAGTGATGGAGTACTGTTGTCTGCCATTAGGGGTCACTGGTGGACCTTGTTTATTTGGAGACTGTTTGGGGGGTGTTTGGGGGGGACACTCACTGCACAGACTGTTCCTGCACTTTCACACTGAGGGGCGGTGAAGCATTTTGAAAGGTGCCGTGGTTGCGAGAGGCGCTAAATAAATGCAGCATTTTCTTCCCAGTTCGGCCAGTGATAGGAAATTCAAAGTCCTTGGTCTTCAGGGCCACGGGCTGGGTGCAGGAAGGTGGGATGAGAAAGGGCACATGGTTGACTTTGGGCTTGCATGGACAGGATGGCCTGAATGGCCTCCTCTGTGCTGCAACCTTTCTATGGTTGTACGGTATTGGTGGTGATTTCTCTTTTGGCATCGAGGATAATACCTGGGATAACAATGTCCTGAGGAGGATTGAACGAGTTAAAATCTTACCCAGTCCATGCAAATGTGGCCCAGTAAGACATCACCAACTTGCTGAGTTCCCTTTCTTCTTCAGTAGTATTACCTGTTAAATAAATCATCATCACAACTGCCATTGATGATTTAAATCAGTGAGTGAAAGGCATCATATACTGTGCTAATAGTTACACTATTATCAACACACACACTGTGCTAATAGTTACACTATTATCAACACACACACTGTGCTAATAGTTACACTATTATCAACACACACACTGTGCTAATAGTTACACTATTATCAACACACACACTGTGCTAATAGTTACACTATTAACAACACACACACTGTGCTAATAGTTACACTATTAACAACACACACACTGTGCTAATAGTTACACTATTAACAACACACACACTGTGCTAATAGTTACACTATTAACAACACACACTGTGCTAATAGTTACACTATTAACAACACACACTGTGCTAATAGTTACATTATTATCAACACACACACTATGCTAATAGTTACACTATTATCAACACACACACTGTGCTAATAGTTACACTATTATCAACACACACACTGTGCTAATAGTTACACTATTAACAACACACACACTGTGCTAATAGTTACACTATTAACAACACACACACTGTGCTAATAGTTACACTATTAACAACACACACACTGTGCTAATAGTTACACTATTAACAACACACACTGTGCTAATAGTTACACTATTAACAACACACACTGTGCTAATAGTTACATTATTATCAACACACACACTATGCTAATAGTTACACTATTATCAACACACACACTGTGCTAATAGTTAAACTATTATCAACACACACACTGTGCTAATAGTTGCACTATTAACAACACACACTGTGCTAATTGTTGCACTGTTATCAACACACACACTGTGCTAATAGTTACACTATTAACAACACACACACTGTGCTAATAGTTACACTATTAACAACACACACACTGTGCGAATAGTTACACTATTATCAACACACACACTGTGCTAATAGTTACACTATTAACAACACACACACTGTGCTAATTGTTACACTATTAACAACACACACACTGTGCTAATAGTTACACTATTATCAACACACACACTGTGCTAATAGTTACACTATTATCAACACACACACTGTGCTAATAGTTACACTATTATCAACACACACACTGTGCTAATAGTTACACTATTATCAACACACACACTGTGCTAATAGTTACACTATTAACAACACACACTGTGCTAATAGTTACACTATTAACAACACACACACTGTGCTAATAGTTGCACTATTATCAACACGCACACTGTGCTAATAGTTACACTATTAACAACACACACACTGTGCTAATAGTTACACTATTAACAACACACACACTGTGCGAATAGTTACACTATTATCAACACACACACTGTGCTAATAGTTACACTATTAACAACACACACACTGTGCTAATTGTTACACTATTAACAACACACACACTGTGCTAATAGTTACACTATTATCAACACACACACTGTGCTAATAGTTACACTATTATCAACACACACACTGTGCTAATAGTTACACTATTATCAACACACACACTGTGCTAATAGTTACACTATTAACAACACACACACTGTGCTAATAGTTACACTATTAACAACACACACACTGTGCTAATAGTTACACTATTATCAACACACACAATGTGCTAATAGTTACACTATTAACAACACACACACTGTGCTAATAGTTACACTATTATCAACACACACTCTGTGCTAATAGTTACACTATTATCAACACACACTGTGCTAATAGTTACACTATTATCAACACACACACTGTGCTAATAGTTACACTATTAACAACACACACACTATGCTAATAGTTACAGTATTATCAACACACAGTGTGCTAATAGTTACGCTATTAACAACACACACACTGTGCGAATAGTTACATTATTATCAACACACACACTGTGCTAATAGTTACACTATTAACAACACACACTGTGCTAATAGTTACACTATTAACAACACACACACTGTGCTAATAGTTACACTATAAATGACACACACTGTGCTAATACTTACACTATTAATAACACACACACTGTGCTAATAGTTACACTATTAACAACACACACTGTGCTAATAGTTACACTATTATCAACACACACACTGTGCTAATAGTTACAATATTAACAACACACTGTGCTAATAGTTACACTATTAATGATGCACACACACTGAGCGAATAGTTACACCATTAACAGTACATACACACTGTGCTAATAGTTACACTATTAACAACATACACACTGTGCGAATAGGATTGGATTTATCCTAGGATTCTCTGGGAGGCTAGGGAGGAGATTGCAGAGCCTTTGGCTTTGATCTTCATGTCGTCATTGGCTACAGGTGTAGTGCCGGAAGACTGGAGGATAGCAAATGTTGTCCCCTTGTTCAAGAAGGGGAGTAGAGACCATCCTGGGAATTATAGACTGGTGAGCCTTACTTCTATTGTGGGCAAAGTTTTGGAAAGAATTATAAGGGATAGGATTTATAATCATCTAGAGGGAAATAAATTGATTAGAGATAGTCAACACGGTTTTGTGAAGGGTAGGTCGTGCCTCACAAACATTATCGTGTTTTTTGAAAAGATGACCAAAGAGGTGGATAAGGGTAAGTGGATATGGATTTTAGCAAAGCGTTTGATAAGGTTCCCCATGGTAGGCTACTGCAGAAAATGCAGATGCATGGAATTGAGGGTGATTTAGCAGTTTGGATCAGGAATTGGCTAGCTGATAGAAGACACAGGGTGGTGGTTGATGGGAAATGTTCAACCTGGAATTCAGTTACAAGTGGTGTACCTCAAGGATCTGTTTTGGGGCCACTGCTGTTTGTCATTTTTATAAATGACCTAGATGAGGGTGTAGAAGGATGGGTTAGTAAATTTGCCGACGACATCAAAGTTGGAGGAGTTGTAGGCAGTGAGGATGGTTGTTACAGTTTGCAGAGGGACATAGATAAGCTGCAGAGCTGGGCTGAGAGGTGGCAGATGGAGTTTAATACGGAAAAGTGTGAGGTGATTCACTTTGGTAAGAATAATAGGAGTACAGAATATAGGGCTAATGGAAGGACTTAGTAGTGTTGACGAGCAGAGAGATCTCGGGGTACATGTGCGTAGCTCCCTGAAAGTCGGCACCCAGGTTGATAAGGTTGTTAAGAAGGCGTACGGTGTGTTAGCTTTTATTGGTAGAGGGATTGAATTTTGGAGCCGTGAGGTCATGTTACGACTGTACAAAACTCTGGTGTGGCCGCACTTGGAGTTTTGCGTACAGTTCTGGTCGCCACATTATAAGAAAGATGTGGAGGCATTGGAAAGGGTGCAGAGGAGGTTTACCAGGATGTTGCCTGGTATGGTGGGGAGGTCTTATGAGGAAATGCTGAGGGACTTGAGATTATTTTCATTGGAGAGAAGAAGGTTACGAGGTGACCTGATTGAGGCATACAAGATGATCAAAGGATTGGATAGGGTGGACAGTGAGAGCCTTTTACCTCGGATGGTGATGGCTAACACGAGGGGACATAGTTTAAATTAAGGGGTGGTAATTATAGGACGGATGTCAGAGGTAGGTTCTTTACTCAGAGGGTAGTAAGGTTGTGGAAAGCCCTGCCTGCAGCAGTTGTGGACGCGCCAACTTTAAGGGCGTTCAAATGGTCAGTGGATAGGCGTATGGATAACATTGGAATAGTTTAGGTTAGAGGGTCATTAGATTGGTTCCACTGGTCGGCGCAACATCGAGGGCCGAAGGGCCTGTACTGCGCTGGAATGTTCTATGGTCTATGTACATCACTATTTAATATCACTAACGTCACTAACTAATATCCCTCAGTAACATCACCAAATTGATTCTTTGATGTGATCATTTATCACACTGCTGTTTGTGACTAGCTGCTGTGTTTCCTCTACAAAAACACAAGAAATAGGAGCAGGAGCAGATCGTTCGGCCCATCGAGCTTGCTTCACCATTCAGTATAATCATGGCTGATGTTGGGTTTCAACTCCCCACTTTCCTGCTTGATCCTCTTCATTTCCTGAGATACCAAAATTCTGTCTATTTCACAACCTTAAATATATTCAACCAGCACAACCCTCAGGTAGAGAGTTCCAAAGATTCACAACCCTCAGGTAGAGAGTTCCAAAGATTCACAACCCTCAGGTAGAGAGTTCCAAAGATTCACAACCCTCAGGTAGAGAGTTCCAAAGATTCACAACCCTCAGGTAGAGAGTTCCAAAGATTCACAACCCTCAGGTAGAGAGTTCCAAAGATTCACAACCCTCTGAGTGGATTAATTCCTCCTCAGCTCAGCTTCCTTATCCTGAGACTGTGACCCCTGTGTCTAGATTTCCCATTCCCTTTCTCAGCGCCTATTCTCTCAAACCTCTTCAGAATCTTGTTTGCTCCAATGAGATCACCTCTCATTCTTCTAAACTCAGTACGCGGTCTCACAACACCAGGTTAAAGTCCAACGGGTTTATTTGGTATATCACAAGCTTTCAGAGCACTGCTCCTTCACCAGGTGACTCACTGATGAAGGAGCAGTGCTCCAAAAGCTTGTGATTCCAAATAAACCCGTTGGACTTTTACTTGGCGTTGCGAGACTGCTGACTGTGTCCACCCCAGTCCAACACCAGCATCTCCACGACATCTTCTGAACTCCAGAGCTATAGATCCAATTTATTCAGCTTTCCATCACAGGACAGCTCCCACGTCCCACAGACCAATTTAGTGAATCTTTGCTGCACGCTTGCAATGCAAATATATCCTTTCATAAAGAGTTGGAAACTCTAAAATACTCCAAAGCACTTTGGAACGGCCTGGGCAGTGAAAGGAGATGCAAAAACGGTAATATCTCATTCCTTAAATGTCCTTTTATCAACTGCCATTCTGAACAATATGTGTCAGCAAATATTTAACCTGTCAAGGCATCAGAGTCTATCTGCCTGCACCCTTCGTGTATATTATACTGGGAATCACAGCAAATAGAATCAGCAATCCAAGGTTTAGCTTTGGAACTGGCCATTGTTTCCTCAATGCAGGAACGAGCAGCTGAGAATAAGGCTGGAGGCTGGAACAAGGCTGATTGGTGGCTCCTTACCCAACAGAACAGGAGGAGGGCAGCATGGACAAATTGGGCTGAAGGGTCTGTTTCCATGCTGTAAACCTCTGTGACTCTGGGTCACCAGTCTATTACTGTTACCATCAAACTGCTCTACCCACACTGGAATACAGCTGATTATGGGTTAGTGAAGATTTTAAATTCCTTACCCAAAAAAACATCAAAATCAGGGATGAAGGCCACCCCAAAGACAAAGGCCAGTTCAGCCCCATGAGCTGCTCGCTTGAATTGAGGCATTATTCTCTTAAAGAAGCTATCACGGTACTGGAATTCATATAAAAACACAGGGTTCCCAGCATCTGGAGAAAGAACATTAGAGAAAACTCAGAGGCCACAGCAAAAAAAATACAATCCATTCACAGAACACCAGCCCAACTCGGAATCCTATTGATCCAATCCCTTCCCACTCGCTCCTGCTGTACACAATCCCAATGGACCCAAACCCCTTCCCACTCGCTCCCACTGTACACAATCCCAATGGACCCAAACCCCTTCCCACTCACTCCCACCGTACACAATCCCAATGGACCCAAACCCCTTCCCAGTCACTCCCACTGTACACAATCCCAATGGACCCAAACCCCTTCCCAGTCACTCCCACTGTACACAATCCCAATGGACCCAAACCCTTTCCCATTCGCTCCCACTGTACACAGTTCCAATGAACCAAACCCCTTCCCTCTCACTCCCATTGTATACAATCCCAATGAACCAAACCCCTTCCCAGTCACTCTCACTGTACACAATCCCAATGGACCGAAAGCCCTTCCCACTCGCTCCCACTGCACACAATCCCAATGGACCCAAACCCCTTCCCACTCGCTCCCACTGCACACAATCCCAATGGACCCAAACCCCTTCCCACTCGCTCCCACTGTACACAATTTCAATATAGCCTCATTATTTTCTGACGTTAACAGAGTTGTGTACTTTATGCTCACCTTTGTAATACTGGGCTGCTCTCAGTGTAGGAACAGCTATATACACATCGCCAAACATGTCGAGATAACGTTCTTTCAGTGTGTCAGGGTCGTGTACGTCATTAAAATATTCATCATAAATCAGGTCTCCATTTTCCTCACCAAACTAATCAGAAAGTTAAATCAATCTATGTCCCACAATACCATTTATTGAAAGAAGAAAATATCAACGGCATCCAGAACAGATAATAAAAAAACTCCTTCAGGTCCCGGGTGAGGCCTTTGGACCTTGCACTCATGACCTCGAAGCTTCTAGCCCTGGCCTTTGACCTTGTATCCATATCTTTGAACCTTATTGGCCATGACCTTCTGACATAAGGTGGGAGCAATACTGACTGAGCCAGGCACAGGAGGGCTATTGAAACCAGTGGAGATGACAGAGATAGGAAAAGGTTAGGCCTTGGAGGGACTTGGAAAGAAGAATGGAAGTTTCACAATTGAGCTGATGTTTAACCTGGAGTCAGTGTAGGTGAGTGAGCAGGGGAAGAGTGTTTGGTAGGTGTTTACAGTGGGTAGAATGTGGGTGGGCAGACAGGATATGCAGGAGGAGTTGAGTGGAGAGGTTAAAAAAAGAGATAAATGAGGATTTCAGCAACAGATGAGCTGAGGCAGGGATGGAGATGATGTTATAGAGGGTATAATTAGGGCAAAAGTATGTTGAAGGTTCTCTCAGGGCAAAGATGACGTCAAGATTGTGCCAATTTGATTCATCCGAGAACAGTACCTGGGATCGGGGTGGAGACTGTGTTGAGGGAGTAGACTCCTACAGTGAGACTGAAAATAATGGCTTCAGCCTTCCCAATATCTAACTGGGGGAAATTTCTGCTCAGGTAGTACGGTGGGGGCAGCACAGTGGCACAGTGGTTGGCACTGCTGCTATACAGCGCCACGGACCTGGAGCGACATAAATGGCACAGTGGGTTAGCACTGCTGCCTCACAGCGCCAGGGACCCAAATTCGATTCCCGGCTCGGGTCACTGTCTGTGTGGAGCCTGCTCATTCTCCCCGTGTCTGCGTGGGTTTCCTCCGGGTGCTCCAGTTTCCTCCCACAGTCAGAAAGACGTGCTGGTTAGAGTGCAGTGACTCGGACAGGTGCCGGAGTGTGGGGAATTTTACAGTAACTTAATTGCAGTGTTAATGTAAATGTTACTTGTGACTAATAAATAATAAGTAAAATCTACCATGGTGGGATTTGAACCTAGTCCCTTAGCACTGTGAAGGAGCAGTGCTAACCACTGTGCCTCTGTTAAGTTCTCAATAATTAAATGTTTGCTGAGAAAACTTGGACAAGTATTGAGCTGTATTCACATCTTAATCGGAGTTTACAAGATTGAATTGGGATGGCTGTAGCGTTTTCACTCAGGAATACACGGCCAGTCCAAACGTGTTCTGATATTGTGTGACAGAATAATTCAAATAAAACTCACTTACTAGTGGCTTGATATATGTGTTAATTTTCTCCTTAATTTGTTCTCTGGTGATTCCTGTTTCCCAGTTGGGAGGAAAAATTTTCTGCGAAGGAATAAAGAGTTTAATACTGACAATGATTTCCCCGAGGATAGAGGCACATTCAGCAGTGAGGGTTGGGAGTGGAGAGACACACAGAACCCACAGTGCAGAGAGAACTGTCAGATGTCAACCAATGGGTAACAGGCTTATTGTCTTATTCTAAAGATGTGTGGACAAAAATCCAACCTGCAGTGGAGCACTGAGGGAGTGCCGCACTGTCAGAGGGTCTGTGCTGAGGGAGTGCCGCACTGTCAGAGGGTCAGTACTGAGGGAGTGCCGCACTGTCAGAGGGTCAGTGCTGAGGGAGTGCCGCACTGTCAGAGGGTCAGTGCTGAGGGAGTGCCGCACTGTCAGAGGGTCAGTGCTGAGGGAGTGCCGCACTGTCAGAGGGTCAGTGCTGAGGGAGTGCCGCACTGTCAGAGGGTCAGTACTGAGGGAGTGCCGCACTGCCAGAGGGTCAGTGCTGAGGGAATGCCGCACTGTCAGAGGGTCAGTACTGAGGGAGTGCCGCACTGCCAGAGGGTCAGTGCTGAGGGAATGCCGCACTGTCAGAGGGTCAGTGCTGAGGGAGTGCCGCACTGTCAGAGGGTCAGTACTGAGGGAGTGCCGCACTGCCAGAGGGTCAGTGCTGAGGGAATGCCGCACTGTCAGAGGGTCAGTACTGAGGGAGTGCCGCACTATCAGAGGGTCAGCGCTGAGGGAGTGCCGCCCTGTCAGAGGGTCAGTACTGGGGGAGTGCCGCACTGCCAGAGGGTCAGTGCTGAGGGAATGCCGCACTGTCAGAGGGTCAGTACTGAGGGAGTGCCGCACTGTCAGAGGGTCAGTGCTGAGGGAATGCCGCACTGTCAGAGGGTCAGTACTGAGGGAGTGCCGCACAGCCAGAGGGTCAGTGCTGAGGGAGTGCCGCACTGTCAGAGGGTCAGTACTGAGGGAGTGCCGCACTGTCAGAGGGTCAGTGCTGAGGGAATGCCGCACTGTCAGAGGGTCAGTACTGAGGGAGTGCCGCACTGCCAGAGGGTCAGTGCTGAGGGAATGCCGCACTGTCAGAAGGTCAGTACTGAGGGAGTGCCGCACTGTCAGAGGGTCAGTGCTGAGGGAATGCCGCACTGTCAGAGGGTCAGTACTGAGGGAGTGCCGCACTGCCAGAGGGTCAGTGCTGAGGGAATGCCGCACTGTCAGAAGGTCAGTACTGAGGGAGTGCCGCACTGTCAGAGGGTCAGTGCTGAGGGAGTGCCGCACTGCCAGAGGGTCAGTGCTGAGGGAGTGCCGCACTGTCAGAGGGTCAGTGCTGAGGGAGTGCCGCACTGTCAGAGGGTCAGTGCTGAGGGAGTGCTGCACCGACAGAGGTTCTGTGCTGAGGGAGTGCCGCACTGCCAGAGGGTCAGTGCTGAGGGTGTGCCGCACTGCCAGAGGGTCAGTGCTGAGGGAGTGCCGCACTGTCAGAGGGTCAGTACTGAGGGAGTGCTGCACTGTCAGAGGGTCAGTGCTGAGGGAGTGCCGCACCGACAGAGGTTCTGTGCTGAGGGAGTGCCGCACTGCCAGAGGGTCAGTGCTGAGGGAGTGCCGCACTGCCAGAGGGTCAGTGCTGAGGGAGTGCCGCACTGTCAGAGGGTCAGTACTGAGGGAGTGCTGCACTGCCAGAGGGTCAGTGCTGACGGAGTGCCGCACTGCCAGAGGGTCAGTGCTGAGGGAGTGCCGCACTGTCAGAGGGTCAGTACTGAGGGAGTGCTGCACTGTCAGAGGGTCAGTGCTGAGGGAGTGCTGCACTGTCAGAGGGTCAGTGCTGAGGGAGTGCCGCACTGTCAGAGGGTCAGTGCTGAGGGAGTGCCACACTGTCAGAGGGTCAGTGCTGAGGGAGTGCCGCACTGTCAGAGGGTCAGTGCTGAGGGAGTGCCGCACTGTCAGAGGGTCAGTGCTGAGGGAGTGCTGCACTGTCAGAGGGTCAGTGCTGAGGGAGTGCCGCACTGTCAGAGGGTCAGTGCTGAGGGAGTGCCACACTGTCAGAGGGTCAGTACTGAGGGAGTGCCGCACTGTCAGAGGGTCAGTACTGAGGGAGTGCCGCACTGTCAGACGGTCAATACTGAGGGAGTGCCGCACTGTCAGAGGGTCAGTACTGAGGGAGTGCCGCACTGTCAGAGGGTCAATACTGAGGGAGTGCCGCACTGTCAGAGGGTCAGTGCTGAGGGAGTGCCGCACTGTCAGAGGGTCAGTGCTGAGGGAGTGCCGCACTGTCAGAGGGTCAGTAGTGAGGGAGTGCTGCACTGTCAGAGGGTCAGTACTGAGGGAGTGCCGCACTGTCAGAGGGTCAGTACTGAGGGAGTGCCGCACTGTCAGAGGGTCAGTGCTGAGGGAGTGCCGCACTGTCAGAGGGTCAGTGCTGAGGGAGTGCCGCACTGTCAGAGGGTCAGTAGTGAGGGAGTGCTGCACTGTCAGAGGGTCAGTACTGAGGGAGTGCCGCACTGTCAGAGGGTCAGTACTGAGGGAGTGCCGCACTGTCAGAGGGTCAGTACTGAGGGATTGCCGCACTGTCAGAGGGTCAGTGGTGAGGGAGTGCTGCACTGTCAGAGGGTCAGTACTGAGGGAGCGCCGCACTGTCAGAGGGTCAGTACTGAGGGAGTGCCGCACTGTCAGAGGGTCAGTACTGAGGGAGTGCCGCACTGTCAGAGGGTCAGTACTGAGGGAGTGCTGCACTGTCAGAGGGTCGGTGCTGAGGGAGTGCCGCACTGTCAGAGGGTCAGTACTGAGGGAGTGCCGCACTGTCAGAGGGTCAGTACTGAGGGAGCGCCACACTGTCAGAGGGTCAGTACTGAGGGAGTGCCGCACTGTCAGAGGGTCAATACTGAGGGAGTGCCGCACTGTCAGATGGTAAGTGCTGAGGGAGTGCCGCACTGTCAGATGGTCATTACTGAGGGAGTGCCGCACTGTCAGAGGGTCAGTACTGAGGGAGTGCCGCACTGTCAGAGGGTCAATACTGAGGGAGTGCCGCACTGTCAGAGGGTCAGTGCTGAGGGAGTGCCGCACTGTCAGATGGTCAGTACTGAGGGAGTGCCGCACTGTCAGAGGTTCAGTACTGAGGGAGTGCCGCACTGTCAGAGGGTCAATACTGAGGGAGTGCCGCACTGTCAGAGGGTCAGTGTTGAGGGAGTGCCGCACTGTCAGAGGGTCAGTGCTGAGGGAGTGCCGCACTGTCAGAGGGTCAGTGCTGAGGGAGTGCTGCACTGTCAGAGGGTCAGTGCTGAGGGAGTGCCACACTGTCAGAGGATCAGTGCTGAGGAAGTGCCGCACTGTCAGAGGGTCAGTGCTGAGGGAGTGCCGCACTGTCAGAGGGTCAGTGCTGAGGGAGTGCTGCACTTACAGCGTTTCCCTCGGACAAATGAGAAATTACAATGGGGACCTATCTTCCTTTCACCTGAAAGTAATAGGATCCTTTGCGCTATTTCGAACCCTAACAGGGATGATGATCTGCTGAGTGTCTGTCTAGTAACCAACATTATCAGATTGAATTTTAGTTCCACTGATTGCCGTGGTGGCCAGTGGGTTAAGCCTCAGGATTATTGTCCATATGACATTACCACGACATCACCATCTCCAAAATCCATCCCTCTGTCAACATTGTCTCCTGTTCCCAACTCAACTGGAAAATTTGCTTCCAATTTCCATCTATCTCCCATCCATTTCAGGAAATTGAAAATGGAGAGCAGAAATTTATCTCCCCCAAAACCCACTGACTCTGTAATCTTGTGTAAACTTCCCTGGTCCCCCAGTGCTGAATGTAAAGAAAGTCCACATCACCTCTACTTTCTCAGGAGGCTATGGAAATTTGGAATTCTGCTACAGCTCTCATCAACTTTTACAGTTGCACCATAGAAAGCATTCTCTCTGGTTGTGTTCCAGCTTGGTACATCTCTGGTTCTGTCCAAAACCGCAAGAAACTACAAAAGGGACATGAATGTAGCCCAGTCCAACACACAAACCAGCCTCCCATCCACTGACTCTGTCTACACTTCCCGCTGCCTCGGAAAAGCAGCCGGCATAGTCCCTCAGCACTAACATTCTCTCTGCTACCTTCTTCCTTCGGGAAGAAGATACAAAAGTCTGAGGTCGCTGACCAACTGACGCATGGAATAAGGACAGGTCATCCTGGAGATACTCAGCTTCTTCCCTGCTGCCGTCAGACTTTTGAATGGACCTCCCTCGCATAAAGTTGATCTTTCGCTACCCCCTATCTATGATATAACACTACATTCTGCACTCTCTCATTTACTTCTCTATGAACGGTATGCTTTGTCTGTATAGCACACAGGAAATAATACTTTTCACTGCATGTTAGTACATGTGAGAATATTAAATCAAATCAAATGAAACATTAATTCTCCCTCTCTCCCTCCACAGTCACTGGCTGATCTGCTGAGTATCTCCAGGATTACCTGCCCGTATTCTATGTTTCCAGCACCTGCATTGTTTTGCATTTGGGAATGTCGGGATGGTGGAGTTAAGAAAGGCAGGAAGCAGAGTTTCTGCAGCAGGTGAGTTTAAGATGGGGGAAGATGTGACAGTCGTGGATGCAAATCCTTTTCCCAGTAGGGAGGGGATGAGGCTCGGGTCTCGACACCATTGAACTTTGCAACCAGTTTTATCACTTTGAGTTCATTGAGAGTTTTGGTCCATTAAAGCACCAGGTTGATTTTACCTCTGGGTGGACAAGGCTCACTACTGCCTCTTCCGTGGTCACTCCGATCAGGTATGGGATTTTCTGGAACATTCCATTCTGGAACATGCTCTGGGGATCATCAGGCAGAAAGTGTCCATCAACAGTAAGAGCAGGAATTAACTGGTAGAGTTCGTTCTGAAACAATAATCAGTGGAGGAATAAAACGTTAAGACAGTTAGAGACAGCATCTTCACAAACCTCAGAACATCCCAAAGCCCTGTACAGTCAGTGATGTACTATATAAAGTGTGCATAGCAAGATCCCGCAGACAGCACACTGGGTAGAAATTTACTGCTCTTTCCAAAATAATGTCATGGGATCTTTTATGTTCACTTGAGAACAGTTAAATCAGGCTTTGTTTTTACATCACATCAACAAAAAAACACTTCTATCAACATGACACCCAGCCCTGCATCAGATTTTGGACTCATGTTTCCAGAGTGGGATTTGAACTTTTAATTTTCTGATGCAGGGCTTTGAGTGTTACCCACTTACATTAGGGCCAATCCTATTCTTACGTTTCTCTGTATGTTAGGACACCAAGCGCAAGAATAAAGAAGTCTGTATCCAATTGTACAGGGTTTTGATAAGACCACACTTTGTGTGGCAATTCGGGATGCTGGTATTTACAGAAGGGTGCACTCGTGATGGTGTCTGTACAATGAAGCTTCACTGAATTGGGTCCTGGGATGAGGGGGTTGACCTGGGATGAGAGGCTGAGTAAGTTCGGTCTATACTCTCCGGAATTTGTTCTGGATGAGAGGCGATCTCACTGAAACATTCAGCATTCCGATGGTTTCAAACAACAAGAATCCCACCTTGCTTGATGGGAAATGAGAGCAAAACAACACTCATTCCAACAAGGAGGTCAAGTGTTAGCGTGTGAGAAATGGGAACCACGAGTGAGAAATGGGAACCACAAGTGAGAAGTGGGAACCAGCCATCATTTTAGCAAAAACAGGTCTCATTTCTTACACAGTTCACATTGAAGATGAATTAGTTTGGCGACACCGTGCAGACTAATTGTTATCATCTCAAAATGATTACTCAGAACCATCTCTACAAGTGCCAACCTCCTTAATCCCAAGTCTTGTGAATATCTGAGTTTCCTGATGGTTGTGTCGATACCATTTGAGAACGATGCAGAATTCGTTCCAAGGGAAGAAGTGTCCACAGATGTTCCAAATCATATTTCTAAAGTCAGGACAGCAAGTTCAGAATGTAGTGTACAAACAAAGAGGAATAAATATATTCCGGATTGACTTCCTTTATTGGCTGTGTAAAATGATTAATGGTGCACCGTACTGTGTCGAGAGTATTATCGACCCTACGCACAGCATCATAGTGAGTGTGTTGTAATGACCAGAGAAGTAAAAGAGGAGGAATGGTATATATTTAAGTGGTTGTTGATTGCTTTAAAAGCTGATCACATGATTTGATGTCATTAGAGTGTGGAACAGGCTGCTGTTTTACTTTCAGTTTGTGTTCTGTACGGACAAGAGCTCCTTTAGTAAACCTGAGGATTGGGAGAAGTTTAGAATTCAGTAAAGGAGGGTCCAAGAGACTGACTGAGAAGAAGAAGCCTACAGGGAACCTTCATCACGATACAATTTGAGTACAGGAGCAGGGATGTCTTGATGCAGGGCCTTAGTGAGGCCACACTTGGAATATTGTGTGCAGCTTTGGTCTCCTTATCTGAGGAAGGATATTCTTGCTCTATCAGGAGAGCAGAGAAGGTTTATCAGGCTGATTCCTGGGATGGTGGGATTGATGTATGAAGAGAGATTGAGTTGGTTCGGATTGTATTCACTGGAATTCAGAAGAATGAGGGGGGACCTCATAGAAAGATATAAAATTCTAACAAGAGTAGATAGGATAGGTGCTAGAAGGATGTTTCTGATGGTGGGGATGTCCAGAACCAGGGGTCACAGTCTGAGGATGCAGGATAGACAGGTTAGGACAGAGATGAGGGGAAATTTCTTCAGCCAGAGAGTGGAATTCATTCCTACAGAAAGCACTCAAGGCCAAAACATTGAATGTGTTCAAGAAGCAGTTGGGGTGAGTAGAATCAAAGGTTATAGGAAGAAAACATGATCAGGTTATTGAGTTGGACAGTCAGCCACGATTGTGATGAATGACGGAGCAGGCTCGGAGGGCTGAATGGCCTCCTCTGGCTCCTATCTTTCTAAGTTTCTATCTAAGGAAGGATTAACTAACCATAGAGGGAATGAAGCTGAGAATCCAGCAGACTCATTTCTGGAATGGTGGGATTACTTCATGAGGAGAGATTGAGGGAAACTGGACTTGTAGAGTTTTGAAGAGTGAGAGGTAATCTCACTGAAACTTACAAAGTTCTCCCAGGGAGTGACAGGGTGGATATGGGTAGTGTGTTTCCCCTCGCTGGTGAGTCCAAGGAGTCTACGGAGTTGAGGAGGAGCTTCTTCACTCAAAGGGTGGTGAATCTCTGGAATTCTCTGCCCGTTGAAGTGGTGGAGGCTGCCTCGCTAAATATTTTTAAGAAGCGGGTTGATGGGTTTTTGATAAGAGAGGGGATTAAGGGTTATGGGGAGAAAGCAGGAAAATGGAACTGAGACACAACAGATCAGCCATGATCTTATTGAATGGCGGGGCAGGCTCGAAGGGCCAGATGGCCTACTCCTGCTCCTATTTCTTATGTTCTTATTATGTCTAGAATCAGGGGACAGTCTCAGAATAAGGGGCAGCCATTACAGACTGAAATGAAACAATTTCTTCACTCAGGGGATGGTGAATCTTTGAAATTCTCTGCCCATTGAGCATATTCAAGACAGGAATTCATAGATTTCTGATCAGGGGTACCGGAGAAAATAAAGACTTAAAGTTTATTTATTGGTCACAAGTAAGTTTACATTAACACTGCAATGAAGTTACTGTGAAATTCCCCTTGTCGCCACACTCCAATGCCTGTTCAGGTCAATGCACCCTAATCAGCATGTCTTTCAGAATGTGGGGGGAAACTGGAGCATGCGGAGGAAACCCACACAGACACGGGGAGAACATGCAAACTCCACACAGACAGTGACCCAAATGGCGAGAGTAGATGATCAGCCATGATCTGTTTGAATGGCAGAGCAGATTTGATGGGCTGAATGGCCTACTGCTTTACCTATGTTCCTGTGCAGTCATTGTCCTAATGCTCACAAGTGCAGTGTCAACTCTGTCTGCACAGCATGATCCCATAAACATTAGCGAAATAAATGGCCAGTGAACCTGTCTTTAGCGATGATGGTTGAGGGATGAATGTTGGCTGGGACACTGGGCAGAGCCTCCTGCTCTTCTTCCAATATATTCATTTAACATCTTGTTCAAACAGACAGATAGAGCCTCGATTAACATCTCCTGTGAGAGACAGGTAGGAATGAAACCGCCCTCTTACTGTTGGAAGGAAAATAGAATTGCTCAACACCTTCCAGCTCATAGAATCAAACTCGAATAAATCTGTGTACCTTTTTTAAAGAAACATACCAGACTATTGGTGATTTGGGCCATCTCCTCTTCGGTCTTGTTCCTGAGGCAGTGTAGCAGATGCTGTGGCTGTGTGTCATTGCATCCCGCTATCTCCGCAGCTTCCTGGAACCGGAAAGAGAGATGTCACATGTAAGAACATTCATTTTCTTCCCAATGTTCTCCAGGCATTGTCTCATCTGGATAACAAGGAGACCCATGTCAAGCTCCTATTCATAGACTACAGTTCAGCCTTCAACACTATTATTCCCACAAAAGTCATCTTCAAACTCCATGGCCTGGGTCTCCGCTCCTCCCTCTGTGACTGGATCCTGAGCTTCCGAACTCACAGAGCACAATCAGTAAGGATAGGGAACAACACTTCCCCCACGATCATCCTCAACACCGGTGCCCCACAAGGCTGGGTTCTCAGCCCCCTCACTAAACTCCTTATACCCCTCTGACTGTGCGGCCAAATTTCTCTCCAATTCGATTTTCAAGTTTGCTGATGATGCCATTGCAGTGGGTCAGATCTCAAACAATAACGAGACAGAGAACAGGAATGAGATAGAGAATCTGGTGAACTGGTGCAGCAACAATAATCTCTCCCTCAATGCCAACAAAAGACATAGTCATCGACTTCAGGAAGCGTAAAGGAGAACATGCCCCTGTCTACGTGTTTCTAGGTGTCCAGATCACCAAGAACCTGTCCTGGTCTTCCCATACCAATACTATAGTTAAGGGAGCCTCACCATTGCCTCCACTTTCTCCAAAAACAAAAGAAATTTGGTATGTCTGCGACGATTCTCACCAACTTTTACAGATGCACCATAGAAACCATTCTTTCTGGTTGTATCACAGCTTGGTATGGCTTCTGCTCTGACCAAGACTGCAAGAAACTACAAAGGGTCATGAATGTAGCCCAGTCCATCACGCAAACCTCCCATCCATTGATTCTGTCTACACTTCCCGCTGCCTCGGAAAAGCAGCCGGCATAATCAAGGACCCCACGCACCCCGGACATTCTCTCTTCCACCTTCTTCCATCAGGAAAAAGATACAAAAGTCTGAGGTCCCGTACCGACCAACTCAAGAACAACTTCTCCCCTGCTGCTGTCAGACTTTTGAATGGACCTACCTCCCATTAAGTTGACCTTTCTCTACACTCTAGCTATGAGTGTAACACTACATCCTGCACTCTCTCCTTTCCTTCTTTGTGAATGATGTGCTTTGTCTGTATGGTGTGTAAGAAACAATACATTTCCCTGTATGCTAATACATGAACATAGAACATAGAACACGTAACAATAATAAATCGAATCAGATCTCTCCATTGAAAAGAAGCTGCATTTATGTAGCCAGTTTTTAGTGTATTCAGACATCTCAATGTTTTTCAGCCAATAAAATGCTTTTGAAACATAATCACTGTCGTTTGGTTGGGAATCACAGCTATTGATTTGTGCACAGCAAGCTCCCACTATCAGCAGTGACCTACATCATAGAATCACAACACCCAGTGGAGGTTATCAGGCCTGTCCTTTTTTCTACATTTTTTTAATCAGTCCAAATCTTTAGCCCTGGAAATGAACACCTTTTTCAGGTATATACGGAATTCCTTTGTAACCATAGTAACAATTTGCCTCTATCACCGATTGTGATCAGAAGCCTTGTGCTGTTCAGTAGCATCGTTAACTCTGCTGGGACTAGTTGGCTCTGGACGGAGTTTAACAGCCTGATAATGAGTCAGGAATCCTGCTCCCACCTCCCCACTATTCCCTAAAGGGAGAGCTTTCCAGATGCTGACAACTCACTGCGTAAACATGTTTCCACATGTCACCTGAGTTCATTTGTCTATTCTCTCCCACCTGTGTCCCTCTGGTTACTGACTCTCCTACGAGTGCAGACAATATCTCCTTATTTACTTTATCCAAACCTTATAGAATCATAGAGGTTTACAGCGTGGAAACAGGCCCTTTGGACTAACTTGTCCATTCTGCCCAGTTTTTACCACTAAGCCAGTCCCAATTGCCCGCATTTGGCCCATATCCCTCTGTACCCAGCTTGCAGGTGCAGCAGGTGGTCAGGAAGGCGAATGGGATGCTGGCCTTCATAGCGAAGGGGATTGAATATAAAAGTAGGGAGGTCTTGCTGCAGCTGTATAGGGCATTGGTGAGGCCGCAGCTGGAGTACTGTGTGCAGTTTTGGGCGCCGCACCTGCGCAAGGATATTTTGGCCCTGGAGGTTTACTCGGCTGATACCAGAGTTGAGGGGATTGAGCTATGAGGAGAGGCTGAATAAACTAGGCTTGTACTCGTTAGAGTTTAGAAGAATGAGGGGAGATCTCATTGAGACGTATAAGATGATGAATGGGATGGATAGGATAGAAGTGGAGAGACTCTTCCCGCTCAAAAAAGACAGTAGGACTAGGGAGCACAGCCTCAAGATAAAGGGGGGGGGCGGTTTAGAACGGAGTTGAGGAGGAACTTCTTCACTCAAAGGGTGGTGAATCTCTGGAATTCTCTGCCCGTTGAAGTGGTGGAGGCTGCCTCGCTAAATATTTTTAAGAAACGGGTTGATGGGTTTTTGATAAGAGAGGGAATTAAGGGTTATGGGGAGAGGGCGGGAAGGTGGAACTGAGCCACGACAGATCAGCCATGATCTTATTGAATGGCGGGGCAGGCTCGAAGGGCTAGATGGCCTACTCCTGCTCCTATTTCTTATGTTCTTATTTACATTAACACTGCAATAAAGTTATTGTGAAAATCTCCCAGTTGCCACGCTCCAGCATCGGGTACACTGAGGGAGAATTTGACACTGCCAATGTACCTAGCCAAGCTGAATCTGACCTGGTCAAGCACGTTTTTGGACTGTGGGAGGAAACTGGAGCACCTGGAGGAAACCCACACAGATTCAGGGAGAATGTACAAACTCCATACAGACAGTGACCCAAGGAGGAAATCGAACCCAGATCCCTGGTGCTGTGAGGCAGCAATGCTAACCACCGTGCCACCTATGAGTGTGATACGCTCTCAGGAAAAAAGTCCCAGTCTCTCCAGCCACTCCTCATAACTCAAACCATTAAGTCACAGTAGCATCCTAGTTAATCTGCAGTCTTTTGAGTTTAATAATATCCTTTCTCTAATAGGGTGACCAGAACTGTACACAGCATTGCAAGTGTTTTAATCTCTTGTACAACTTCAACAAGATGTCCCAGCTCCTGTATTCAACGTTCTGACCAATGAAACCAAGCATGCTGAATGCCTTCTCGACCATTCTGTCCACCTGTGACTCCACCATCAAGGAGCTATGAACCCGTACCCCGAGATCTTTTTGTTCGATAACTCTCCCCAACACCCTACCATTAACTGAGCAAGTTCTACCCTGATTAATCTGTCAAAATACCTCATGACTTCAACTCTTTTCGATCTTCTCCTAACTATCCCAGCTTCAGCAGTCTCTCTGACTCTATTGTTTCTGATATTGTTATATATTTAAATGGTTGCAGATTGCTTTAAGATCTGAACATATGATTTGATGATGATGTCATTAGGGTGTTGCTACAGGCTGCTATTTTATTTTGGGTTCTGTACAGCTCCTTCAGTAAACCTATCCTTGTTAGTTTTACTCAGCATGTGCAAACTGCGCTCTTTTCTCTTTGGTAAAACCCACAACCCAAAACACAGCGAGGACATTATCGATATCACTCTGGTAAATCTCCTCTGCAGTCTCTCCAAGGTTAGTGAATAATGAACATTCAGGCCAAGTGGGTTTTATGTAGGAAAATGTGAGATCATCCACTTTGGGGATTTCTAAACGGTGGAAAGCTAGAAATAGTGGAGGTGCAAAGAGATGAAGGCATCCAGGTACACAGATCATTAAGATCTCCTGTACAGGTACAGAAAATAATTAAAAAGGCAAGTACAATGCTTCCCTTCATATCTGGAAACAAGAATACAGGGGATGGGGGGTAAGCTTCAGTGACAGAAAGCTCCAGGTGGAGCAAACCTGGATTTACTTACGGAAGCTCTGGGCTCTGCACCTTGGAGAGATTCAGCACAGATTTATCAGAAAGAAACCTAAGGTAAAGTAAAGTTTATTTATTAATCACAAGTAAGCTGACATTAACACTGCAATGAAGTTACTATGAAAACCCCCAGGGTCACCAGGTTCTCTTGGAACTTGGTTCCAAGGGCAAAATTACAAAGAAAGTTTTCACAATCTGGTGTTATGTTCTCTGGATTTAGAAGGTCATTAGTGGGCGGCACGGTAACACAGTGGTTAGCACTGCTGCCTCACAGCTCCAGGGACCTGGGTTCGATTCCCGGCTCGGGTCACTGTCTGTGGAGTCTGCACATTCTCCCCGTGTCTGTGTGGGTTTCCTCCGGGTGCTCTGGTTTCCTCCCGCAGTCCAAAGATGTGCAGGTTAAGTACATTGGCCATGCTGAATTGCACCTTAGTGTCTCAGGGTGCATAGGTTAGAGGGATTGGCAGGGTCAATATGTGAAGTACAGGGATAGAGCCTGGGTGGGATTGTTGTTAGTGCAGACTTGATGGGCTGAATGGCCTCCTTCTGTAGTATAGGGATTCTATTCTATGGTTTGATCAAAGTTTTCAAGGTGAACAATTTGATTTTTATATATATTTAATATTAAATTGCTGTGTCACCTATGTCAAAGAATTATTTTAGTCAGAACATTGAATACAGGAGTTGGGATGTCTTGTTGAAGTTGTACAAGACATTGGTAAGGCCACACGTGGAATACTGTGTGCAGTTCTGGTCACCCTATTATAGAAAGGATATTATTAAACTAGATAGAGTGCAGAAAAGATTTACTAGGATGTTACCGGGACTTGATGGATTGAGTTATTAGGAGAGACTGAATAGACTGGGATTTTTTCTCTGGAGCGTAGGAGGCTGAGGGGTGATCTTATAGAGGTCTATAAAATAATGAGGGGCACAGATCAGCTCGATAGTCAATATCTTTTCCCAAAGGTAGGGGTGTCTAAAACTAGAGGTTTTCCTAGAGGTGAGGTTATCCACTTTGGCAGGAATAATAGTAGGAGGGATTATTATTTAAAGGGCGAAAAACTGCAGCATGCTACGGTGCAGAGGGACCTGGGCGTCCTTGTGCAGGAATCGCAAAAACCCAATTTGCAGGTGCAGCAGGTGATCAAGGCAGCGAATGGGATGCTGGCCTTCATAGCGAGGGGGATAGAATATAAAAGCAGGGAGGTCTTGCTGCAGCTGTATAGGGCACTGGTGAGGCCGCAGCTGGAGTACTGTGTGCAGTTTTGGTCACTGCATTTGCAAAAGGATATATTGGCCTTGGAGGGAGTGCAGAGAAGGTTCACCAGGCTGATACCGGAGATGGACTATGAAGAGAGATTGAATAGACTGGGTCTGTACTTGTTAGAGTTTAGAAGGCTGAGGGGGGATCTTATCGAGACATAGAAGATAATGAAGGGGATGGATAGGGTAGAGGTAGAGAGATTCTTCCCGCTTAGAAGGGATAGCAGAACTAGAGGGCACAGCTTCAAAATAAGGGGGGGCAGTTTAGATCGGAGTTGAGGAGGAACTTCTTCACTCAAAGGGTGGTGAATCTTTGTAATTCTCTGCCCATTGAAGTGGTGGAGGCTACCTCGCTGAATATATTTAAGTCACGGGTAGATAGATTTCTGACAGACAGGGGAATTAAGGGTTATGGGGAGAAAGCGGGAAAGTGGAACTGATCCACTTCAGATCAGCCATGATCTTATTGAATGGCGGGGCAGGCTCGAAGGGCTAGATGGCCTACTCCTGCTCCTATTGCTTATGTTCTTATGTAGAGGGCGTAGGTTTAAGGTGAGAGGGGAAGAGATACAAAAGGATCCAGGGGGGTAATTTTTTCACACAGAGGGTGGTGAGTGTCTGGAACAAACTGCCAGAGGTAGTAGTAGAGACGGGTACAATTTTGTCTTTTAAGACATTTAGACAGTTACATGGGTAAGATGGGTATTGAGGGATATGGGCCAAATACTGGCAATTGGGAATGTTGGGAAATGTAGGACAAGAGGGAATAGTCCAAAAATTAGAGGCAGACTTTTCCAAAGGGTTTGGGATTGATGTTAAATCAATTATTGATTTTAAATCTGAGAATAATTTTTTTGTTCATCAAAGTCATGAAGGAATATTGAGCAATGGTGTATGTGTCGTGCCAGGACGTAGATAGCCATGGTTTGACTGGACAGTGGAATTGCCTTGAGGGGTTCATAGACCTTCCTCTGTCCCCAGCTGTTTTTGGTGTTGAAAGGTTGACCAGGACATGAGGGGGGCCTCATTGCATTTCATGTTTTGAAGGAACTGATCCTTGGCTTTATGCTTCATCCAAAAGTTAGCTCCTTCGACAGTGCAGCACTCCCTCAGTGCAGCAACGAAGATACCAGATTAGATTGGGTTATCAGGTTCTTGGAGTTGGATTTGACCTCACAGATCCAGTCAGAGGTGAGTGTGCTACCAGTTAGCCACTGGATTCAGCTCCTGATAGCAAGACAAGTGATAGCTGTGACTTTGTCAATAGCACCTTTGCCTCCGAGTCAGAAACTTGAGAGCCAAGTCACCCCAGACACATGAATACTAAATCCAGGCTGACACTCCATGGGTACCGAGGGAGTGCTGTACTCAAAGGTGTAAAACCCAGGCTCTATTTGCCCTCTGGGGTAGATATAGATAATCCCAGTGCACTATTCTGAAGAGGAGGAGGGGACTTCTCCCCAATATCCTGACCACAGGGGCTGATTATTACAACAAACATGTTGAACAGATCCTGCACTGAGCATGCTCGATAACACACCATTGATTTGATCTGAGGCTTCAAAGGTGAAAGGTCAATGTTTGAACCAGCACAGGTGTGGTCCTCAAGAACAAAGAACAAAGAACAAAACAGCACGGGAAACAGGCCCTTCGGCCCAACGAGCCCGCGCCGCCGTCCATGGTCAGTGACCTATTCATGACTCTAGTCTATGCCTAATGTGTGAGGATCATGGAGGTCAATATAGGGACAATTTGTTACCCAATCAATCAACCTAAAAGCACATTTTTGGGATGTGGGAGGAAACCGGAGCACCCGGAGGAAACCCACGCAACCACAGGGAGAACGCGCAAAACTCCCACGGACACAGGCCCAACTCCATGTGTCCGCACAGCAACAGAGATAGCCTCTGTGCTGCCATGATGCCCTCGAGATGGTAAGTGCCTGTGGATAAAAATTTCATCATTAAAGACTCTATATCCCTGAGACTAAAACTGACCCCAAGCCTACAATGCTTAGTAAGGCCTGCTATATCCCCCTATATGTAGACCGCTCATGTGGCTGTCCAAGTGACTCTTGAACAACCCTAGCGTGCCTGCTTCCACCACCTTACTCGGCAGTGCATTCCACATCCCCACTACCCTTTGTGTGAAAAACTGCCCTCTAACATTAGTCTTATATCTAGCCCCCTCACCCTAAGCCCGTGACCCTCGTTCTATCCATTTCTAATAGCGGAAAAAGCTTATCCCCATCTACTCTATCTGTCCCCTTCATAATCTTATAAACCTCTATTAAATCCCCCCTCAGCTGACGTCTCTCAAGGGAAAACAGCCCAAGTGCGTTCAATCTTTCCTCGTAAGACAGCCCTTCCATACCAGGCAACATCCTGGTAAATCTCCTCTGCACTCTCTCCAGGATCTCTACATCCTTCCGGTAGTACGGCGACCAGAACTGGACGCAGTACTCCAGGTGAGGCCTAACCAACGTTCTATACAACTGCAACATCAGACTCCTACTCTTATATTCTATACCCCTTCCTATGAAGGCTAACATGCCATACGCTTTCCTCATCACATTCTGCACCTGTTCCTCATGGAACAAACCTGTGTAAGGTGACCCTCCAGCTGGGTTTGAATGAACTCACGTGAGCCAGCTGTGTGGCAGATGGAGGTATCAATCCCGGCATCAGAGCGCTCCCACTTTGCAGTATTGCCTTGTGGAACAGACCAACGGACAGAGGAGATAACGTCTGGAATATAACCATGGAAAAGGTGAGTTAGTGCATGATAAGGCAGATTCAGAATAGGTTTCCTGAGAGAATTTGTTTTCTGGTCAGTTGTGCTCTGAACTCAGCTGGCATCATGCCCAATTGTCCTTGGGAATGTTGCCACAGGAAATGGGAATGAATATTGGGAATGGGGATAAGGCCGTCCATCTTGGTGAGTTCCTGGGAAAGGGGCAGGTTAGGGGTGGGATATGGGCAGGGCATTAGGTGAGGTGAAAACAAAACAGGAGTACAACAAAGGAAGGGTCAGGATGCTTTGGGGGGGAGTTGGGTTCCGGTGAGATGAAGAATGCAATGCAGGAAATGCAAGAGAACATAGCAGGAGAACGGGCTGAGGTCGAGGAGAGGTAGAAGTGTATAGTTTATACTTTATTTATTAGTCATAAATAGGCTTACATTAACACTGCAATGAAGTTACAACGAAAATCTCCTAGTCACCACACTTCAGCGCCGGTTCGCGTACACTGAGGGAGAATTTAGCACGGCCAATGCGCCCAACCAGCACGTCTTTTGGACTGTGGGAGGAAATCAGAGCACTCGGAGGAAACCCGCACAGACATGAGGAGAATGTGCAAACTCCACACAGACAGTGATCCCAAGCTGGGAATCGAACCCGGGTCCCTGGCACTGTGGGTCAGAGTAATGAGTGTCTGGTTTCCGTTGCCGGGGGAGGTAGTGGAAGGGGATACGATAGTGACTTTTAAAGGGCATCTTGACAAATACATGAAGAGGATGGGAATAGAGGTCCCCGGAAGTGTCGGGGTTTTTAGTTCAGTCGGACAGCATGGTAAGTGCAGGTTTAGAGGGGCTGAAGGGCCCTGTTCCTGTGCTGTAATTTTCTTTGTTCTTTACTAACCCCTGTGTCACCCTGCCGCCCATTTACACATCGGTTTGTTGACTGCACCTCAGAGCCTTCTGACAGATTTGAGGAAAAGCCCAAAACATTAACTCGTGTTTCCCTCTCCACAGACACAGTCAGGCCAGCCCAACCTGTCCAGTACTTTCTGTTTTTATTTCAGATTTCCGGCACCCGCAGTGTTGTTCATTATCTGGATGTGAGTCGTAACAACAGCTGCTGCATTGTCCACATAACAACAGCGACCTGGGATGTGTAGGTTAGAGGGATTAGCAGGTAAAATGTGTAGGGATATGGGGATAGGGTCTGGGTGGGATTGTGTTCGGTGCAGACTCGATGGGCCGAAGGGCCTGTTTCTGCACTGTAGGGTTCTATATGTAATCTATATGACCGCTGACCGTGTGAGTGTATGGGTACTGCGGATGACCACTGCACCAGTGAAGCTTTCTCTATCAAATGGCAGCCACCATTCACTAACGCAAGGCAGTAATTCCCAACTTCAAGTGAGTTAGAAGAGGCGATGTTTGAGGAATATGGAAGGTGGGTGAGTGTTGTGGGCTCGGGAGCGTGTGTGGCCATACTGGGCAGCACGGTGGCACACTGATTAGCCCTGCTGCCTCACAGTGCCAGGGACCCGGGTTCAATTCCCGGCTTGAGTCACTGTCTGTGTGGAGCCTGCACATTCTCCCCGTCTCTGCGTGGGTTTCCTCCGGATGCTCCGGTTTCCTCCCACAGATGTGTTGGTTAGGGTGCATTAGCTGTGCTAAATTCTCCCTCAGTGTATCCAAACAGGCGCTGGGGTGTGGAGACTAGGGGATTTTTCACAGTAACTTCATTGCGGTGTTAATGTAAGCCTAACCTGTGACTAATAAATAAACTTTATTTATAAGCTGTACTATAGGAAGCTGCATTTTCTCAGGTCCCCATCACTTAATCAGAGCGTGGATCAGAGACACACACAGATCCTGGTTTTCCGGTGAATTGATTCAAGGTGATAAAGCTCGACTTCCACTGGGTTTCTGCTGAAATCAAATAAGTGGAGAAAGAAGAGAAGGAAACAAGTTTCACCATACGTGCAGTGAGATGCTGAGTCCTCCAACAGAGTTTCCGAACAGAGTGACCATTCCTGGGTTTCCACCAAACTGTGCGATATTCCTCTGTACCCATCTTAATGCTGCCAACTGATCCAGAAATCCAAAATTTCCTGGTGCATTGTTGTCCCCTGTGCTGCGCCCAATGAGAAAATTAAAAGATGTAAGATGACAACTTACTGCACAGAGTGAACACAGGCATGAGGACATGTCTCTAACTACAGAATCCATCACAGAAGAAGATTTGTATGGACTCGAAGCTTTAACTCTTGTTCTTGCTCCACCGATGCTGCCAGACCCACTGCGTTTTTCCAGCATTTTCTGTTTCTATTTCAGCTTTCCAGTTTTAGCAGTATTTGGATTTTATTATTTTACGAGGAAAGTCTCCGCCGATTCGACATCTACCAGTAAACTTACAGAAGACACCTGTCACTGATTTGGATAGCACAAGAATTAGGAGCTCGAGTCTGCTCTGCCATTCAATAGAATCCTGCCTGAACTGACTGTGGTCTGAACTCCACTTCCCTGTCTGCTCCCCATCACCCTCAGCTCGAGACCCAGTGAGTTAAGTTTACGGGAATTATTCTTGTTCAAGCTACAGGCTGGATGAGGTAACACTTTGGAAATGTATGGATTCTCACCTGTCAGAAAGGAGGATGAATGAGTGTTCCAGTTCACTCCGGGTGTAAGAGTTACATTCTTACATGCACACTGTCATTTGGAGCTATGACAGAAGGTTCAAATTTATGATATTTGGTCTGTTTAACTGCATTATGAACATACCCTCCTTCATCATCAAGTCCGAGGGTGGGACTTGAACCTGCTATTTCTGACTCAGAGGCAGGGCCACTAACCCACTGCGCCACAGGACCAGCTGAGAATAGAGGAGGGATATGAGAATATCTACCCAAAATACATCAAGGCCTCTCCAATCATTCTCCTCAAGATGGAAACCAATGGTGTTAAACTCTCTGACATTAAGTTATTTTTATTCATTCGTGGGACATGGGTGTCACTGGCTGGGTCAGCATTTATTGCCCATCCCTAGTTGCCCTTGGAGGGCATAAGAACATAAGAACATAAGAAATAGGAGCAGGAGTAGGCCATCTGGCCCTTCGAGCCTGCCCCGCCATTCAATAAGATCATGGCTGATCTGTCGTGGCTCAGTTCCACCTTCCCGCCCTCTCCCCATAACCCTTAATCTCCTCTCTTATCAAAAACCCATCAACCCGTTTCTTAAAAATATTTAGCGAGGCAGCCTCCACCACTTCAACGGGCAGAGAATTCCAGAGATTCACCACCCTTTGAGTGAAGAAGTTCCTCCTCAACTCCGTTCTAAAACGCCCCCCCTTTATCTTGAGGCTGTGCCCCCTAGTCCTACTGTCTTTTTTGAGCGGGAAGAGTCTCTCCACCTCTATCCTATCCATCCCATTGATCATCTTATACGTCTCAATGAGATCTCCCCTCATTCTTCTAAACTCTAACGAGTACAAGCCTAGTTTATTCAGCCTCTCCTCATAGCTCAATCCCCTCAACTTCGGTATCAGCCGAGTAAACCTCCTCTGCACTCCCTCCAAGACCAAAATATCCGTTGAGAGTCACCCACGTTACTGTGGCTCTGGAGTCACATGTAGGCCAGGGTGGGGCAGATTTCCTTCCCTAAAGAAAATTAGTGAGCCAGGTGGGTTTTTCCAACAATCAGGAATGGCTTCACAGTCATCAGTAGACTCTTAATTCCGGATATTTTTATTGAATTCAAATTGTACCATTTGCCGTGGCAGGATTCGAACCCAGGTCCCCAGAACATTAACAGGGTTTCTGGATTAATAGTCTAGTGATAATACCACTAGGCTATCGCCTCCTCATTAAACTGTAACCCCAAGTTTATGTGTAATTATTATTGTAGGTGATTATCATAGTAATTGTGTGACCATTGGTAACGATTGTCACTTATAGCTTGTAGATCTGGATGTGGGCGATGACCAATGGCAATGGCAACTATGGGAATGATGTGGAGATGCCAGTGTTGGACTGGGGTGGGCACAATAAGAAGTCTCACACTATCAGTTTAAAGTCCAACAGGTTTATTTCGTACGCTGCTCCGTGATGAAGGGGCAGTGTTCCGAAAGCTCGAGATTCCAAATAAACCTGTTGGACTTTAACCTGCTGTTGTGAGGCTTCTTACAACAAAGAGAATGGTTAAAAGCTACAATCAAGCATGCTGAGACTTCAGGTACGTTGTGTTAAACACTGTGGCAGGTCAGAGAGGGTGACCTGCGAGGTGTGACCTGTCCTGTGAGACGAGACCTGACATTTCCTGTGTTGACCAAATAAGGGAGGTTGATTGAACGGGTTCCAGACAGACAGGCACCATCGGTTTCAGCCTTATTCCAGATGTACAGTGAGGTTATGTGACTTACATATAACTTAGTATAAACATTTGGGAGCTGCAACTCCATTGGCTATAATGGAACTTAGTGATCAGTTGCCAGTGGTATTGTTGGTTGAGTGCCAAACAAGTTTCTGGAAGGATGTGAAAAGTTTAAGATAGAAAGAGAATCTTTGAGTCTTTTCCTCAGCGAAACTCGAGAATCGCATTCATGATGGGTGCCCTAAAGATCAACTTTAGAGAAGAATGAAGAAGATCAGGAGAACTGGAGGCCTGTGTCCAGCGGTGTGTCTCAGGGATCAGTGCTGGGTCCACTGTTATTTGTCATTTATATTAATGATCTGGATGAGAATTTAAGAGGCATGGTTAGAAAGTTTGCAGATGAAATCAAGATCGGTGGCAGAGTGGACAGTGAAGAAGGATAATTAGGATTGCAATGGGATCTTCATCAATTGGGCCAGGGGGCTAACAAATGGCAGATGAAGTTTAATTGAGATAATAAGGTGATGCATTTTGGTAGATTGAACCAGGGCAGGACTTACTCCTAGTTTGGGGGCGTTTAAGAGATCTGTAGATAGGTTCATGGACGAAAAGGGATTGGTTTAGGCTAGTGGGTCATTGTTTTTGTAACTGGTCGGCGCAACATCGTGGGCCGAAGAGCCTGTTCTGCGCTGTAATGTTCTATGTTCTATGTACTCAGTTAATGATAGGCCGTTGGGGAAAGTTACAGAACAAAGAGATCTAGGAGTACATGTTCATAGCTCCTTGAAAGTGGAGTCACAGGTGGACAGAGTGGTGAAGAAGGCATTTGACATGCTTGGTTTCATTGGTCAGAACATTGAATACAGGGGTTGGGACGTCTTGATGAAGTTGTACAAGACATTGGTAAGGCACACTTGTACAGAAAGGATATTATTAAACTAGAAAGAGTGCAGAAAAGATTTACTAGGATGCTACCGGGACTTGATGGTTTGAGTTATTAGGAGAGGCTGGATAGACTGAGAGTTTTTCCCTGGAGTGTAGGAGGCTGAGGGTGAGGTCTATGAAACAATGGGGGGGACATGGACAAGGTAGATGGTCAACATACTTCCCCGTAGGCAGGGGAGACTAAAACTAGAGTCAGAGGTTTAAGGTGAGAGGGGAGAGGTACAAAAGTGTCCAAAGGGGCAATTCTTTCACACACAGGGTGGGGAGTGTGTGGAACAAGCTGCCAGAGGTAATTAGACAGTTACATGGATACGATGGGTATAGAGAGATATGGGCCAAATGCGGGCAATTGGGGCTAGCTTAGTGGTAAAACCGGACAGCATGAAGAAGTTGGGCCAAAGGGCCTGTTTCCTGCTGTAAACCTCCGTGACAAAGAACCATGAAGAAAATCAGCACTAATAAATAAACTTTAAACTTTAAAGCTCGACCTGGGAGCGGGCCTGGAGTGTTTGCTCATGTTTTCAGTTAAATTTAAAGTTAAATGGGTTAAAGTCAAAAAGTTAAGATAAACAGGAACTAGAATAGGTGTTGAATGAGTTGAAGTTAAGGTTGAAATTGAAATGAATGAAGTGAGAAAGTAAATGTTGCTTCCACAGTGGCTGATGGGTGAGCGGGCAAGGAAGTGCCATAGTTCATCACGGGGGGGGGGTCATGGGAAACGTGGGGGAGGTGCAAAGCTTGGCAAGGAGGACATGAGGAGCATTGGGGAGCTGGTAGATTGGGGGGGGGGGGGGGGGCAGAAAGGCAAAATACTGCAGATGCTAGACTCCGAAACAAAAACTGAGAATGCTGGAAAACCTCAGCGTCCGTGGAGAGAGAGTAGAGGCAACGTTTCGAATCTGGATGACCCTTTGTCAGATGGAGGGGCACACCCTGACATTGGGGGGAAATGAAGCGGACCTTCCCAGCTTACCTTGTAAAGTGTTCCCTCGTGCAGCAACGGTTCACTGACTCCTCAGAGGGGTGGTGAAGTGAAGCTACGCCAACTGACTGAAAACTGCAGGGCACACACAGTGAGCACGTGA
>CM075724.1:3718606-3731106 GCA_037974335.1 Prionace glauca
TCACGTGCTCACTGTGTGAGTAGGATGGCTATTGAGGGATATGGGCCAAACTCGGGCAATTGGGGCTAATTTGGTCATTTAAGAAAAAGGACAAGTTGAGCCAAAGGGTCTGTAAACCTTTACATCTCCAGCGAATACAAGCCCAATCTATTCAGCTGCTCTTCATGTGAAAGCTCTTTCATCCCCGGAATCAATCCTCTGAGCCTCCTCTGAACTGCCTCCAAAGCCACCACATCCCTCCTCAAAGAAGGAGACTAAAAACTGGGCACAATAGTCCAGATGTGGTCTCACCAACACTCTGTACAATCACAACAACACTTTTAAAATCCAGTCCTTTTGCAACAAGTGGAAAGATTCCATTTGCCTTTCTTATTACATGCTGCACCTGCATACCCACTTTCTGTCATTCATGCACAAGGACCCCCAGATCCCTCTGCACTGATGCACTTTGAATCTGCTTCCTATTTAAATAAGAGGCCATTTGGCTCATCGAGTCTGCACCAACACTCAGAAAGAGCATCCACCCAGGCCCAGGATTTAAAATCACACAATATCGCTGGTCTGCACTGAGGCTTTTGGTCTGTCTTTAGTGAGGGACACAGTGCGGGCTTTACGCTTGGTGTTTCTGGGTTTCTGGTGTGGGATGGGTAGGTAGGGATGGAAAAGGAAGGAGGGTTAAGGAAGGGTGTGGCACAGTGGGTTAGCACTGCTGCCTCACAGCACCAGGGACTGGATTCGATTCCTGGCTGGGGTAGGGAATCTCACAGTAACTTCATTGCAGTGTTAATGTAAGCCTTACGTGACTAATAAATAAACTTTAAAAAAAGGAACAAGCAGGGGATGGGTATGGAGTAAAAAATAAATCACCCTGTGTTCTTAACGCTGGGTTTTAATCATCACAGGAGAGTGAGGCATCTTGAGGGGAATTGCTTGATAGGGCGGACGCAACACGGTTTCATGAAAGGGAAGTCGTGTCTGACAAATTTACTGGAGTTCTATGAGGATGTGTCTAGGGCAGTGGATGGAGGAGAGCCGGTGGATGTGGTCTTTCTGGATTTTCAGAAGGCGTTTGACAAGGTACCTCACAAGAGGTTATTGCAGAAGGTCAGGGGACATGGAGTTGGGGTAGGGTGTTAGCGTGGATAGAGGATTGGTTGTCAAATAGGAGGCAGAGAGTGGGGGTCAATGGATGCTATTCGGATTGGCGGTTGGTGACTAGTGGGGTGCCCCAGGGGTCGGTGCTGGGGCCTCAGCTATTTACCATTTATATAGATGATCTGGAGGAGGGAACCGAGTGCAGGGTGTCGAAATTTGCTGATGACACCAAGATTGGGGAAAGGCAAATTGTGCGGAGGTGTGGAGAGTCTGCAGAAGGATCTAGATAGGCTGGGCGAAATGGGCCAGGAAATGGCAAATGGAATTTAATGTTGGCAAGTGTGAGGTGGTCCACTTTGGTAGGAGGAATGGTAGGAAGGACTATTACTTACGGGGCGAAAAACTGCAGCAGGCGACGGTGCAGAGGGACCTCGGGGTCCTTGTGCATGAGTCGCAAAAACCCAGCTTGCAGGTGCAGCAGGTGGTCAGGAAGGTGAATGGGATGCTGGCCTCATAGCGAAGGGGATTGAATATAAAAATAGGGAGGTCTTGCTGCAGCTGTATAGGGCATTGGTGAGGCCGCAGCTGGAGTACTGTGTGCAGTTTTGGGCGCCGCACCTGCGCAAGGATGTTTTGGCCCTGGAGGGAGTGCAGAGGAGGTTTACTCGGCTGATACCGGAGTTGAGGGATTGAGCTATGAGGAGAGGCTGAACAAACTAGGCTTGTACTCGTTAGAGTTTAGAAGAATGAGGGGAGATCTCATTGAGACGTATAAGATGATGAATGGGATGGATAGGATAGAGGTGGAGAGACTGTTCCCGCTCAAAAAGACAGTAGGACTAGGGGCACAGCCTCAAGATAAAGGGGGGGGCGGTTTAGAACGGAGTTGAGGAGGAACTTCTTCACTCAAAGGGTGGTGAATCTCTGGAATTCTCTGCCCGTTGAAGTGGTGGAGGCTGCCTCGCTAAATATTTTTAAGAAACGGGTTGATGGGTTTTTGATAGAGAAGGGATTAAGGGTTATGGGGAGAGGGCGGAAGGTGGAGCTGAGTCACGACAGATCAGCCATGATCTTATTGAATGGCGGGGCAGGCTCGAAGGGCCAGATGGCCTACTCCTGCTCCTATTTCTTATGTTCTTATGTTCTTATGTGAGTGTCAGGGTCAACCCCCTCTCCCAGTATGTACAGAAACAGGACTTGCTGTGGATTATACTTCATATTAACTTCCTCCCAGACTATATCACCTCACCCCACCAACAATCCCTTCTGTCCCGTTCTCCCTCGTGTGTTTACCCAGCTTCCCCATTTGAAGTGTCTTCACAGTTCACCTGCTGTGGGACTGAGTCCTACATTCTCATCACTCCCTGGGTAAAGATTTATTGGTGATATCTTATTTAATTCTGCTGATGGTGACGCAAGTTAAATAGGGTAGTGAGTGATTGGAATCGGCTGCCGTCGTCGGTGGTGGAGGCGAACTCGCTGGGGTCTTTTAAAAGACTTCTGGATGAGTATATGGGGTTTAATGGGATTGGGGGTTATAGATAGGTCTATAGATTGGTGGGTTTGATGCGATCGGCGCAACTCGAGGGCCGAAGGGCCTGTTTGTGCTGTAATGTTCTATGTTCTATGTTCTAAATGTTTACAAAAGGGAAAAAACTGCGAATGCCCGAAATCGGAAATAAAAACGGAAAGTGCTGGAAATACTCAGCAGGTCTGCAGCCTCTGTGGAGTCAGGAAGAGTTGGGATGGAATTTTCCAGACTGGCCTGCCAGGGAATCGGAGCAGGTGGGACACGGACCGTGCAAACGACCACTGACCTTGGGCACGATTTTCCAGATTTGGGGTGAGCACTGCCGGAAAATCCTGCTCTTAATGTTTCATCAGAAGTGATATTATTTTATGAACTTATTGTTTATCAGAGGGCGATCTGAGCAGCTGTGATTCCAATCCAAAATTTTGGAAACTTCGAACATAGAACATAGAACATTACAGCACAAACAGGCCCTTCGGCCCTCGAGTTGCGCCGATCGCATCAACCCCACCAATCTATAGACCTATCTATAACCCCCAATCCCATTAAACCCCATATACTCATCCAGAGTCTTTTAAAAGACCCCAGCGAGTTCGCCTCCACCACCGATGACGGCAGCCGATTCCATTCACTCACCACCCTCTGAGTGAAAAACTTACCCCTAACATCACCTCTGTACTTCCCTCCCCGCACCTTAAATCTGTGTCCTCTCGTAGCGACCATTTCAACCCGGGGAAATAGCCTCTGAGAGTCCACCCTATCTATTCCTCTCGACATTTTATAAACCTCTATCAGGTCGCCTCTCAACCTTCGCCTCTCCAGGGAAAAGAGTCCCAGCTCCTCAACCTATCTTCATAAGGCATGCCTCCCAGTCCAGGCAACATCCTTGTAAATCTCCTCTGTACCCTTTCAATAGCTTCTACGTCTTTCCTATAGTGAGGCGACCAGGGTGTTTGGGTGTTTGTGTGAATCTGTTCCACATTTATTCTTGAAGGCTGCTGAATTAACAAACCCAAAATCAGTTATTGCTACAAAGAAGCTAGACTGCTTAGTTTATAGAAATGGGATTCAGCATTGTCAAATCATGGGCTGATTCCAGCACAGAGGGAGGCCAATTGCCCCTTCAAACCGATACCATCTCTCTGAAAGATCACTTCCACTAGTTTCATTCCCTGTCTTTCCACCTACAATTCCATTTCCCAATTTGTGCTTATCCCATTCCCTTTGGAAAATCAGGATTCAATCTGCCCCATCACACTCTCAATTCCATTCCAGATCCCTCATGTTGTCTATTTGATGCTTTTCCAAGATTTCCTCCAATGGAAACAGTTTCCCTACGTCTAATTTACTTTTATTTATTGTGACATGGGGATGTGGGCATCACTGACAAGGTCAGCATTTGTTGCCCATCCATAATTGCCCCTGAATCAAGTTGGTTGTTTGGCCATTTCGAAGGGGCATTTAAGAGTCAACTTCATTTCTGTGGGTGGAAGTCTTGGAAGTTTCTGAGTTGAATATCAGCCTGTCGAACTGTGTTGAATTCTCTTTCCACGGTCAATGGTCTGGCCACCTCACTCTGTCACAAGGCCTCCTATTCACTGTGGAATGTACTCGACAAGTGGAAACACCAGCCCCTATCCAAGCTGCAGTCTTTGCTTTTCTGGAGAAAAGAGCCAAATCTGTTTATTTGTCCCGGAGGTAAAACCTACAAGGACGGCACGGTGGCACAGTGGTTAGCACAGCTGCCTCACTGCGCCAGGGACCCAGGTTCAATCCCAGCTTAGAACACTGTCTGTGTGGAGTTTGCACATTCTCCCCATGTCTGTGTGGGTTTCCTTTGGCTGCCTTGTGCATTGACCCGAACAGGTGCCAGGAAAGGGCAACGAGGGGAATTTCACAATAACTTCATTGCAACATTAATGTAAGCCTCACTTGTAACACTAATAAATAAACTTTAACTTACCCTTTCTTAGCAAAGTTTGCCCAGTAAGTCATCACTGTCCTACTCACAGCCATATCCTCTTCAGTGGCATTTCCTGCAGAAAAACAGGATTATTATTGGGGGATCCAGCTCAGACGGATAATCAACAACCCAAAAGATTCATTCTTCTTCCCCTCTCTATGGATCTGATTGGCCTGTTTGGTATTTCCAAACACTTTGTTTATATTTCAGATCTTTAGCATTTGCAGGATTTTGCTTTCTGTTAGAAGGAGACACGAGTAGAGAGAGGGAAGAGTTAATACGCCCACACTGGGAATCGAAATAAAAACAGAAAACGCTGGAAAAGCTCAGCAGGTCTGGCAGCGTCTGTGGAGAGAGAAACAGAGTGAATCATAGAATCCCTATAGTGCAGAAGGAGGCCATTTGGCCCATCAAGTCTGCACCGACCACAATCCCACCTATCCCTGTGACCCCTCATATTTACCCTGCAAATCCCGCACGGCCAATCAGCCTGCACATCTTTTCAGTGTGGGAGGAAACCGGAGCACCTGGAGGAAACCCACGCAGACACGGGGAGAATGTGCAAACTCCACATAGACAGTGACCCGAGGCCAGAATTGAACCCCGGACCCCGGCGCTGTGGGGCAGCAGCGCTAACCCACTGTGCCACCGTCCTGCCCAATTACTGTTTCCAGTCTGAATGACTCTCCTTCAGAACTGGAGAGAGTAGAGATGTGACGGGTTGTACAACCGGAAAGGAGGGCGGAGAAGATGGTGCACAATAGATTGTCAGGGATACGTTGGAGCCAAGATTGACAAAGGTGTCCTGGGCACGAGACAAAGGGAGTGTTAAATGGTGGCATTAATGAGTAAAAAAGTTGCTGATTGGGGCATAAAGGTCAGATTAGGATGTGTTAATCGAAGAACAAATGTCAGTGCTGAGTGGAAGCAAAACTAAAGAACAAGTGACAGAATTGTGAGGGGGAGAGTGACCGGATTCGGGACAAAAAACAGAAAAGGGCTGAAGATGGAGGGGCTCGGTCTCACTCGATAGTGGGTGAACTCAGTGTTGAGTCTGGAAGGCTGTAAGGAGCCTCATTGGAAGGGGGGTGTTGTTCTTCACCGGAGACAGTGAATATATGTTGTTCCACAGTTCCCATATATTTTGTCTCCACAGGCATTTAAGTCCAGCAAGGGGCATGCGTGCAGCAGGTTGTGGTGGGCTGCTCTTGGATGTTGCTTCGGGAGTTGCCTACTGCTTCATGTCATTGGTGTGCGTAAACTGGACCATCTCGAGGGCAACATGACAGCTCAGAGACTATCTCTGTTGCTGTGCGGACACATGGATTTGGGTCTGTGTCCGTGGGAGTTTGCGCATTCTCCCCATGGTTGCGTGGGTTTCCTCCGGGTGCTCCGGTTTCCTCCCACATCCCAAAAATGTGCTTTTAGGCTGATTGATTGGGTAACAAATTGTCCCTATATTGGACCTCCCTGATCCTCACACATTAGGCATAGACTAAAATCATGAATAGGTCACTGACCATGGGACAGCGGCGCGGGCTCGTTGGGCCGAAGGGCCTGTTTCCCGTGCTGTGTTATTCTTTGTTCTTTGTTTGTAAAGCAATAGGGCAGAGAGTGTCACAGTGTCTGCCGAGGGGCTGGAGAGACCATCAGCAAGGCAGATAACACCTGCTCATTGATCACAGGGACAGTATGAGGCCATTCAGCCTTTAAAAAATCCTCTCCGACAATGAGATCTCAGCTGATTTCTATGTTAACTCCACTCACCCACCTTGGCTTCCTATCCTTTTACCTTTATCAAGCCCTGATTTAAAGTGAATCGTTGAGTTGGCACCTAGTGCTTTTAGAATAAAGAGCAAAGTAATTACAGCACAGGAATAGGCCCTCCAAGGCTGCATCGAGCACACTGCCCAACTTAACTTCAAACCTCCTACCATTCCGAGGACCAGATTCCTCTATTCCCATCCTATTCATGTTTTTGTCCAGACGCCCCTTAAAACTCACTTACGTATCCGTATCCACTCCCTCCCCCGGCAGCGAGTTCCAGGCGCCCACCACCCTCTGTGTAAAGTATCTGCCTTGTACATCTCTTTCGAACCTTGCCCCTCGCACCTTAAACCTGTGTCCCCCCCTAGTCATTGACTCTTCCACCCTGGGACAAAACTTCTGACTATCCACTCAGTCCGTGCCTCTCATAATCTTGTAGACTTCTATCAGGTCGCCCCTCAACCTCCATCGCTCCAGTTAGAACAAACCAAGTTTCTCCAACCTCTCCACAGAGCTAATGCTTCCCATACCAGGCAACATCCTGGTAAATCTTTTCTGTACCCTCTCCAAAGCCTCCACATCCTTCTGGGAATGTGGGCGACCAGAATTGAACACTATATTCCAAATGGGGGAGAGTTCCATACTTTTCCCACCATTTGTGTGGAGACGTGTTTTACATAAGAACATAAGAAATAGGAGCAGGAGTAGGCCATCTAACCCTTTGAGCCTGCCCCGCCATTCAATAAGATCATGGCTGATCTGTTGTGGCTCAGTTCCACTTTCCCGCCCACTCCCCATAACCCTTAATCCCTTCTCTTATCAAGAACCCATCAACCCGCTTCTTGAAAATATTTAGCGAGGCAGCCTCCACCACTTCAACAGGCAGAGAATTCCAGAGATTCACCATCCTTTGAGTGAAGAAGTTCCTCCTCAACTCCGTTCTAAACCGCCCCACCTTTATCTTGAGGCTGTGCCCCCTAGTCCTACTGTCTTTTTTGAGCGGGAAGAGTCTCTCCACCTCTATCCTATCCATCCCATTCATCGTCTTATACGTCTCAATGAGATCTCCCCTCATTCTTCTAAACTCCAACGAGTACAAGCCCAGTTTATTCAGCCTCTCCTCATAGCTCAACCCCCTCAACTCCGGTATCAGCCTAGTAAACCTCCTCTACACTCCCTCCAGGGCCAAAATATCCTTGCGTAAGTGCGGCGCCCAAAACTGCACACAGTACTCCAGCTGCGGCCTCACCAATGCCCTAACATTCCCCTGGAATGATCTGGCTCTGATTTTAAGGTGATGTTCCCTTGTCCTGCTTTTCTCTTCATCTACCCCATCAATCCCTTTCAAACTCCTTAAAACCTCAATCAAGTTTAAAAAAAAAGAAAAATCATCTCAGACAGTTAATAAACTACAAGAGATAGGTTCTTGATTGATAAGGGGAACAGGAGTTACAGGGAAAAGGGGATGAGAAAAATACCAGCCATGATTGAATGGTGGAGCAGACTCAATGGGCTGAGTGGCCTGTTCCTATGTCTTATGGTCTTTACAAGTTCCCTAGATATTCTGCACACAAGACCATTATTCTGCACCGTGTCACTCGGATGAAGTATTTTTACATTCCAGGCTGGCTGCTAACTTTCTGGTGAATCAGGTTTGCTTGCTTTCCAAGGACAATGTATCCTTTCTAAGGTGCAGTTCCTGAAACTGGATCACGTTACTCCTGAAATGCTGTAAACAGGCTTCATTCAGCTGCGGGACAACCTCCTGTCCTGATATCCGTAGTAAGAAGTCCCACAACACCAGGTTAAAGTCCAACAGGTTTATTTGGTAGCAAAAACCATTAGTTTTCGCAGCATTTCGAAAGCTCGTGCTACCAAATAAACTGGTGTTGTGAGGCGTCTTACTGTGCCCACCCCAGTCCAACACTGGCATCTCCACATCACTGATATCCGTACCTAGTGTAAGGGCTAACGTTCGGTTTGCTGACCTTTTTGTACCAGGAAGTAAACATGCCGCGGACAGAATCTTACATTACGGTTTGGAATTAACGCAAGATTTTGCTGAAATCTCATCTTCCGATCTTGGAAACAAAACAGTAGGCCATTCAGCCCCTCCAACCTGCTCTGCCACTTTGGCGGGATCATGACTGATCTTCTAGCTCCTGCACTATCTCCGTAGCCCACAATGTCACTGGCATTTCAAACTCTTATCTGCCTCTGCTTTGAACATTCCCGATGTCTGAGCATCCACAGTCCTCTGGGTTAGAGAATTCCAAAGATGCCGGGAATCTGCTGTTGCGGGGGGGGGGGTGGTGAGAGGGGGTGGTTTGCCTGCGCTGGGACTGGAAGATCCCGTGGACAGGAAGGGCTGGAAAATCCTGCCCCTTGTGTCAATATTCACTCTTTTTATTACTTCATCATGGTCATTATTTTGGATTGCGCCCTGACCAGATGTCTCTCCAGCTCCTGCATCGAGTTAACTTTTGGTAATTTTTTCTGGAGTCACAGTGTCTGTGGAAAGAAGCACGCAGAGAAGAAGTTCTACAAGTTTAACCCGAAACATTAACCGTTTCTCTCTCCACAAATACTGCCCGATCAGATTTTGCAAAATATTTTCTTTATCTTTCAGAGTTGTTTTGTCAGCAGTGCTTTGCTTTAGTAATCGGGTTTTTTGGTGCAAGATCTTATCAGGGCGTTATTGAAATAAGAACATAAGAAATAGGAGCAGGAGTAGGCCATCTAGCCCTTCGAGCCAGCCCCGCCATTCAATAAGATCATGGCTGATCTGTCGTGACTCAGCTCCACCTTCCCGCCCTCTCCCCATAACCCTTAATCCCCTCTCTTATCAAAAACCCATCAACCCGTTTCTTAAAAATATTTAGCGAGGCAGCCTCCACCACTTCAACGGGCAGAGAATTCCAGAGATTCACCACCCTTTGAGTGAAGAAGTTCCTCCTCAACTCCGTTCTAAACCGCCCCCCCTTTATCTTGAGGCTGTGCCCCCTAGTCCTACTGTCTTTTTTGAGCGGGAAGAGTCTCTCCACCTCTATCCTATCCATCCCATTCATCATCTTATACGTCTCAATGAGATCTCCATCAGATTGTCCCACTGCTACTCAGAGAACAAAGAGCAGCCCAGCGCAGGAATAGAGCCCTCGGCCCCTCCAAGCCTGCACCGATCATGATGCCTAAAACCTGATGCACTCACGGAGTCCGTATCCTTCCATTCCCACCCGATTCATGGATTTGTCTAGTTGCCTCTTAAATACCGCTACTGTACCTGCTCCCACCCCCTCCCCGGGCAGCGCGTTCCAGACACTCACCACCCTCATCTCCTTTAAACTTTCCCCCACGCACCTTAAACCTGTGTCCCCCAGTACTTGATTTTTCTACCTGAGGAAAGAACATCTGACTGTTCACTCTGTCCGTGCCAATCATAATCTTTGTCATGAATCATAGAATCCTTGCAGTGCATTCAGCCCATTGATAACAACTCCACTCAGGCCTTATCCCTGTCGGCCCACCTATTAAGCCTCCCATGACACTAATGGGCAATCCACCCAACTCACATATCTTTGGACTGTGGTCAGAAACCGGAGCACCCAGAGGAAACCCAGGCAGACACGGGGAGAACGTGCAGACTCTGCACAGACGGTCATCTGAGGCTGGAATTGAATCCGGGTCCGTGGCGCTGTGAGGCAGCAGTGTTAACCGCTGTGCCCTTGTGCCGCCCAAGTAGATCTCTATCAGGTCACCCCTCGACCTCCAGCATTCCAGTGAAGACAAACCGAGCTTGTCCAACCTCTCCCCATAGCTAATGCCCTCCATGCCAGGGCAACATCCTGGTAAATCTTTTCTGTAACCCTCTCCAGAGCCTCCACATCCTTCTGGTAGTGTGGCGACCAGAATTGTACACAATATTCTAAATTACTGCTACTTGTTAGACCCTAGTTCCCAATGTCAGTGAGGTAGGAGATCACACTTGGCCTGTTAAACAGGAAACTAAAATGTGGGAAGGATAAACTCAGTGAGGCTTCAGTGCATTTCCTCACCTAAAAATGTCAAACCATCCTCCAAAAACATTATACCAAATACGAACACAATATCATCGCTGTGGTCAGATTTCACAAACTCTGGTCGGTTTATTCCATATGCGTGAAGCGTGTACTGAAATTCATACAGGAAAACAGGGTGTCCCGCATCTGAGGAGAGAAACAGGAAGGTTAATTCCTCAAATTCCACAGAATCTCCTCCATTGCAGAATGAGGCCATTTGGCACTTACTGTCCGCACTGACTCGAAAGGCGGAGTGCCACCCAGCCCCTCCCCTCCACCCTATCCCCGTAACCTCGTGCACTTTAATGGCCAATCCACCTAACCCGCCCATCTGGGGACCGTGGGAGGAACCCGGAGCACCCGGAGGAAACCCACGCAGACATGGAGAGAATGTGCAAACTCCACACGGACAGTGACCCGAGGCTGGAATTCAACCTGGGTCCTTTGCGCTGCGAGGCAGCCGTGCTAACCCACTGTGCCACCCCACTGAGTGGAGATACTAAAAAAACTGGATTGTCACCCAAAGTGCAGGAAGTGGAGATTTAATGTTCATATCCAAAGTCATGAAGGGGGTTTTATTCATTCATGAGATGTGGGCTTTGCTGGCTACACCAGCATTTATTGCCCATCTCTAGTTATAGAGTCATAGAGGTTTACAGCATGGAAACAGACCCTAAGCTAGTCCCAATTGCCCACATTTGCCCACATCCCTCTATACCCATCGTATCCATGGAACTGTCTAAATGCTTTTTAAAAGACAAAATTATGCCCACCTCTATTACTGCCTCTGGCAGCTTGTTCCAGACACTCACCACCCTCTGTGTGAAAAAATTGCCCCTCTGGACACTTTTGCATCTCTCCCCTCTCACCTTAAACCTATACCCTCTAGTTTTAGACCCCCCTACTGCCCCTGAGAAAGTAATGGTGAGCTGCCATTTTGAACCCCTTTAGTTATTGTGGTGGAGGTACACCCACAGTCCTGTTAGGGACATGGTTCCAAGATTTTGACCCCGTGACAGCGAAGGAATAAAAATTTATTCCAAGTCAGGATGGTGAGTGGTTTGGAAGGGGGACCTGCAGGTGGCTGTGTTTTCATTTATCTGCTGCCCTTCTCCACGTGGCAGGGATTGTTGTGGGTTTGGACGTTGCTGCCCAAGGAGTCTTGGTGAGTTCCTGCAGCACATTTTGTAGGTGGTACACACGGCTGCCAGTGTTCTTGGTGGTGGAGGGAGTGAATGTTTATGGATGGGGTGCCTCAAGGACTGCAGTGATTCAAGAACAGTGATTTAGGACTAAAACCTGGTGTTGTCAGACTTTTTACTGTGTTTACGCCAGTCCAACGCCGGCATACCCACATCGTGATTCAAGAAGGCAGTTCACCATAACCTCCTCAAGGGCAAAAGTATGAAAGCAAATTACTGCGGATGCTGGAATCTGAAACCAAAAGAGAAAATGCTGGAAAATCTCAGCAGGTCTGGTACCATCTGTAAGGAGAGAAAAGAGCTGACGTTTCGAGTCCAGGTGACCCTTTCTCGAAGCCCCTTAGAGCTGAAACATCAGCTCTTTTCTGTCCTTACAGGCCTGCTGAGATTTTCCAGCATTTTCTCTTCTCAAGGGCAACAAGGGATGCTGGGTCAGCCAATGATGCCCAAATCCCATGAACGAAACAAGTGTTGAGAGGAAGGGTTTTGCAAAGGGAAAATGGGAGGGATGAGGAAGGGGGAACTTTTCCTGATATTTTGTACCTCTGTGCATTCTGGCCATTCGGACAGTAGGCACCATCATGAAGAAATCACTCAACAATTCAAGGTGGAAGTCTCGGATCTTTGCCTTGTCCTGTGTATCTCCCATATATTCATCAATAAGCAGACGTAACTGATCTTCATTGAACTGTACAGAAAGCAATGAACAAAGGGAGTAAGGGCAAGAGGCTGGGTGCCACAACAAGGAGAATTATATTCAGTAGGAAGTATTCACATCAGCTTCGGAAGACAGGATTCACAGGCAACGGGCAATGACAGGTACACAGCTCCTTCCCAACTCTACTAGTACACCATCCACATCCATAAGACCATAAAATATAGGTGCA
>CM075724.1:3741106-3823606 GCA_037974335.1 Prionace glauca
TGCTTTCAGTGTCTTTGTGTCCTCCTCACAGCTTGCATTCCTACTGAGCCATTTAGCAACCCTCTCCACACTCCACTGACCTCATATTCCCAGCTCGCAATAGCATAAAACATTCCGTGCAGAATGTGGGATAGAGGGTGAATGAACAAGGTCAATCTAAAATCATCTGAGTCCATGAATCCCCTCCCTGGATTTGGGATCCAGGATTCTCTGTCCCTGCCCATGATGCTTTGCGAGCTGTTGATCAGAAATGGATTCCCTGTTACCCCCACAACCCTCCCCATGTGACTCAAGGTGCCCCCTGCACACCTTCTAATTGTACCTTTAACTCTCCTTCTATGTTTTTGAAACTCTAATCTATATACTGCAGCCTCACCTTTCCTTCTCTATGAGTGATATGTTTTGTCTGTATAGTGCACAAGGAACAATGCTTTTCACTGTACGCTAATACATGTCTCAATAATAAATCAAATCAAGAAATGTAAATTGCCCAGGAGGATATTTAATTACTGAATAATCCAATGGAAACTCCAAAGGTGCAATTTTCCTGTCCCGCCACCCCATGGGAATCACAGTGGGACAGAAAATTCGGCAGACTGTGCAAAGGTCCAAAGGTGTTGTTCCTTTGTTTACGGAAGGTAGCAAGAATAATCCAGGTGATCACAGGCCGGTGAGCCTTAAACCAGTGGTAGGGAAATTATTGGAGAGGATTCTTCGAGACAGGATTTATTCCCACTTGGAAATAAGTGGATGTATTAATGAGAGGCAACATGGTTTTGTGAAGGGGAGGTCGTGTCTCGCGAACTTGATTGAGTTTTTTGAGGAAGTGATGAAGATGATTGATGAGGGTAGGGCAGTGGATGTTGTCTACATGGACTTCAGTAAGGCCTTTGACAAAATCCCTCATGGCAGACTGGTGCAGAAGGTGAAGCTGCATGGGGTCAGAGGTGAGCTGGCAAGGTGGATACAAAATTGGCTCGGTCAAAGAAGACAGAGGGTAGCAGTGGAAGGGTGTGTTTCTGAATGGAGGGCTGTGACAAGTGACTTTCCTCAGGGATCAGTGCTGGGATCTTTGCTATTGTAATATATATATAAATGATTTGGAGGAAAATGTAACTGGATTGATTGGTAAGTTTGCAGACGACACAAAGATTGGTGGATTTGTGGATAGCGATGAGGACCATCAGAGGATGCAGCAGGATAGAGATCAGTTGGAGACTTGGGCGGGGAGATGGCAGATGGAGTTTCATCTGGATAAATGTGAGGGAATGCATTTTGGAAGATCTAATACAACTAGCAAATGTACAATAAATGTACTTAAGAGAATTGATAGGCAGAGGGATCTGGGTGTACAGGTACACAGGTCACTGAAAGTGGCAATGCAGGTGGAGAAGGTAGTCAAGAAGGCATACAGCATGCTTGCCTTCATTGGTCGAGGCACTGAATTTAAAAATTGGCAAGTCATGTTGCAGTTTTATAGAACTTTAGTTAAGCTGCACTTGGAATATAGTGTTCAATTCTGGTCTCCACACTACCAGAAGGATGTGGAGGCTTTGGAGAGGGTACAGAAAAGATTTACCAGGATGTTGCCTGGTATGGAGGGCATTAGTTATGAGGAGAGGTTAGAGAAACTTGGTTTGTTCTCACTGGAATGACGGAAGTTGATGTTTACAAGATTATGAGGAGCATGGACAGAGTGGATAGTCAGAAGCTTTTTCCCAGGGTGGAAGAATCAATTAATAGGGGGCACAGGTTTAAGGTGCGAGGGGCAAGGTTTAAAGGAGATGTACGAGGCAGATTTTTTACACAGAGGGTGGTGGATGCCTGGAACTCACTGCTGGGGGAGGTGGTGGAAGCGGATATGGTAGTGAGTTCTAAGGGGCGCCTGGACAAATCCATGAATGGGATGGGAATAGAGGGATATGGTCCCTGGAGGGGTCAGGGGTTTTCGTTCAGTCAGGGGCAGCATGGTTGGTACAGGCTTTGAGGGGCCGAAGGGCCTGTTGCTGTGCTGGAATTTTCTTTGTTCTTTGTCCATTGACCTTGGGCGGGAATTTCTGGCCTTGGGGCAAATACGGCTGGAAAACCCCGCCCAGAATGGTTCGTGCTGCTGCCTCACAGCACGGGGTTCCGTTCTGGCCTCAGGTCGCTGTCTGTGTGGAGTTTGCATGTTCTCCCCATGTCTGCATGGGTTTCCTCCGGGAGCTCTGGTTTCCTCCCACAGTCCAAAGATGCGCGGGTTAGGTTGACCATGTGGGGATAGGCAGGGTGAATATGTGGGGTTACAGGAATAGGGCCTAGGTTGGATTGTGGTTGATGCAGACTCAGTGGGCCAAATGGCCTCCTTCTGCACCGTAGGGATTGCATGAATGCAGGGCACGGTGATGGCCCGTATGAGGAGGAAGGTGATGGAGAGGCAAAACAACACCTAGCTGGAGGAGGGAGATGGCGGGAGTGGAAGAATTCCACAGTTTCCAAGTGGTTGGAGTGAGCTGGGTACATGGTGACCTGATGCAGTGGTGTGAAACATCCTACAACTCACTACCGTCCATTCGACACCTTTGTACTATCCCAGTGAGCCCAGAATACAACAGTAAAACTGGTCTAGATTTTTGACAGGGTGGAGGAGGAGAGAGGAGGAGTGCGTGAGATGGTGCGGGTGTTGAGAATGAGGAGAGTGCAACTTGAAGAAATAAAAGAACAGATTTCACCATACTTCTTTAAAACCTTTGGGTATATTCATCAATTCCTCTTCGGACATCTTTGTCAGGCAATCGACAATCTCCCGGGAATGGTTAGTGTCACAGCCAGCCAAGTTGGCAACCTTCTGTAAATTGAGGTAGCAGTTACTATACTGAATGGACAAGCTATTTATTTCCCACACTTGAACATAGAACATAGATAGAACATAGAACATTCCAGCGCAGTACAGGCCCTTCGGCCCTCGATGTTGCACCGACCAGTGGAACCAATCTAATGACCCTCTAACCTAAACTATTCCAATGTTATCCATACGCCTATCCACTGACCATTTGAACGCCCTTAAAGTTGGCGAGTCCACAACTGCTGCAGGCAGGGCTTTCCACACCCTTACTACCCACTGAGTACTTGAGGCTCACACTAATAAAATGTTAGCCTTTATCCCAGAGTTGGGGTGGGGGTGGTTGGCGTTGATAGAGGAAGGAGTCCTGCTTCAGTTGTGTGAAAGCTCTGTTTAAGATCCAATCTGAGAGTTCAGTGGGGGCACATTCAATCATGTCCTTTAAAAGGCAGTGGAATAATTATCTGAAGAGAAAAGGTTTGCAGGGCGGCGGGGGGTTGGGGGGGGGGGGGGGGGGTCAGTGGTGGGGGGTGGTGGGGGAGGGTGCAGAGAACCAGCCTGCACACTAATGGCCCCGTTTTGTGATCTAAGTATTAGAACAAACAAAGAACAAAGAACAACACAGCACGGGAAACAGGCCCTTCGGCCCAACGAGCCCGCGCCGCCGTCCCATGGTCAGTGACCTATTCATGATTTTAGTCTACGCCTAATGTGTGAGGATCAGGAAGGTCCAATATAGGGACAATTTGTTACCCAATCAATCAGCCTAAAAGCACATTTTTGGGATGTGGGAGGAAACCGGAGCACCCGGAGGAAACCCACGCAACCATGGGGAGAACGCGCAAACTCCCACGGACACAGGCCCAAATCCATGTGTCCGCACAGCAACAGAGATAGTCTCTGAGCTGTCATGATGCCCTCGAGATGGTCCAGTTTACGCACACCAACGACATGAAGCAGTAGGCAACTCCCGAAGCAACATCCAAGAGCAGCCCACCACAACCTGCCGCCCGCATGCCCCTTGCTGGACTTAAATGCCTGTGGATAAAAAATTCATTATTAAAAGACTCTATATTCTTACGTCCACACCTCAGGAAGGAGGCCTTTCGCTGGGTGATGTGCAGATTAATCACAATAGAACTGGGTTTGAAGGGTTAATTTACGAGGACAGGCTGCAGAGATCCGGTTTGAATTCCTTCCGTGTTTATTGTCGGAGCAGCTCACACATGTTGGAAACTTTTCAGCCTGTCCAATAGCCAATCAGAATGTCCACACTTCAGGGCTTAGCAGGGCATGTTACATCACTAGGGTGATCTAGTAATGAGTGGATTCCAGAGATCTGGTAAGGTGTAAATCTTCATCGAGTGGATTCCAAGAATCCGGTAAAGTGTGAATCCAAAGATAATGGATTTCAGGAATCTGTTTATAGTGCAAATCTGTAAGGTGTGGATTACATGGATCAGTTATTGTGTTAATTTAAAGGGTGTGGATTCCAAAGATCAATTAAAGGATGAATGCACAGACAGTGGATCCCATTGCTCTGCTCCAGTATCAATCTGCACAAAGTGGATTACAGGATCTGTTACACTTTGCAGCTGTGGATTCTGCTGATATGCTACAATGTGAATCAGCAGACTAGATTTCAGGGATCCATTACAGTGGAAATCACTAGAGTGTAGGTTACAAGGACCTATTACAGAATGAATCTACACAGAGTGGATTCCTGTGATCTGTGACTGCGTGAATCTGGAGAGAGTGGATTCCAGGAATTTGTTACAGATGATAAGTGGGCAGCACTTGGGTTTGCCTTTCCAAATGACCCGTGTGAATGGCCACACATAAAACCACCACCCCCCCCCCCTCCCCGCCCCCCCAAGCCCCCCAGGCCCACGCCCATGCACTCCTAAATTAGCGGGAACATCATCTGGAACTGTTATGTTTATTAAACCAAGTAGCAATCCCTCACTGTGAAACTGATCAAATCTCCTGCAGTTTTTATAAATAATAACTCACCATTGCCACTGGTTTAGGATCTGAAGGGAACATTGATTCATAGATAGCGCTGCCACTTTCTGATATCGCCTTGTGGAACAGGCCAGCGGACAAAGGAGAAACAACCTGCAAACAGAACAAGGAGAGGGACTGTTAACTTAGGCTCTAAAGTTCCCTCTTCCCAAACCGGTTCACCTGGGGCATTCTGCAATGGTAAACTTCAGCCGATTTCCACCTCGGTGCTGTAGGTTTCAACTGTAGGGGGGACCTGGGGCCTCGCTGCCTCCCAGGGTAAAGTTAAAGATTATTTATTCATCACAAGTAAGGCTAACATTAACACTGCAGTGAAGTTACTGTGAGATTCCCCTTGTCGCCACAGCCCAGTGCCTGTTTGGGTCAATGCACCCTAACCAGCACTTCTTTCAGAATGTGGGAGGAAATCGAAGCACCTGGAGGAAACCCACACAGACATGGGGAGAATGTGCAAAGTCCACTCAGACAGTGACCCAAGCCAGGAAGCGAACCCGGGTCCCTGGTGCTGTGAAGCAGCAGTGCTAACCACCGTGCTAATGTGCCACTCCCCTTGGGTGATCCAGTGATCGAGGAGACTAATGGAATGTTAAACTTTAACTCCATGGATTGGAGCTCCAATGTGAAGAAGTGATGTTACAGTTGGACAGAATCTTGGGCTGACTTCTTCCGGGCAATTGGGAACATCTCAGGAAAACAGATCTTTAGGGGAGATATACCAAATGACACCATGAATGTATTCTGAGAACTGGGTACATTAAAATGATTTGTATTTCCTTGAATTCAGCAGATTAATGGGCAATCTAATTGAGGACCACAGAACTTTAAAAGGATTTAATAGAATAGGCACAAATAAACTCCTTCTTCGAGTGTAGGGGAATGGGGAACAAAGAGACACAGGCAGGAATTTCACTGCCCTGACTGCCATGGGAATCGGAGTGGCCCGGGGCAGGGGGGGGACAATGGGGAGGTCTGTTGACCTTGACTGAGATTTTACAGTTTGGGCTCGAGCAAGGCTGTAAAACCCCCGCTCAGTCTGAACATTCCAGTTCGGTTTTTTAGGTAATCAGGAAACACTTTCTTCACCCTGACCTGCAGCATCTAGAACAAGCAGTCACTCAGCAGAAGGCCTCAGACACTGAGGGAGACGATGGCCGTGTGGCCATGTTGCTTGGTTGTTAACCCAGAAACTCAGTTAATGTTCTGGGGGATCCGGGTTCGAATCCCGCCACGGCAGATGGTGGAATTTGAATTCAATAAAATATATCTGGAATTAAGAATCTACTGGCGATCACGAAACCATTGTCGATTGTCAAAAAAAAAACCCCATCTTGTTCACTGATGTCCTTTAGGGAAGGAAATCTGCCGTCCTTACCCGGTCTGGCCCACACTTGACTCCAGAGCCACAGCAATGTGATTGATTCTCAACTGCCCTCTAGAATAGCTTATCAAGCCACTTATTCAGGGCAGCACGGTAGCACAGTGGGTTAGCACTGCTGCTTCACAGCTCCAGGGTCCTGGGTTCGGTTCCCGGCTCGGGTCACTGCCTGTGTGGAGTTTGCACATTCTCCTCGTGTCTGCGTGGGTTTCCTCCGGGTGCTCCGGTTTCCTCCCACAGTCCAAAGATGTGCGGGTTAGGTTCATTGGCTATGCTAAAATTGCCCCTTAGTATCCTGGGATGTGTAGGTTAGAGGGATTAGCAGGTAAATGTGTAGGGATAGGGTCTGGGTGGGATTGTGTTCGGTGCAGACTCGATGGGCCGAAGGGCCTGTTTCTGCACTGTAGGGTTCTATGTTATTCAAGGACAACTAGGGATGGGCAATAAATGCTGGCCAGCCAGTGACATCCATGCCCCATGAATGAATAAAAAAAACTTTAAGGACTGAGATGAGGTGAAATCTTTTCAATTAGTATGTGGTAAATCTTTGCAGTTTGCTATCCCACAGATTATAGAGAAACAAGCTGCCTCTTGAATACATTCAATGTCTTGTAATGAATTCCACAGGCTCACCACTCTTTGGGTGAAGAAATGTCTCCTCACCTCCTCCTAAATGGTCTATCCCGAATCCTCAGACTATGACCCCTGGTTCGGGACTCCTCCACCATCGGGAACACCCTCCCTACATCTACCCTGTTTAGTCCTGATAGAATTTTATAAGCCTCTATGAGATCCCCTCTCATTCATCTGAACTCCAGTGAAAACAATCCTAATCCAGTCAACCTCTCTCCCCATACATCAGTCCCGTCATCCCCGGAATCGGCCTGGTAAATCTCCTCTGCGCTCCCTCGAGAGCGAAGAGATCCTTTCTCAGAACAGGAGACCAAAACTGCGCACAATGCTCTCTAAGTGTGACCTCAACAACGCTCTGTGTAATTGCGTCAAAACATTCCTGTTCCTGTACTCATGGCCCAACCATAGCCCCTGTGCCAACTAAATGCCGCCTCATGCCCTCTGAGCCACCACCCATTTTCCCGACACACTCCATCCCCACCCCCCCAGAATCCACCACGGGGAGAACACAGGGACGATGCCGACTTTCCACAAAATAACGTTCCAAACATTACAGACTTCACTATCCCAAAAAAACCACTTGTATGAATGCCCACCTAATCCTCTATAAAAAATAAACATTTGTATTCATAACCTCATGGCAAAGAGGTTAATAGCCATGAATAGTCATTGATAACGTTGTCAATAAAATCCATATTGATCTTACACAGCCATTGCCCCACCACTGGAAAGCAGCTAAATATTATTAACATTACAATGATAGCGCCCAGGATTCTGTCAGCAAACAGTTATTGAAACTGCTGGAATAGATAAGAACATAAGAAATTGGAGCAGGAGTAGGCCATCTAGCCCTTCGAGCCTGCCCTGCCATTCAATAAGATCATGGCTGATCTGTCGTGGCTCAGTTCCACCTTCCTGCCCTCTCCCCATAACCCTTAATCCCCTCTCTTATCAAAAACCCATCAACCTGCTTCTTAAAAATATTTAGCGAGGCAGCCTCCACCACTTCAACGGGCAGAGAATTCCAGAGATTCACCACCCTTTGAGTGAAGAAGTTCCTCTTCAACTCTGTTCTAAACCGCCCCCCCTTTATCTTGAGGCTGTGCCCCCTAGTCCTACTGTCCTTTCTGAGCGGGAAGAGTCTCTCCACCTCTATCCTATCCATCCCATTCATCATCTTATACGTCTCAATGAGATCTCCCCTCATTCTTCTAAACTCCAACGAGTACAAGCCCAGTTTATTCAGCCTCTCCTCATAGCTCAATCCCCTCAACTCCGGTATCAGCCTAGTAAACCTTCTCTGCACTCCCTCCAAGGCCAAAATATCCTTGCGCAGGTGCGGCGCCCAAAACTGCACACAGTACTCCAGCTGCGGATCTTTTTCAATTCCGACAGATTGATTTTTCTAACTTCATCTCTGTATCCTGGCTTAAATCTGGTCATTAATAATCCCAGTAGGGAGTTTGGGGGAAGTGTCTTTAACTCAGAGTGGTGAGGATGTGGAACCCACCATCAGAAGGAGTGGGCGAGAGGCACAGAATAAATACTTTCAATGGCAAACATGATGGCAAAATGAATGAAGGATATACTGAGACCAGGAAGAGGCTCATGTCAATCAACGGGGCGGAAGAGCCTTTTTCTCTCACAATTAGAAACCTGTGGCTTTAAATTCTCCCATGATGATCAGAAATCACAGAATCCCTACAGTGCAGGAGGAGGCCATTCGACCCATCGAGTGTGCACCAGCTCCGGCAGAGCATCCCTTCCAAGCCCTAGCCTGCAATCCCATGTACTTATTTTGCTAACCCACTAAACCTACACATCTTTGGACTGTGGGAGGAAACTGGAGCACCCGGAGGAATCCCATGCAGACATGGGGAGAATGTGCAAACTCCTCGCAGACGATGACCAAATGCCCACCGTTGCTCCTTTGTCTTTACCTTGACGGTGACCAATGGACATTTGGGTTAACATCAATGCATCGACATCTCAACACTTTGAAGCCACGAGAGAGAATGTCGGAAATAAAAGACCAACAACGTACGTGCATCGCGACACTAACTGAACCAGCTGATTCTCCAAATATGGTCACAGAGCCTGGATCACCTCCAAAGTTCTCAATGTTTTCTTGAACCCACTTCAGTGCTGCAACCTGATCCAGAAAGCCCAGGTTTCCTGGGAGGTGCTCATCCCCTGTGCTGAAGGTAGAATGACAAGTGGACATTACTGGGTCAGACCTGTAGCATCAACAGCTCCCATATACTCAGCGTCATTAACATAGGGAAATGTGCCAGCGTATCAAACAACTTTACACAAGGTCAGAGGAGGTTACAAGCATGCAGCAGGGTATCGGATCAGCTAACATTGACAGAGGGTGCCTGCTCGGAGATCAGTCAGGAGCTCCCTGGAATAGTTGAGTGTGGGAGCAACAAGGGGAGGAAGCTGAGAGACTGTTTCCTCTACCAGGGGGGTCGGAAACACAGGGACACAACCTCAGGGCCAATCTTTTAGGACTGAGATGAGAGGTTCACTCAGAGAGTTGTGAACCTCTGGAATTCTCTGCCCCATGGAGTTGTGAATGTTCCATTGTTGAATATATTTAAGGCTGAGATTGACGGGTTTTGTTTGTCTCTCAGTGAATCAGTAGAAATGGGGAACACGCGGGTAAGTGGAGTTCAGGGAGAAAATCTGCCATGATTGTATCAAATGGCAGGGCAGAATCGAGGGGCTGATTGGTCCACTGCTGCTGTTATTTCTTATGTTGCCAAGGATGGAGAACTTGATCTACGAAGTAAGATTGGGCGAGCTCAAATTACAGTCATAGAATCCGTACAGTGCAGAAGGAGGCCATTCAGCCCATCGAGCCTGCACCGACAACAATCTCACCCACTCCCTATGCCCATAACCCCATGTATTCACCTAAGTTTCTAGGTGTCCAGATCACCAGCAATCTGTCCTGATGCCCCCCAGGCCAACACTACAGTTAAGAAAGCCCACCAATGCCTCTACTTTCTCAGCATGCTAAAGAAATAAAGGTGCACAGTATTACGGGTAATGTAATTGGCATGGAGAGAGGATTGGTTAACTAACAGAAAGCAAACAGTGGGGATAAATGGGTGTTTTTCTGGTTGGCGATCAGTGACTAGTGGTGTGCCTGAGGGATCAGGGTGGGGACAGCAATTGTTTATGATTTACGTAGATGATTTGGAGTTGGGGACCAAATATAGTGAGTCAAAACTTGCAGATGGCACTAAGATGGGTGGCAGAGCAAAGTATGCAGAGGATGCTGAAAGTCTACAAAGGGATACAGACAGTCTGAGTGGGTAGCCTAGGGTCTGGCAGACGGAGTAAAATGTTGGTAAATGTGAGGTCATCCATTATGGTCGGAATAACAGCAAAATGGAACATTATTTAAATGGTAAAAAATTACAGCATGCTGCTGTGCAGAGGGACCTTGTGCAGGAATCTCAAGGAGTTGGTTTGCAGGTACAGCAGGTAATTAAGAAGGCGAATGGAATTTTGTCCTTCATTGCGAGAGGGATGGAGTTTAAAAACAGTGAGGTTATGTTGCAGCCGTATAAGGTGCTGGTGAGGCCACACCTGGAGTACTGTGTACAGTTTTGGTCTCCTTACTTGAGAAAGGATATACTGGCACTGGAGGGGGTTCAGAGGAGATTCACTAGGTTGATTCTGGAGTTGAGAGAGTTGGGCTTATGGGGAGAGACTGAGTAGACTGGGGCTATACTCATCGGAATTCAGAGAATGAGGGGAGATCTTATAGAAACATATAAGATTATGAAGGGAATAGATAAGATAGAAGCAGGGAGGTTGTTCCCACTGGTGGGTGGAACTAGAACTAGGGGGCATAGCCTCAAAATAAGGGGGAGCAGATTTAGAACTTCTTCACACAAGGATTTGTGAATCTGTGGAATTCCCTGCCCAGTGAAGCAGTTGAGGCTCCCTCATTGAATGTTCTTAAGGCAAGGATAGATACATTTTTGAACAGGGTTACGGTGAGCGAGTGGGTAAGTGGAGCTGAGTCCATGAAAAGTCAGCCATGATCCTATTGATCTTATTACACCCTCAAAAAGACTCCAATGGTTTTGGCAAGCATTATTTCCCTTTCTTAAATCCACGTTGACTTTGTCTAATCCTGTTGGTATTTTTTAAGTGTCCTTTTATCACATCCTTTATAAGAAACTCCAGCATTCTCCCTCCGATTGATGTTAGGCTAACCGGTCTGTAATTGCAATGTGCCTGAGGGGGAAAACTGGCTGTGCCTACCAAGGAAATTCTCCCATTCTCCAGAAGGAAACGGCAAACCACTGCAGCATTTTGCTAAAACTCAACATCGACCAATCCAATTAAGTCTTTGTCAACGCCCTCTTGGGGCATGACAACTGAACCTGGAGGGATCTGAATTGAGTGGATTTCCTTTAGCGCAGGAGGCAAAGATTAATGAGGAATGCCACTTGTCACAGCCCTCCATTCAGAAACACACCCTTCCACTGCTACCCATTGTCTTCTATGATCCATCCAGTTTTGTACCCACCTTGCCAGCTCATGTCTGATCCCATGTGACTTCATCTTCTGTACCAATCTGCCATGAGGGACCTTGTCAAAGGCCTTACTAAAGTCCATGTAGACAACATCCACTGCCCTACCCTCATCAATCATCTTTGCCACTTTTTCAAAAAACTCAATCAATTTTGTGAGACACGACCTCCCCTTCACAAAACCATGTTGCCTCTCATTAATACGTCCACTTAGTTCCAAGTGGGAATAAATCCTGTCTCGAACAATCCTCTCCAATAATTTCCCTTTCGCTGATGTAAGGCTCACCGGCCTGTAATTCCCTGGATTATTCTTGCTAACCAGGAGGCAAAGAGTTCAGATGATGAACTGCTGGATTAAAGGGGTGTTGAGGAGAACTTATTTCACCCAGTGGGGGTCTGGAACCTGTTGTCTGATGCTTGGAAATGTTTAAAGTAGCGTAACTGTTTTAGAAAAAATTATTATTAGGGATAGGATTTATAGTTATTTGGAGAGTAATGAGTTGATTAGAGACAGTCAGCATGGTTTTGTAGCGGGTAGGTCGTGCCTTACTAACCTTATTGAGTTCTTTGAGAAAGTGACCAAAGAGGTGGATAGGGGTAAGGCAGTTGATGTGGTATATATGGATTTTAGTAAGGCGTTTGATAAGGTTCACCATGGTAGGCTTCTGCAGAAATGCAGATGTATGGGATTGAGGGTAATCTAGGAAATTGGATCAGGAATTAGCTAGCAGATAGGAGACAGAGGGTGGTGGTTGATGGTAAATATTCGTCATGGGTTTCGGTTACGAGTTGTGTGCCTCAGGGATCTGTTTTGGGGCCACTGCTGTTTGTAATTTTTATTAATGATCTGGATGAGGGTATAGTTGGGTGGATTAGTAAATTTGCTGATGACACCAAAGTCGGAGGTGTGGTAGATAGTGATGAAGGGTGTCTTAGTTTACAGGAAGACTTGGACAGGTTGCTGAGCTGGGCCAAGAGGTGGCGGATGGAGTTTAATGCGGAGAAGTGTGAGGTAATTCACTTTGGTAGGAATAACAGATGTGTTGAGTATAGGGCTAACGGGAGGACTTTGAATAGTGTGGATGAACAGAGGGATCTAGGTGTATGTGTACATAGATCCCTGAAAGTTGGGAATCAAGTAGATAAGGTTGTTAAGAAGGCATACGGTGTCTTGGCGTTTATTGGTAGGGGGATTGAATTTAGGAGTCGCAGCGTCATGATGCAACTGTACACAACTCTGGTGCGGCCGCACTTGGAGTTTTGTGTGCAGTTCTGGTCCCCACATTACAGGAAGGATGTGGAGGCTTTGGAGAGGGTGCAGAGGAGGTTTACCAGGATGTTACCTGGTATGGAGGGGAGGTCCTATGAGGAGAGACTGAGGGATTTGGGGTTGTTTTCGTTCGAAAGAAGGCGGCTAAGAGGGGATCTTATTGAAACATATAAGATGATTAGAGGTTTAGATAGGGTGGACAGTGATAGCCTTTTTCCTCGGATGGAGAAAGCTAGCACGAAGGGGCATGGCTTTAAATTAAGGGGGGATAGTTATAGGACGGATGTCAGGGGTAGGTTCTTTACCCAGAGGGTGGTGAGGGATTGGAATGCCCTGCCAGCTGTGGTTGTAAATGCGCCTAGTTTGGGGGCGTTTAAGAGATCTGTGGATAGGTTTATGGACGAAAATGGATTGGTTTAGGTTAGTGGGTCATTGTTTTTTAACTGGTTGGCGCAACATCGTGGGCCGAAGGGCCTGTTCTGCGCTGTAATGTTCTATGTTCGATGTTCTAAAGCTACAAACCAAGAGCTGGCAAGTGGGATGAGATGGAAGAGCTTGTTTTCCGATTGGCAAGGACACAGTATTTTTATGTTTCTATATTTTCACTTACCTGAGGAATCCCAGAATTCCCAATCGATACTGGATTACCACCACCACCACATCCTCGTAAGCTGCAAGTGGAGCTCCATTATAGATATATGAGTCTCCTATCTGGAATCCACCACCATGGATCCAGACCATAACCTGATGGATGAAATGGGATGTGGTCAGAATCCGGATAGCTGTCTGGGATCTGGGTGAATGGGCTGAGAGGACTGACTCCTTTATACCTTTCCCACCTTTAAATCAATGTGGAGAGGAAGTGGTTCAGGTGAGTTGTCTACTGCAGGCACGGATTTATTGAATTCCTCTGGAATATACAGCCAGTAGTACTTTAAGGACTGTTTACTAAGCCACACAGATCAGAGACCAGAACACTGCACTACAAGGCTACAAGTATTGTGCTCGGATCATTCACCAAGTCCTTCTCTCTGGTAAATATTGATGCAAAGTACTCGTTTAATACCTCACCCATTTCCTCTGGCTCCACGCATAGATTTCCTCCCTTGTCCTTGAGTGGGCCAACCCTCTCCCTGGCTACGCTCTTGCTCTTTATATATATATATATATAAAGTCTTGGGATTTTCCTTAATCCTTCTGGCCAATAACTTTTCGTGATCTCTTTGAGCCCTCCTTAGCCCTTGCTTAAGTTTCTTTCTACTTTCCTTGTATTCCACACTTGCTTTGCATATTCTCAGCCTCCTATCTTTGACAAATGCTTCCTTTTTCTCTTTGACTAGGCTCACATTATCTCTTGTTATCCAAGGTTCCCGAAACTTGCCACACTTATCCTTCATCCTTACGGGAATGTCCTGAATCCCTATCAACTTACACTTGAAAGCCTCCCACATGCCAGATGTTGATTTGCCCTCAAACATCTGCCCCCAATCTACATTCTTCAGTTCCTGCCTCATATTATTGTAATTAACCTTCCCCCCAGTTTAGCAGCTTAACTTGAGGACTACACTTATCTTTATCCATCAGTACCTTAACGCTTACTGAATTGTGGTCACTGTTCCCGAACTGCTCCCCTAGTAAAACTTTGACCACCTGGCCGGGCTCATTCCCCAATACCAGGTCCAGTATGGCCCTTTCCCTAGTTGGACTATCTACATACTGTTTCAAGAAATCGTCCTGGATGCTCCTTACAAACTCTGCCCCATTCACCCCTCTAACACTATGTGAGTCCCAGTCAATATAGGGGAAGAAATATATTCAAACCTCGCATCTTTTTCTGAATTATAAGGGAGCCAATAGCTCCCTGTTGTTTTCGCCATTGGCCAATTACTCAACCCCTTTATTGTCTATTGGATGAATTGTCATGACTGTTTGCAATTTGGCATTCCTGTCTTTATCCTGATGAGTACAAGATGAAAAACTTCATCTGACAAAGAAGCAAAGAGGTGGCCCACTCAGCCATGGCTCACACTATAGCCTCAAGGAGTGGAAATGCCGGCAGATTTCTCCTTTCTAATGGAAATGGAATGACATTGAAACCAACCACAGCTAGCCCACAATGAGGAGCTCTGTGCGTGCAGTGACCATCACTCTCTATTCCTGCAGTGCATGTCACAAGGTAGCAGAGAATCTCTAATCGAAAGGCCCATGTTGTTGGCCTGTGATAGAACATAGAACATAGAACATTACAGCACAAACAGGCCCTTCGGCCCTCGAGTTGCGCCGATCATATCAACCCCACCAATCTATAGACCTATCTATAACCCCCAATCCCATTAAACCCCATATACTCATCCAGAAGTCTTTTAAAAGACCCCAGCGAGTTCGCCTCCACCACCGATGACGGCAGCCGATTCCATTCACTCACCACCCTCTGAGTGAAAAACTTACCCCTAACATCACCTCTGTACTTCCCTCCCCGCACCTTAAATCTGTGTCCTCTCGTAGCGACCATTTCAACCCGGGGAAATAGCCTCTGAGAGTCCACCCTATCTATTCCTCTCAACATTTTATAAACTTCTATCAGGTCGCCTCTCAACCTTCGCCTCTCATATTATTGTAATTAACCTTCCCCCCAGTTTAGCAGCTTAACTTGAGGACTACACTTATCTTTATCCATCAGTACCTTAACGCTTACTGAATTGTGGTCACTGTTCCCGAAAAGAGTCCCAGCTCCCTCAATCTATCTTCATAAGGCATGCCTCCCAGTCCAGGCAACATCCTTGTAAATCTCCTCTGCACCCTTTCAATAGCTTCTACATCTTTCCTATAGTGAGGCGACCAGAACTGCGCACAGTACTCCAAATGAGGCCTGACGAGGGTCCTGTAAAGTTGCAGCATTACCTCCCGACTCTTAAACTCAATCCCTCGATTAATGAAGGCCAGTACACCATACGCCTTCTTGACCACCTCCTCCACCTGCGAGGCCGATTTAAGAGTCCTGTGGACCCGGACCCCGAGATCCTTCTGCTCTTCAACGCTACTAAGACTCCTGCCCTTGATAGTGTACTCGTTCATCCCGTTGGTTCTGCCGAAATGGACGACTACACATTTATCCGCGTTGAAGTCCATCTGCCACTTCTCCGCCCATTCCTGCATCCTATCTATATCCTGCTGCAACTTTTGACATCCTTCCAGACCATCCACAACACCGCCGACCTTCGTGTCATCAGCGAACTTGCTAACCCATCCCTCCACTTCCTCATCCAGGTCATTTATGAAAATGACAAACAGCAAGGGTCCCAGAACAGATCCCTGGGGCACCCCACTGGTGACTGACCTCCATTCCGAAAAAGACCCATCCACAACCACTCTCTGCCTTCTGCAGGCAAGCCAGTTCTGGATCCACAAGGCCAAAGACCCTTGGATCCCATGCCCTCTCACCTTCTCAAGAAGTCTTGCATGGGGGACCTTATCAAAAGCCTTGCTGAAGTCCATGTACACTACGTCCATGGCACTTCCTTCGTCAATGTGTTCAGTCACATTATCGAAGAACTCAACTAGGCTCGTAAGGCACGACCTGCCCTTGACAAATCCATGATTGTTCCTCATTGGTCCAGAACAGTAAAAACCAACAGGTTACTTACAGGAAGTTTTGTCTTTGCGTCCTTTGGTCTAACGGGTGTGTGCACATTCAAGTACAAGCAATCCTCTCTGTATGTTAAGGAATAAAGCTCTAATTTAACCATGTCCATGAAAGCCTTCAATGAACTTGTATCTTGTAGGCACCTGGGAAAGAGTCAAACAGATTTGATGGAAGTACATTCTGAAACATGAGACAGTAAGTGCAGTGTAATGTGGATAAATGGTAGCAATAATAGGAAGACAGATTAGCTCTTGAATAGGTGTAAATTGAGAGAGGTGGATACTCAGTGAGACCTTGGAGTCCTTGTGCATCAATCGCTGAAAGTAAGCGTGCAGGTACAGCAGGCAGTAAAAAGCAAATGGTATGTTGGCCTTCATAGCGAGAGAATTTGAGTTTAGGGATAGGGATGTTTTGCTGCAATTATACACAACGTTGGTAAGGCCACACCTGGAGTATTATGTGCAGTTTTGGTGTCCTTATCTAAGGAAGGATCTCCTTGCCATAGAGGGAGTCCAGTAAAGGTTTACCAGGCTGATTCCTGGGATGGCAGGTCTGTCATATGAGGAGAGACTAAGTCGGTTAGGATTATAATCCACTAGAGCTTTGATGTGGAGATGCCGGTGTTGGATTGGCATGGGCATAGTAAGAAGTCTCACAATGCCAGGTTAAAGTCCAACAAGTTTATTTGGAATCACAAGCTTTTGGAGTGCTGCTCCTTCATCGGGTGAGGAGAGAGGCTGGTTTCACAAACATGGCAAAATTAGACAGAGACACAATTGCAAGATAATGGTTGAAATGCAAGTCTTTTCAGCTAATGGAGAGTCTGCAGAAGGATCTAGATAGGCTGGGCGAATGGGCCAGGAAATGGCAAATGGAATTTAATGTTGGCAAGTGTGAGGTGGTCCACTTTGGTAGGAAGAATGGTAGGAAGGACTATTACTTACGGGGCGAAAAACTGCAGCAGGCGACGGTGCAGAGGGACCTCGGGGTCCTTGTGCATGAGTCGCAAAAACCCAGCTTGCAGGTGCAGCAGGTGGTCAGGAAGGCGAATGGGATGCTGGCCTTCATAGCGAAGGGGATTGAAGATAAAAGTAGGGAGGTCTTGCTGCAGCTGTATAGGGCATTGGTGAGGCCGCAGCTGGAGTACTGTGTGCAGTTTTGGGCGCTGCACCTGCGCAAAGATATTTTGGCCTTGGAGGGAGTGCAGAGGAGGTTTACTAGGCTGATACCGGAGTTGAGGGGGTTGAGCTATGAGGAGAGGCTGAATAAACTGGGCTTGTACTCGTTAGAGTTTAGAAGAATGAGGGGAGATTTCATTGAGACGTATAAGATGATGAATGGGATGGATAGGATAGAGGTGGAGAGACTCTTCCCGCTCAAAAAAGACAGTAGGACTAGGGGGCACAGCCTCAAGATAAAAGGGGGGCGGTTTAGAACGGAGTTGAGGAGGAACTTCTTCACTCAAAGGGTGGTGAATCTCTGGAATTCTCTGCCCGTTGAAGTGGTGGAGGCTGCCTCGCTAAATATTTTTAAGACGCGGGTTGATGGGTTTTTGATAAGAGAAGGGATTAAGGGTTATGGGGAAAGGGCGGGAATGTGGAACTGAGCCACGACAGATCAGCCATGATCTTATTGAATGGCGGGGCAGGCTCGAAGGGCCAGATGGCCTACTCCTGCTCCTATTTCTTATGTTCTTATGTTCTAATCAAGTCTTTACAGGTACAGACAATGTGAATGGAGAGAGGGATAATCACAAGTTAAAGAGGTGTGAATTGTCTCAAGCCAGGACAGTCAGTTGGATTTTGCAAGCTCAGACCAAATGGTGAGGGTTACATGCAGTCTGACATGAATCCAAGATCCCGATTGAGGCCATTTTCATGCGCGTGGAACTTGGCCATCATTTTCTGCTCAACAATTCTGTCTCTACCTCCCCCTGGCAGACCTGCCTTCAGGCAGACAGTTCCAGTCTCCCATCGTCCTCTGTATGAAAAAGTATTCCCTTTTACATCCCCTCTCAAGCTCCGGCTCCTTACCTAAAATCTATGGCTCCTGGTGGATGAACCCGCCACCAAAGGGAAATAGTTCTTCCTGTCTACTCTGTCTAAGCTCCTCATAATTTTATATATCTCATTCGTATCTTCTCTGTTCCAAGGCGAGTTTACTATCAAATAAATCGGTTGGACTTAAACCTGGGGTTGTCAGACTTCTTACAAGGAAAACAATCCCAGTGCATCCAATCTCTCTTCATAACTAAAACTCTCCAGACCAGGTAACACCCTGGTAAATCTCCTCTGCACCCTTTTCAGTGCTCTCACATCCCTCCTACAATATGGATTCCATGAATCTCTTAGTTGTAACATTATTAGAGAATAAAGACTATTTAATAGACAACCAGGAATCAACCCATTGGGCAATGAAAATGCTGTTCATTTTCTGATTGGCTGGATGTCAGGAGGACAAATGTGTCAAATGACCAATGGGAAGCATGTGGGAGGGGAGCAGTTGAAGGCAGGAAATCACATGATAATCATCCAGGAATGATGTCAAGCATTGTTCATAAACCCATTCTTACCCAGCTTGTAGTTTGGTTGCTTGTCTAATTCCAGTCCATGCCTCTGCAGGTTGGGGTGCACGGAACCTCAAGGGACCGACTGGTGGCTTTGCAAATGGGATGGAGAAATAGCTGTAGATGGGTTTATCAGTCTGTTTCACAGACACCCTCTTCCCCTCCAGCATCCCATACTTTGTGACCACGATTGGAGGCTCTTCATTGCTTTCTGAAAGTAAAATGATACGTCACTGGCACAGATTTCAGTTTCTCAACCACTTTCCTTTCTCGGCTCGTTGCTCACTGGCCTGTATTAGTCTCTCTGTGTCCAAATATTGTGGGTCCAAAATCCCATTTCAGAGACTAGAGCACACAAAATAGGTTGATAGACCAGTGCAGGAGTGTGGCACTGCCAGAGGTGCCATCTTCCAGATGCGATGCCAAACCCAGATCCTGCCTGCCCACATCAGGTGTATGTGAAAGATCTGAGGACAACTATTTCAAAGATAGCAGGAGAATTCTCCTGGAGTCCTGGAAAATAGTTATCCCTCATTCAACAGCACAAAAATAGATGACCTGGTCAGGTGGTCAGGAGACAATATTTGAATTCAATAGAAATCTGGAATTAAAAGTCTAATGATAACCAGGAAACCATTGTTGATTATCCTTATCTGGTCTGACCTACATGTGACTCCAGATCCATAGCAATGTGGTTGATTCTTAAATATCCTCTGAAATACACTTAGTTCAAGGGCAATTAGCGATGAGCAATAAATGCTGACCCAATCAGAGAAAACCTCATCCCCTGAACAAATTAAAAAGAAAATTTATGTGGGAGCTTGCTATTTGCAGATTGATTTGATTTTGATTTGGTTTATTATTGTCATATGTATTGGGATACAGTGAAAAGTATTGTTTCTTGGACATAAGAACTAAGAGCAGGAGTCGGCCATCTGACCCCTCGAGCCTGCTCCGCCATTCAATAAGATCATGGCTGATGTTTTCATGGACTCAGCTCCACCTACCCACCCGCTCACCATAACCCTCAATTCCTTTACTGTTCAAAAATGTCTCTATCCTTGCCTTAAAAACATTCAATGAGGGAGCCTCAACTGCTTCACTGGGCAGGGAATTCCACAGATTCACAACCTTTTGGGTGAAGAAGGGCACTGTACAGACAAAACATACCTTACGTAGAGAAGGAAAGGAGAGGATGCAGAACATAGTGATGCAAATACAGATATGGTGTAAGAAAGATAACACTAGGGCCATTCAAAAATCTGGTAACAGCTGAGAAGAAGCTGTTCTTGAGTCAGCTGGTATGCGCTTTCAGACTTTTGTATTTTTTTCCTCTGGAAGAAGGTAGAAGAGAGAATGTCCGGGGTGCGTGGGGTCCTTGATTATACTGGCTGCTTTTCCGAGGCAGCGGGAAGTGTAGACAGAGTCAGTGGATGGGAGGCTGGTTTGTGTGATGGACTGGGCTACATTCACAACCCTTTGTAGTTTGTTGTGGTCTTGGGCAGAGCAGGAGGCCAGACCAAGCTGTGATACAACCAGAAAGAATGCTTTCTATGGGGCATCTGTAAAAGTTGGTGGGAATCATGGTGGACGTGCTGCTTTTCTTTGGCTTCCTGAGAAAGTAGAGGCATTGTTGGGCTTTCTTCACTATAACTGACTGCTGCATTTCCTACAATAGTAACTGGACTTGATCTAACTTGCGTGTAAAATGCTTTGTGATGTCTTGAGGTCGCTAAAGACTCTATAAATTATACTTTTTCTCATCTTCTCTCCCTCCCTCTGCTTTTCCAAACTTTGATGTTCATCTCCAAACCCTCATTCTGATTAACACAAAACATCCTGAAATACACTGACATCACCAGAACCGGCCTTTTCTAATCCCAAGTGTCTTCCTTTTTCAATTGTCATTTCAGTTTTCCAGTATTTGTAACTGTTTTGTTGTGTTTGTGAGTTCTGCAATAATGAACTTTGCCCTTTGAACAGAGACACAGTAACTTGGATAAAGCCCAAGTGGAAACTGACTCTGCATTTTATAGTAAGAACTGGAATTCTCTCCCCAGTGGCATTGTGGACTGCTGCGGTTACAGAAGGCAGCTCACCACCACCTTCTCAAGGGCAACTATGGATGGGCAATAAATGCTGGCCAGCCAGTGACAATGATGTGGGTATGCCGGCGTTGGACTGGCGTAAACACAGTAAAAAGTCTGACAACATCAGGTTTTAGTCCAACCGATTTATTTGATAATATTCTTACAAGCAAGCAAGCTTTCGAGGTTACCCTCTTCGTCAGGTGAATGGAGAATTCTGGCCATCCATGACCCACGAAAGAATATAAAATAAGAACTGGGCCAAAGGGTAACATGGTGTCAGCATTTTTCAACAGCGAGGAGACTTTTAGAGAAGAGCACAATTGTAACATTCCAAACAGTAATGCTGATAAGATCAAAGCCATTATCACAATCTCAGATTCCAACTCTTCAAGAAGCGTATATGGGTCAGAAACAGATTGCAGCATTGGCAATAAAATTAATCCTGAGGTAAGTTAATGATCTCATAGTCACATCATCATGAATATTCTCATTACAGCACACAGTGAGGCCAGTGGGGATCTCATAGAGACTTACAAGATAACGAAGGGGATGGTTAGGGTAGAGGTGGAGAGATTCTTCCCACTTAGAAAGGACAGCAGGACTAGAGGGCACAGCCTCAAGATAAGGCAGGGTGGGGGGGAGGTGTGCAGTTTAGATCGGAGTTGAGGAGGAACTTCTTCACTCAAAGGGTGGTGAATCTCTGGAATTCTCTGCCCGTTGAGGTGGTGGAGGCTGCCTCGCTAAATATTTTTAAGAAACGGGTTGATGGGTTTTTGATAAGAGAGGGGATTAAGGGGTCCTTGTGCATGAGTCGCAAAAACCCAGCTTGCAGGTGCAGCAGGTGGTCAGGAAGGCGAATGGGATGCTGGCCTTCATAGCAAAGGGGATTGAATATAAAAGTAGGGAGGTCTTGCTGCAGCTGTATAGGGCATTGGTGAGGCCGCAGCTGGAGTACTGTGTGCAGTTTTGGGCGCCGCACCTGCGCAAGGATGTTTTGGCCCTGGAGGGAGTGCAGAGGAGGTTTACTCGGCTGATACCGGAGTTGAGGGGATTGAGCTATGAGGAGAGGCTGAATAAACTAGGCTTGTACTCGTTAGAGTTTAGAAGAATGAGGGGAGATCTCATTGAGACGTATAAGATGATGAATGGGATGGATAGGATAGAGGTGGAGAGACTCTTCCCGCTCAAAAAAGACAGTAGGACTAGGGGGCACAGCCTCAAGATAAAGGGGGGACGGTTTAGAACAGAGTTGAGGAGGAACTTCTTCACTCAAAGGGTGGTGAATCTCTGGAATTCTCTGCCCGTTGAAGTGGTGGAGGCTGCCTCGCTAAATATTTTTAAGAAACGGGTTGATGGGTTTTTGATAAGAGAAGGGATTAAGGGTTATGGGGAGAGGGCGGGAAGGTGGAGCTGAGTCACGACAGATCAGCCATGATCTTATTGAATGGCGGGGCAGGCTCGAAGGGCCAGATGGCCTACTCCTGCTCCTATTTCTTATGTTCTTATGTTCTTATGTTATGGGGAGAGGGCGGGAAGGTGGAGCTGAGCCACGACAGATCAGCCATGATCTTATTGAATGGCGGGGCAGGCTCGAAGGGCTAGATGGCCTACTCCTGCTCCTATTTCTTATGTTCTTATGTTCTTTAACCTGTGATCAGTGCTCCTTCCACTCACATTATCAGCCACTTTAAGACTTGAACAGCAGGTTAGGTGTAAAGATCCGCATTCTAATCAGTAATCTCTAAACTGTGCTTTATATGCTCTGCCTGAGGCCAGAACTCTCCATTCACCTGATGAAGAGGCAGTCCCCTCGAAAGCTTTTGAGAATATTATCAAATAAATAGGTTGGACTAAAACCTGGTGTTAACATAAGAACATAAGAACATAAGAACATAAGAAATAGGAGCAGGAGTTGGCCATCTGGCCCTTCGAGCCTGCCCCGCCATTCAATAAGATCATGGCTGATCTGTCGTGACTCAGCTCCACCTTCCCGCCCTCTCCCCATAACCCTTAATCCCTTCTCTTATCAAAAACCCATCAACCCGTTTCTTAAAAATATTTAGCGAGGCAGCCTCCACCACTTCAACGGGCAGAGAATTCCAGAGATTCACCACCCTTTGAGTGAAGAAGTTCCTCCTCAACTCTGTTCTAAACCGTCCCCCCTTTATCTTGAGGCTGTGCCCCCTAGTCCTACTGTCTTTTTTGAGCGGGAAGAGTCTCTCCACCTCTATCCTATCCATCCCATTCATCATCTTATACGTCTCAATGAGATCTCCCCTCATTCTTCTAAACTCTAACGAGTACAAGCCTAGTTTATTCAGCCTCTCCTCATAGCTCAATCCCCTCAACTCCGGTATCAGCCGAGTAAACCTCCTCTGCACTCCCTCCAGGGCCAAAATATCCTTGCGCAGGTGCGGCGCCCAAAACTGCACACAGTACTCCAGCTGCGGCCTCACCAATGCCCTATACAGCTGCAGCAAGACCTCCCTACTTTTATATTCAATCCCCCTCGCTATGAAGGCCAGCATCCCATTCGCCTTCCTGACCACCTGCTGCACCTGCAAGCTGGGTTTTTGCGACTCATGCACAAGGACCCCGAGGTCCCTCTGCACCGTCGCCTGCTGCAGTTTTTCGCCCCGTAAGTAATAGTCCTTCCTACCATTCCTCCTACCAAAGTTTTTACTTCTGTTCTATGCCAGACAATGAATGGAGGGACTGGGAGTGGGGTTTGCAATGCCAGCTCCGAGCTGTGTGGAATGGGATGCACTCTTTGCTGATCTGCCGTCTCCCCCCCCCAGCCCACCCTGTGGGGCAGTCAGTGCGGAGACCCTCACTTACCTGCCACCCCCATCAGCGGCAAAGCCAGCAGCAGGAGGGGGAGGAGAGCCCTCCAGCCCCGGGGGAGTGGGTCCATGGCCATTAACTGGTACAAGTGCCCGGAGTCTGTCTCAGGGGCAGGGAACAAGCTGCAATCGTTTCACCTCCAGCCGCCGCTCACTGAAACTCTCCATCGATGCGGAAGTTCAGAGACGGTCCCCCAATCGGCGAAGTTGCGCAAGAGTTTAGTAAAGAACAAAGGTGAAAGCAACGAATAGAGAGTTTAATCATTCAGGCAGTGTTAAAACCCGGGCCACTCTCACTGGGACAGGAACAGACTGAGATTCTCTCCATTAAAGTGCAGCCACTCAGACCCAGCTCCCCCTGAACCTGTCTGAGAGTCTACAGCCTGGGGACACAATCACATCATTGCCTGGCTCCTCCGCCAGTTCTAACTCCAGCTCAATCCAGGGGGGGTCTGAGAGACAAACTGTTAGTCACAGAGTTACCCCCAGATTCACAGGGGAGGGGGTAAATATCTGGACCCTTTGATCCAGAAGGCAGTCACACCTCTTCCAGTGTGTGAAGAGGGTCAGGAGGATGTGACCATGAGTGAGGTTGGGTAAAGGGAGTGAGGAGACAGTGGTGGAGGAGAACTTTGTGATTGTGTAACAGATTTGAACACCACGGCACAAATAGGCCCTTCGGCCCACAAGTTGCGCTGATTACATCTATACCTACCAAGCCATGGAACTATCTGTTACTCCCAATGCCATTAAACCCCATATACTCATCCAGAAGTCTTTTAAAAGACCCCAGCGAGTTCGCCTCCACCACCACCGACGGCAGCCGATTCCATTCACTCACCACCCTCTGAGTGAAAAACTTACCCCTAACATCTCCTCTGTACCCGCTCCCCAGCAACTTAAATCTGTGTCCTCTCGTAGCGACCATTTCAACCCGGGGAAATAGCCTCTGAGAGTCCACCCTATCTATTCCTCTCAACATTTTATAAACTTCTATCAGGTCGCCTCTCAACCTTCGTCTCTCCAGGGAGAAGAGTCCCAGCTCCCTCAGCCTAAGGCATGCCTCCCAATCCAGGCAACATCCTTGTAAATCTCCTCTGCAGAGTTGTTCACAACCTGTGTGGACGGAAGTGAAGTCTGCATGTTGGATGAGTGGACTGGTCAGATCACCATGACCTCCAATCCTCCTTCCACAGCCATCTTCCTCTGAACCAGGTATGAGTCCAACCAGCGGAGAGTTTGCCTCCTGATTCCAGTTGATTCCAGTTTCGCCACGGCTTCTTGATGTCACACTCAGTCGAATGCTGCCTTGATGTGAAGGGCTGTCACTCTCACCTCTGGAGTTCAGCTCTTTTGTCCGTGTTTGAACCAAGGCTGTAATGAGGTTGGGAGCTGAGTGACCCGGGGCAGACCCAAAGTGGGCGTCACTGAGCAGGTGATGATTGAGAGTAGACTGATGGGGTGGTAATTAGCCAGGTTGGATTTGTCCTGTTTCTTGTGTACAGGACATTCCCGGGCAATTCTCCACAATGCCGGGTAGATGCCAGTGTTGTAACTGGAAGAGCTTGGCCAGGTGAAACATAGATCAGTATTATTCAGTGGTATTGTCAGGACTCATTGCCTTTGCGGTATCCAGTGCCTTTAGCTGTTTCTTGAGATCACATGGAGTGAATCGAATTAGCTGAAGATTGACAGCTGAGATGCTGGGGACCACTGGAGGAGGCTGAGATGGATCACCACTTGAACTTCTGTCTGAAGATTGGTGCAAATACTTCAGTGCTGGAGTCCTCCATCATTAAGGATGGGGGTATTTGTGGAGCCTGCTCCTTCAGTGAGTTGTTTAGTTGTCCACCACCATTCACGGCTGGATGTGACAGGACTGCAGGGCTTCGATCTGATCCTTTGGTTGTGGAATTGATTATTATCGATTACTTGCTGCTTATGCTGTTTGACACACAAATAGACCTGTGTTGTTGTTTCACCAGGTACCACCTCATTTTTAGATATGCCTGGTGCTGCTCCTGGCATGACCTCCTGACCTCTCCGTTGCATCAGGGTTGATCCCTTGGTTTGATGGTAATGGTAGAATGGGGGATATTCTGGGCCATGAAGTTGCAGATTGTGCTGGAGTACAATTCTGCTGCTGCTGATTGATGTGATGGACATGCTGATGGACAGTGCCTTATAGTTGCTAGCTATGTTGAGGTTTTTCCTGTTTAGCACTGTGATAGTGCCACACATGTTGGAGGGTGGTCAACAAAGAACAAAGTACTTAGAGTCATAGACTCCCTACAGTGCAGGAAGAGGCCATTCAGCCCATCAAGTCTGTACCAACCACAATCCCACCCAGGCCCTATCCCCATAACCCTACATACTTACCCTGCTAATCTCCCTGACAATAAGGGGCAATTTAGATAGATAGATAGAACCCTACAGTGCAGAGAGAGGCCCTTCAGCCCATCAAGTCTGCACTGAACACAATCCCACCCAGGCCCTACCCCCATATCCCTACCTATTATACCCACTAATTTTGGGACACTAAGGAGCAATTTATTAGCATGGCCAATCAACATAGCCCGCACATCTTTGGACTGTGGGAGGAAACCGGAGCGAACCCAAGCAGACACGAGGAGAATGTGCAAACTCCACACACACAGTGACCCGAGCCGGGAATCGAACTCAGGAGCCTGGAGCTGTGAAGCAGCAGTGCTAACCCACTGTGCTACCCATTGGGTTTGTTAAATGTGAAGACTGGTCTTTATCTCCACAAGAGCTGTGTAGCAGTCACTCTTACTGTCATGGACAAATGTGCCTGCAATAAGCAGGTTGGTGAGGATGAAGTCAAGTATTGTTGGTTCCCTCGGCACCTGCAGCAGTCCCAGTCTAGCAGCGATGTCCTATAGGACTGACCAGCATGGTCTGTGGTGGTTTTACCGAGTAAAAAGTCTGACAACACCAGGTTTCAGTCCAACCGATTTATTTGATAGTAAACTCACAAGTTTTCGAGGTTTCCCTCTTCATCAGGTGAATGGAGAGTTCTAGCCTCAGACAGAGCATATAAAGCACAGACAGTTTAGAGAAAACTGATTAGAATGTGAGTCTTTACACCTAACCTGCTGTTCAAGTCCTAAAGTGGCTTAAAGTCTTTAAGATTGACCCCGAAAGCTTGTGAGTTTACTGTTAAATAGATCGGTTGGACTTAAACCTGGTGTTGTCAGACTTTTTACTGCGTTTACTCCAGTCCAACGCTGGCATCTCCACTTTATGGTTTTACCGAGCTACTCTTGGTGATGAATGTTGATGTCCCCCAGCAGAGTACATTCCGTGCCTCTTTGCCACCCTCAGTGCTTCCTCCAAGTGGTGTTCAACACGGCGGGGTACCGATTGATCGAATAGTAATATTCAGCCAGTTTAACAGGTTTGTCTTTGCCATCCTGTTTCCTTGCCCTCCCTCTACCCCACCCGCCCCTGTGCCACCATACTGCCCCTGCTCTCTACTTTCCTTTCATTACCTTGTGTAAGTCGGTATTATTGGTGCGAATGTGGGTGAGTGTTTCAGAAACTATTCAGTAACAGTTCAAACTGGAGCTCAGTCTATTCTGTTACTCTGTGAAGCCATGATGTTTGGTGGTGGGAACTGTTAGCCTTGGGGGATACCACCACTATTTCCTCTCTATTGTCCTATTTGGAATCCTGGTTGCAGATTAAACCTCCCTTCCCCCCGGATCTCTACCGTAAAAGCTCGCTGAGAGAACTTGTCAAGACATGGACCGCACAGAAACCAGCAACAAAATAATAATTATCGTGACATTAATGTTTAGCATTGAAAAGCGCTGCAGGCACTCACAAATGTAATTGTTGTTTCTCTTGGGTGGTGGATTTCCTATCTCAGATTGGTTATTGCTGTCTGGAGCTGTGCACTGATTACATGTTCACTCCTTCAGGGGAGGTGCAGAGATGAAATTGAATTTTTGTTTAGTTGACTTTTTACCTAGAATAGGGAAGTTGTGTCTCACATCTTGTTGCAGCAGTCGTCTAAACACATTGTAAAGTTACTTTTTGTGATCCTGAATTTTGACAGTACAAGTCAGCCGTGTAACGCTTTCATGGGTATGAGTCTCCGAACTCATCCCCCCACTCCCGCTGCCAGCGAGAACACAGAATTTGGCGTTCCAGCCAAAACTACAATCACTGTAGGGGCCCTGGAGAATTCCAGCCTGGGCGAGATCGGAGGTTTTTGGCACTTAACATCTGACCTCAAGGTGGTTTAAACCTACGAGGTTGCGAAATGTTTAGTAAGTTATATTACTCTGCGTGTATCCCTGTGTAAATATTTGCAACGCAATTTATTTTCATCTTGCTTATCTTGTAATGGAACCAAAATATGTAACAGTGCAGTCAGACAGCATTGGTAAATCTCACCAGGGATTAACCTTGTGAATATAAATGAGGCTCAAGAGATTAGTCTAAGATCATTAATAAAGTTGTTTCTTTCCAGACATGTATCCTTTATTCTTGCATTTTGAAAATTGAGTTTTTCTCTTGCATTTAACACTTAACGCTTCCATTCAACCGCACCCATTTTTAAAAAAAAAGTTCATAAATGGAGGAATAAGCTTGAAATTATTTTATTGAAACAATTTTCATTCCTTGAAACTCAGATGCAGCATCTAACTCTGACCGTGTGAGTTGTTGCTTTTACTGTTTGTAAGAACATAAGAACTAGGAGCAAGAGTTAGGCCATCTGGTCAATAAGATCACGGCTGATTTTTGCGTGGACTCAGCTCCACTTAACCGCCCGCACGCCATAACCCTTAATTCCTCTACTGTTCAAAAATTTATCTATCGTTGCCTTAAAAACATTCAATGAGGTACCTGAAAGGTTGCAATGGACATTGTCTTTATTAACTGGATGTGCTATACTCTCCATACGGATAACCCCTTTATGTGGTTTGCTTAATGTAGCACCGCGTGGTTGTGCCCATTTTCAATGTGTCCACGCTTGTGTCTCTTTGGGGGGGTTTTGACCAAGGTATAGCGGACAGGCAGCTGTGGGGTATGGTACCAAGTAATGTTATTTTTAATCTTACACGAACTGGAAAAATCAGATTCTAGACCAAGCATCCTATTGGATGAGGAGTTTGTAGAATATAGAATATTTTTGATACAGATTCTTACAGTTGCACATTTTGTAACCAACAAAGGAGCAAATTATATTAGACATAGAAACATAGAAGGTAGGAGCAGGAGGAGGCCATTTGGCCCTTCAAGTCTGCTCCATCATTCATAGAACATTACAGCACAAACAGGCCCTTCGGCCCTCGAGTTGCACCGATCACATCAACCCCACCAATCTATAGACCTATCTATAACCCCCAATCCCATTAAACCCCATATACTCATCCAGAAGTCTTTTAAAAGACCCCAGCGAGTTTGCCTCCACCACCGATGACGGCAGCCGATTCCATTCACTCACCACCCTCTGAGTGAAAAACTTACCCCTAACATCACCTCTGTACTTCCCTCCCCGCACCTTAAATCTGTGTCCTCTCGTAGCGACCATTTCAACCCGGGGAAATAGCCTCTGAGAGTCCACCCTATCTATTCCTCTCAACATTTTATAAACTTCTATCAGGTCGCCTCTCAACCATCGCCTCTCCAGGGAAAAGAGTCCCAGCTCCCTCAACCTATCTTCATAAGGCATGCCTCCCAGTCCAGGCAACATCCTTGTAAATCTCCTCTGCACCCTTTCAATAGCTTCTACGTCTTTCCTATAGTGAGGCGACCAGAACTGCGCACAGTACTCCAAATTCATCACAATCATGGCTGATTGTCCAACTCAATAGCCTAATCCTCTTTCTCCCCATAACCTTTGATCCCATTCGCACCAAGTGCTAAATCCAGATTCAATGTTTTGGCATCAGCTACTTCCCGTGGGAATGAATTCCACAGGCTCACCACTCTTTGGGTGAAGAAATTATTTGATTTGATTTGATTTATTATTGTCACATGTATTAACATACAGTGAAAAGTATTGTTTCTTGCGCAGTATACAGTTCACAGAGAAGGAAATGAGAGAATGCAGAATATAGCATTACATTCACAGCTAGGATGTAGAGAAAGATCAACTTAATGCAAGGTAGGTCCATTCAAGCAGGGAAGAAGCTGTTCTTGAGTCGGTCGGTACGTGACCTCAGATTTTTGTATCTTTTTCCCGATAGAAGAAGGTGGAAGAGAGAATGTCGGGGGTGGGTGAGGTCCTTAATTATGCTGGCTCTTTGCCGAGGCAGTGGGAAGTGTAGACAGAGTCAATGGATGGGAGACTGGTTTCCGTGATGGATTGGGCTACATTCATGACCTTTTGTAATTTTCTTGCGGTTTTGGGCAGAGCAGGAGCCCATACCAAGCTGTGACACAACCAGAAAGAATGCTTTCTATGGTACATCTGTAAATGTTGGTGAGAGTCATAACGGACATGCTGAATTTCCTTAGTCTTCTGAGAAAGTAGAAGCATTGGTGGGCTTTCTTAACTATAGTGTCAGCCTGGGGGGGACCAGGACAGGTTGTTGGTGAATCTGGACATAGAACATAGAACATAGAACATAGAACATTACAGCACAAACAGGTCCTCACATGTGATGTCACCATCAGCGGGATCAGATGATCTTGCTGACAAGAAGGCACCGAAAATCCTTCTGTCTCCGAAAGTGCGCAGCACTCATAACAAATTAAATAAATTGATGGAGCTCTTTGAAGTAAATAGTTATGGTCCGATTGTCATGAAAGATACCTATCTGTAGGGCGAGAAGAGTGCGTTTTGAATATTGAAGGGTATTTGATATTCAAGAAGAGTAAGAAGCCAGGGAAAGGGGGAAGGGGAGCAGGTTAATTAAGGATGGCATTCGTGCAATAGTTAAAGATGGTTCCGGTTCAGGAGATCAGGATGTACACAGACACTCTCACACAGACACTCTCACACAGACACTCTCACACAGACACTCTCTCACAGACACTCTCACACAGACACTCTCTCACAGACACTCTCACACAGACACTCTCACACAGACACTCTCACACAGACACTCTCACACAGACACTCTCACACAGACACTCTCACACAGACACTCTCACACAGACACTCTCTCACAGACACTCTCTCACAGACACTCTCTCACAGACACTCTCACACAGACACTCTCACACAGACACTCTCTCACAGACACTCTCACACAGACACTCTCTCACAGACACTCTCGCACAGACTCTCACACAGACACTCTCGCACAGACACTCTCGCACAGACACTCTCGCACAGACACTCTCGCACAGACACTCTCGCACAGACACTCTCGCACAGACACTCTCGCACAGACACTCTCGCACAGACACTCTCTCACAGACACTCTCTCACAGACACTCTCGCACAGACACTCTCGCACAGACACTCTCACACAGACACTCTCACACAGACACTCTCACACAGACACTCTCACACAGACACTCTCACACAGACACTCTCACACAGACACTCTCACACAGACACTCTCACACAGATACTCTCACACAGACACTCACAGACACTCTCACACAGACACTCACAGACACTCTCACACAGACACTCTCTCACAGACACACTCTCACAGATACTCTCACACAGACACTCTCACAGACACTCTCACACAGACACTCTCACACAGACACTCTCACACAGACACTCTCACACAGACACTCTCACACAGACACTCTCACACAGACACTCTCTCACAGACACTCTCTCACAGACACTCTCTCACAGACACTCTCTCACAGACACTCTCTCACAGACACTCTCTCACAGACACTCTCACACAGACACTCTCACACAGACACTCTCACACAGACACTCTCTCACAGACACTCTCACACAGACACTCTCACACAGACACTCTCACACAGACACACTCTCACAGACACTCTCACACAGATACTCTCAGAGACTCTCTCACAGACACTCTCACACAGATACTCTCACACAGACACTCTCACACAGACACTCTCACACAGACACTCTCACACAGACACTCTCACAGACACTCTCACAGACACTCTCTCACAGACACTCTCTCACAGACACTCTCTCACAGACACTCTCTCACAGACACTCTCACACAGACACTCTCACACAGACAGTCTCTCACAGACATTCTCTCACAGACACTGTCTCACAGACACTCTCTCACAGACACTCCCACACAGACACTCTCACACAGACACTCTCACACAGACACTCTCACACAGACACTCTCACACAGACACTCTCACACAGACACTCTCACACAGACACTCTCACACAGACACTCTCACACAGACGCTCTCACACAGACGCTCTCACACAGACACTCTCACACAGACACTCTCTCACAGACACTCTCACAGACACTCTCTCACAGACACTCTCACACAGACACTCTCACACAGACACTCTCACACAGACACTCTCACACAGACACTCTCTCACAGACACTCTCTCACAGACACTCTCTCACAGACACTCACACAGACACTCTCACAGACACTCACACAGACACTCTCACACAGACACTCTCACACAGACACTCTCACACAGACACTCACACAGACACTCTCACAGACACTCTCACAGACACTCTCTCACAGACACTCTCTCACAGACACTCTCACACAGACACTCTCACACAGACACTCTCACAGACACTCTCTCACAGACATCTCACAGACACTCTCACACAGACACTCTCTCGCAGACACTCTCTCGCAGACACTCTCTCGCAGACACTCTCTCGCAGACACTCTCTCGCAGACACTCTCTCGCAGACACTCTCACACAGACACTCTCACACAGACACTCTCACACAGACACTCTCACACAGACACTCTCACAGACACTCTCACAGACACTCTCACACAGACACTCTCACACAGACACTCTCTCACAGACACTCTCTCACAGACACTCACACAGACACTCTCTCACAGACACTCTCACACAGACACTCTCACACAGACACTCTCACACAGACACTCTCTCACAGACACTCTCTCACAGACACTCTCACACAGACACTCTCTCACAGACACTCTCACACAGACACTCTCTCACAGACACTCTCACACAGACACTCTCACAGACACTCTCTCACAGACACTCTCACACAGACACTCTCTCACAGACACTCTCACACAGACACTCTCACAGACACTCTCTCACAGACACTCTCACAGACACTCCCACACAGACGCTCTCACACAGACGCTCCCTCACAGACGCTCTCACACAGACACTCTCACACAGACACTCTCACAGACACTCTCTCACAGACACTCTCTCACAGACACTCTCTCACAGACACTCTCACATAGACACTCTCACACAGACACTCTCACACAGACACTCTCACACAGACACTCTCACAGACACTCTCACACAGACACTCTCACACAGACACTCTCACACAGACACTCTCACAGACACTCTCACACAGACACTCTCACACAGACACTCTCACACAGACACTCTCTCACAGACACTCTCACACAGACACTCTCTCACAGACACTCTCACACAGACACTCTCTCACAGACACTCTCACACAGACACTCTCTCACAGACACTCTCTCACAGACACTCTCTCACAGACACACTCTCACAGACACTCTCACACAGACACTCTCTCACAGACACTCTCACACAGACACTCTCTCACAGACACTCTCACACAGACACTCTCTCACAGACACTCTCTCACAGACACTCTCACACAGACACTCTCACACAGACACTCTCACACAGACACTCTCACAGACACTCTCTCACAGACACTCTCACACAGACACTCTCACACAGACACTCTCACACAGACACTCTCACACAGACACTCTCACACAGACACTCTCACAGACACTCTCACACAGACACTCTCTCACAGACACTCTCACACAGACACTCTCTCACAGACACTCTCACACAGACACTCTCACACAGACACTCTCTCACAGACACTCTCAGACAGACACTCTCACACAGACACTCTCACAGACACTCTCACGCAGACACTCTCTCGCAGACACTCTCTCGCAGACACTCTCTCGCAGACACTCTCTCGCAGACACTCTCTCACAGACACTCTCTCACAGACACTCTCACACAGACACTCTCACACAGTCACTCTCACACAGACACTCTCACACAGACACTCTCACACAGACACTCTCTCACAGACACTCTCTCACAGACACTCACACAGACACTCACACAGACACTCTCACACAGAAACTCTCACACAGACACTCTCTCACAGACACTCTCTCACAGACACTCTCACACAGACACTCTCACACAGACACTCTCACACAGACACTCTCACACAGACACTCTCACACAGACACTCTCACACAGACACTCTCACACAGACACTCTCAGAGACACTCTCACACAGACACTCTCACACAGACACTCTCACACAGACACTCTCTCACAGACACTCTCTCACAGACACTCTCACAGACACTCTCACACAGACACTCTCTCACAGACACTCTCTCACAGACACTCTCTCACAGACACTCTCTCACAGACACTCACTCACAGACACTCTCTCACAGACACTCTCTCGCAGACACTCTCACACAGACACTCTCACACAGACACTCTCACAGACACTCTCACAGAGACACTCTCTCACAGACTCTCACACAGACACTCTCTCACAGACACTCTCACACAGACACTCTCACACAGACACTCTCACACAGACACTCTCACACAGACACTCTCAGAGACACTCTCACACAGACACTCTCACACAGACACTCTCACAGACACTCTCACAGACACTCTCACACAGACACTCTCACACAGACACTCTCAGAGACACTCTCACACAGACACTCTCACACAGACACTCTCAGAGACACTCTCACACAGACACTCTCACACAGACACTCTCACACAGACACTCTCTCACAGACACTCTCTCACAGACACTCTCTCACAGACACTCTCTCGCAGACACTCTCTCGCAGACACTCTCACACAGACACTCTCACACAGACACTCTCACACAGACAGTCTCTCACAGACACTCTCTCACAGACACTCTCACACAGACACTCTCACACAGACACTCTCACAGACACTCTCACAGACACTCTCTCACAGACACTCTCACACAGACACTCTCACACAGACACTCTCACACAGACACTCTCACACAGACACTCTCACAGACACTCTCACACAGGCACTCTCACACAGACACTCTCACACAGACACTCTCACACAGACACTCTCACACAGACACTCTCACAGACACTCTCACACAGACACTCTCACACAGACACTCTCACACAGACACTCTCAGAGACACTCTCACACAGACACTCTCTCACAGACACTCTCTCACAGAAACTCTCACACAGACACTCTCACACAGACACTCTCTCACAGACACTCTCTCACAGACACTCTCACACAGACACTCTCTCACAGACACTCTCTCACAGACACTCTCTCGCAGACACTCTCTCACAGACACTCTCTCACAAACACTCTCACACAGACACTCTCACACAGACACTCTCTCACAGACACTCTCACAGACACTCTCACACAGACACTCTCACACAGACACTCTCACACAGACACTCTGACACAGACAATCTCACACAGACACTCTCTCACAGACACTCTCTCACAGACACTCTCACACAGACACTCTCTCACAGACACTCTCACATAGACACTCTCACACAGACACTCTCAAACAGACACTCTCACACAGACACTCTCACACAGACACTCTCACAGACACTCTCACAGAGACTCTCTCACAGACACTCTCACAGACACTCTCACACAGACACTCTCACACAGACACTCTCACACAGACACTCTCACACAGACACTCTCACAGACACTCTCACACAGACACTCTCTCACAGACACTCTCACACAGACACTCTCACACAGACACTCTCACAGACACTCTCACACAGACACTCTCACACACACACTCTCTCACAGACACTCTCACACAGACACTCTCACACAGACACTCTCTCACAGACACTCTCACACAGACACTCTCACACAGACACTCTCTCACAGACACTCTCTCACAGACACTCTCTCACAGAAACTCTCACACAGACACTCTCACACAGACACTCTCTCACAGACACTCTCTCACAGACACTCTCACACAGACACTCTCTCACAGACACTCTCTCACAGACACTCTCACACAGACACTCTCTCACAGACACTCTCACACAGACACTCTCTCACAGACACTCTCTCACAGACACTCTCACACAGACACTCTCTCACAGACACTCTCTCACAGACACTCTCACACAGACACTCTCACACAGACACTCTCACACAGACACTCTCACACAGACACTCTCACACAGACACTCTCACACAGCCACTCTCACACAGACACTCTCAGACAGACACTCTCACACAGACACTCTCACAGACACTCTCTCACAGACACTCTCACACAGACACTCTCTCACAGACACTCTCAGACAGACACTCTCACACAGACACTCTCACAGACACTCTCACACAGACACTCTCACACAGACACTCTCACACAGAACCTCTCACACAGACACTCTCACACAGACACTCTCACAGACACTCTCACAGACACTCTCACACAGACACTCTCACACAGACACTCTCACACAGACACTATCGCACAGACACTCTCTCACAGACACTCAGACACAGACACTCTCACACAGACACTCTCTCACAGACACTCTCTCACAGACACTCTCACACAGACACTCTCACACAGACACTCACACAGACACTCTCACACAAACACTCTCTCACAGACACTCTCACACAGACACTCTCTCACAGACACTCTCACACAGACACTCTCACACAGACACTCTCACACAGACACTCTCACACAGACACTCTCTCACAGACACTCTCACACAGACACTCTCACACAGACACTCTCACACAGACACTCTCTCACAGACACTCTCACAGACACTCTCAGACAGACACTCTCACACAGACACTCTCACAGACACTCTCACACAGACACTCTCACACAGACACTCTCACACAGACACTCTCACAGACACTCTCACACAGACACTCTCACACAGACACTCTCACACAGACACTCTCACACAGACACTCTCACACAGACACTCTCACAGACACTCTCACACAGACACTCTCACACAGACACTCTCACACAGACACTCTCACACAGACACTCTCACACAGACACTCTCACACAGACACTCTCACACAGACACTCTCACACAGACAGTCTCACACAGACACTCTCACACAGACACTCTCACAGACACTCTCACACAGACACTCTCACACAGACACTCTCACACAGACACTCTCACACAGACACTCTCTCACAGACACTCTCTCACAGAAACTCTCACACAGACACTCTCACACAGACACTCTCTCACAGACACTCTCTCACAGACACTCTCACACAGACACTCTCTCACAGACACTCTCTCGCAGACACTCTCTCGCAGACACTCTCACACAGACACTCTCTCACAGACACTCTCTCACAGACACTCTCACACAGACACTCTCACACAGACACTCTCTCACAGACACTCTCACAGACACTCTCACACAGACACTCTCACACAGACACTCTGACACAGACACTCTCCTTGTTAATTCAGGTCTTGGCTAAGTTACCCATCCTGCCTCCTGTTCAGTATACGGTTCAGTCAGGGTACATCTTCCCCTTGACGTTCCCATGTCATTGCCCTGAGACAAATCCTGCACACACACACACACGGTCACAAAGCAACCAGTCCACATTCATTAATATAAGAACATAGAACATAGAACATTACAGCACAAACAGGCCCTTTGGCCCTCGAGTTGCGCCGATCACATCAACCCCACCAATCTATAGACCTATCTATAACCCCCAATCCCATTAAACCCCATATACTCATCCAGAAGTCTTTTAAAAGACCCCAGCGAGTTCGCCTCCACCACCGACGACGGCAGCCGATTCCATTCACTCACCACCCTCTGAGTGAAAAACTTACCCCTAACATCACCTCTGTACTTCCCTCCCCGCACCTTAAATCTGTGTCCTCTCGTAGTGACCATTTCAACCCGGGGAAATAGCCTCTGAGAGTCCACCCTATCTATTCCTCTCAACATTTTATAAACTTCTATCAGGTCGCCTCTCAACCTTCGCCTCTCCAGGGAAAAGAGTCCCAGCTCCCTCAACCTATCTTCATAAGGCATGCCTCCCAGTCCAGGCAACATCCTTGTAAATCTCCTCTGCACCCTTTCAATAGCTTCTATGTCTTTCCTATAGTGAGGCGACCAGAACTGCGCACAGTACTCCAAATGAGGCCTGACGAGGGTCCTGTAAAGTTGCAGCATTACCTCCCGACTCCTAAACTCAATCCCTCGATTAATGAAGGCCAATACACCATACGCCTTCTTGACCACATCCTCCACCTGCGAGGCCGATTTAAGAGTCCTGTGAACCCGGACCCCGAGATCCTTCTGCTCTTCAACGCTACTAAGACCACTGCCCTTGATAGTGTACTCGTTCATCCCGTTGGTTCTGCCGAAATGGACGACTACACATTTATCCGCGTTGAAGTCCATCTGCCACTTCTCCGCCCATTCCTGCATCCTATCTATGTCCTGCTGCAACTTTTGACATCCTTCCAGACCATTCACAACACCGCCGACCTTCGTGTCATCAGCGAACTTGCTAACCCATCCCTCCACTTCCTCATCCAGGTCATTTATGAAAATGACAAACAGCAAGGGTCCCAGAACAGATCCCTGGTGCACCAGAGAAACAAAGAAACAGTTACATCATTAAACAGTGATTCAAATCAATTAAATAATACATTGTCTGTTAAAGGGTAGAAAGGTCAGGGTGGAGGAAGGTGGAGAATTGAAAGGACAGGAAATTTTGGATCACGCATTCGCCCTGCAAGGTGTTTATCCAGTCTGAGTTTGTTCTCCCTGATGTAGAGGAATCCTCATTCTGAACCATAAATACAGTCCACTGAATTGGGTGGCACGGTGGTGCAGTGGTTGGCACTGCTGTCTCACAGTGCCAGAGATCTGGGTTCAATTCTGGCCTCGAGTGTCTGTGCCTAGACTTTGCATGGTCTCCTCGTGTCTGCATGGGTTTCCTTCCAAGACTTTGGTTTTAGTTTATTTAAAATTAATAGTAAGAAGGTTTACATTAACATTGCGATGAAGTTACTGTGAAAAATCCCCTGTTCGGTTACACTGAGGGAGAACTTAACACGGCCAACGCACCCTAACCTGCATGTCTTTTGGACAAAACCAGAGCACCCGGAGGAAACCCTCACAGACACAGGGAGAATATGCAAATTCCAGAGAGACAGTGACCCAAGATGGGAATTGAACCCAGGTCCCTGGCACTGTGAAGCTGCAGTGCTAACCACTGTGCCACCATGATGCCCGTATGTGTAGGCTAGATGGATTGGCTATCCTTAGTATCCCAAGATGTATAGATTAGGTGGTTTCTCAGGGTAAATGCATAGGGTTGCACAGATGGGGTGGGCCTGGATAAGATGCTCTTTCAGAGAATCAGTGCAAGCTCAATGGGCTGAATGGCCTCTTCTGCACTGTAGGCATTCTATGGTTCTATGAAGCTGGAAGATGGTCACAGTTTCACTCTTAAAGGGAGGTCTGGGATTTTCGATGGTAGGGAGGATAAAGGGCAGATATTATAACCCCTGGACTTGCACTCGAAGATGTTGTAGGCAGGAAGGAGTGTTGGGAGTGACTGAGTTACCATAAACACTTGATGTTCAAATAAAAGCTGTTGCAATCTCTTCTGTGCAGGAATCCCAACAGAAATGACTTACCAGTGTGGCCAGTAAATAGCGACTCTGAAAAATACATGCAGCTGAACCTGACCCTGCAAGTCGGCAACAAGTTAAAGAAAGACAAGCTCAATTTCTGGTCCGACAAACCCCCAAAAATAATTCCAAAAATATTAATCTAATTTGAAGCTCATTCCAATTCTGTGTTTGCCTTGTGGAGAAATGCTTATCTTCGTGGCAGGAGGAAGGGCAAACATACAAACATGCAAATACACACATAAAATACATATATAAACATAGACACACACACACACACAAAGAACACATACGTGTACACTTGCCTGGATGAGTGCAGCTCCAACAACATTCGATAACTCGACACCATCCAGAACTAAGCAGGCTGCTTGATTGACACCCCATTCACAAACATTCAATCTCTCCAACACTGACGCTCAGTAGTAGCCGTGTGTACCATCTACAAGATGCACCGCAGCGGTTCACCAAGGCTCCTTAGGCAGCACCTTCCAAACCCATGACTGCTACCATCTAGAAGGACAAGGGCAGCAGACACATGGGAGCACCGCCACCTGCATCTTCCCCTCCGAGTCACTCACCATCCTGATTTGGAAATATATCACCGTTCCTTTGCAGTTGCTGGGTCAAAAACCTGGGACTCCCTTCCTAACAGCAATGTGGGTGTACCTACACCTCAGGGGTTTCAGCAGTTCAAGAAAGCAGCTCACCACCACATGCTCAAGGGCAGATAGGGATGGGCAATAAACGCGAGCCCAGCCACTGGTGCCCACATTATACTTCTTTAATTCTTAAAAACAAGCAAACAGGTATACATACAAACACACAGACACTGACACCCAGACACAGACACAAACATGCTCACATAACACACTCACACAACCTGAAGTCTGATATATCTTTCTCATGTATTAGTTAATTTGAGGTATATAACCCTCCCTGGTAGAAATCAAAGAAGGAAAGTGATGACAAACTGCTTTGAATTTGACTTTAGTTGACAAGTAATCTGAAATGAAGACTGCAAAGTTGAGATTATTATACTGTAGATCTGTGTGGACCATGGATTCAACATCCAACTATACAACTACTGAACATGTAAAAACCAATAAAATACAGAACATTGTGATGAGAATTGTGAATGTGATTTTGTCAGAAGTTTTTGACACACTCAGTGTTAGAATTACACACTATATTATTAATAACAACCCCATAAGTCTGTTTATTTTAAACAGTGGACAAGGAACGGCACGGTGGCACAGTGATTAGCACGGTGGCACAGTGGTTAGCACGGCTGCCTCACAGCAAGAAATCTCACAACACCAGGTTAAAGTCCAACAGGTTTATTTGGCAGCACGAGCTTTCGGAGTGCTGCTCCTTCATCAGGTGAGTGATGACTTGTGGTCATAAACAGGGCATTTACAAGCACAAACTCAATGCCTCTCAGCGCCAGAGATGCAGGTTCGATTCCCAGCTCGGGTCACTGTCTGTGTGAATTTTGCACATTCTCCCCGTGTCTGCGCGGGCTTCCTCCGGGTGCTCCGGTTTCCTCCCACAGTCCAAAGACATGCGGGTTAAGTGGATTGGCCATGGAAGCTTGTCCCTTAGGGTCCAAAGATGTGCAGGTTAGCGGGGTAAATAATAGGATTACGGGGTAAATTATGAGTCAGTAGACTTGAATGGCTTTCTTCAGCATTGCATGGGTGGCACGGTAGCACAGTGGTTAGCACTACTGCTTCACAGCTCCAGGGACCTGGGTTCGATTCCTGGCTCGGGTCACTGTCTGTGGGAGTTTGCACATTCTCCTGGTGTCTGCATGGGTTTCCTCCGGGTGCTCCGGTTTCCTCCCACAGTCCAAAGATGTGCGGGTTAGGTTGATTGGCTGTGCTAAAATTGCCCCTTAGTGTCCTGGGATGCATAGATTAGAGGGATTAGTAGGTAAAATATGTAGGGATATGGGGTTAGGCCCTGGGTGGGATTGTGGTCGGTGCAGACTCGATGGGCTGAAGGGCCTGTTTCAGCACTGTAGGGTTCTGTGATTCTATGTAAGGATAGTGAGAGGGGTTTCACAAAGACATATTTTGTGGTCATTAATAATATCACACAATGTAGCTTCAACATGTACACATCCAGCCTACTGCAACATTCCTGCTGCGATATCTTGCTTTCTTCTGCGCTGTGGTTTTTTAACATCACTCCTCCCTCAAAGATCTGACTCTAAATTTGCAGATACTCTCCGAGTCCTCAATCCCACCTGCCCACCACCCTCCGCCCCCCCCATCCCTGCCCCACCCACCCCTAGCAAAATTAGTTTAACAAAGAACAACACAGCACGGGAAACAGGCCCTTCGGCCCAACGAGCCCGCGCTGCCATCTTAACATTGTGAGTGCCCTCCTCTACCCATGACCTTTGTCTACGCCTATTGGGGAAGATTGAGGGGAGACTAATTTAGGGACAATTTGTTACACCAGTCAGGCTAAGAGCACGTTTTTGGGGGTGTGGGAGGAAACCGGAGCACCCGGAGACAACCCACGCAATCACGGAGAGAATGCGCAAACTCCCACAGACACCGACCCAAACCCATGTACCTGCACAGCAATCAGTGATAGTCACTGAGCTGTCGTGTTGCCCGTCAGATAGTCCAGTTTAAGCGTACACTAACGATGTGAAGCACTCGGCAACTCTCGAAGCAACATCCAAGAGCAGCCCTCGCTCGACCCACCGCGTGTACGCCCCTCGTTGGTCAACAAGGCGATCGAATCACCTGTGATTCTCCTATCCATTCATTAATAACTTGAAATTTTCAATCAAATCAATAAACCTGCTAAATTCCAGGAAATACAGCCCAAATTTCTACAATCTCTTCTTGCAATTAAGATGCAAAGCATTTGCAAATCTATTAGAAAAACAAAACTGAATGCAATGTGGCCATTTAAACACAGATGTGAAAAATGTTGCAAATAAACATAAAGAAATGATAAATTGGTAAATTATAATTGGAGCTTGATTATTGACGAAAGCTCAAAGAATGCAGACCTTGAGGATTAAAAGGGAGGAGCTTGCTGGTGCATTTTCCATGGAAACAACAGGACCAATCAGCACCCTTGTTATTTATAGTATAACGTTTGAACATAAGAACATAAGAAATAGGAGCAGGAGTAGGCCATCTGGCCCTTCGAGCCTGCCCCGCCATTCAATAAGATCATGGCTGATCTGTCGTGGCTCAGTTCCACCTTCTCGACCTCTCCCCATAACCCTTAATCCCCTCTCTTATCAAAAACCCATCAACCCGCGTCTTAAAAATATTTAGCGAGGCAGCCTCCACCACTTCAACGGGCAGAGAATTCCAGAGATTCACCACCCTTTGAGTGAAGAAGTTCCTCCTCAACTCCGTTCTAAACCGCCTCCCCTTTATCTTGAGGCTGTGCCCCCTAGTCCTACTGTCTTTTTCGAGCGGGAAGAGTCTCTCCACCTCTATCCTATCCATCCCATTCATCATCTTATACGTCTCAATGAGATCTCCCCTCATTCTTCTAAACTCCAACGAGTACAAGCCTAGTTCATTCAGCCTCTCCTCATAGCTCAACCCCCTCAACTCCGGTATCAGCCTAGTAAACCTCCTCTACACTCCCTCCAAGGCCAAAATATCTTTGCGCAGGTGCGGCGCCCAAAACTGCACACAGTACTCCAGCTGCAGCCTCACCAATGCCCTATAGAGCTGCAGCAAGACCTCCCTAGTTTTATATTCAATCCCCCTCGCTATGAAGGCCAGCATCCCATTCGCCTTCCTGACCACCTGCAAGCTGGGTTTTTGCGACTCATGCACAAGGACCCCGAGGTCCCTCTGCACCGCCGCCTGCTGCAGTTTTTCGCCCCTAAGTAATAGTCCTTCCTACCATTCTTCCTTCCAAAGTGGACCACCTCACACTTGCCAACATTAAATTCAATTTGCCATTTCCTGGCCCATTCGCACAGCCTATCTAGATCCTTCTGCAGACTCTCCACACCCTCCACACAATTTGCCGTTCCCCCAATCTTGGTGTCATCCGCAAATTTCGACACCCTACACTCGGTTCCCTCCTCCAGATCATCTATATAAATGGTAAAAAGCTGAGGCCCCAGCACCGACCCCTGGGGCACTCCACTAGTCACCATCCGCCAATCCGAATAGCACCCGTTGACCCCCACTCTCTGCCTCCTATTTGACAACCAATCCTCTATCCACGCTAACATCCTACCCCCAACTCCAAGTCCCCTGACCTTCTGCAATAACCTCTTGTGAGGTACCTTGTCAAAAGCCTTCTGAAAATCCAGAAAGACCACATCCACCGGCTCTCCTCTATCCACTGCCCTAGACACATCCTCATAGAACTCCAGTAAATTTGTCAGACACGACTTCCCTTTAATGAAACCGTGCTGCGTCTGCTCTATCAAGCAATTCCCTTCAAGATGCCTCGCAATTTCCTCTTTAATGATGGATTCTAACATTTTACCTACCACAGACGTTAAACTAACCAGCCTATTATTCCCCGCCTTTTGCCTGGCACCCTTCTTAAACAACGGCGTAACATTTGAACATTTGAAATTTGCACTCTTGCCTGTACTGATGAGTATACACTGAAAAGCTTTGACAGCATGTCTCTTTTTTCCACAATACTAAAGTTCAGAGAGAAATCAGCAAACTATAGATCTGTTAGCCTCATACTCGGGAGGCAGTGGCCTCGTGGTATTATGGCTAGATTATTAACCCAGAAACTCAGTTAATATTCTGGGGAGCCGAGTTTGAATCCCGCCACGGATCTGGAATTAAGAATATACGGATGACCATGAAACAATTGTTGATTGTCAGAAAAACCCTGCTCATATCTACCTGTCAGGATCTTCTATATTTAGATGGATCACCTTTCACTCTTCTAAACTCCAATGGGAACAGACCCAACCTGTTCAAGCTTTCCTCATACAATAAGCCCCTTGCACTAGGAATCTGTTGAGTGAATATTCTTTGAAGAGCTCCCAACACAATTTCATTGTATTCAAAAGAGACCACCACTGTATCCAATATTCCAGATGTGGTCTCTACAGGACCCTGCACAGCTGCAGTCTTCTATCATTTAAGAGCAGACGCTGTGCTCATAGTTTTAATGTCAAGTTCCCTAAGTGAAAAGTCTGACAACAACAGGTTTTCGTCCAACCTATTTATTTGATAATATACTCACAAGCTTTCGGGTTAGTCCCTTCGTCAGGTGAATAGAGAACTCTAACCCGAAAGCTTGTGAGAATATTATCAAATAAATAGGTTGGACTAAAACCTGGTGTTGTCAGACTTTTCACTGTGTTTACGCCAGTCCAACGCCGGCATACCCACATCAAGTTCCCTAAGGGAACTGGTGGACCCCAGGGTCCTTCCCAGTGACCATGTCTGCAGTAAGTGCAGGTTGCTGGAGGAGCTCCAGCTCAAGGTGGATGAGCTGGCCTCTGAGCTACAGACACTGAGGCTCATCAGGGGGAGAGAGGGTGCCCCTAGACTGGCTAAATCTAAGGGTCAGGGACAAAAGGGGGCTGCTGGGAGGAGGAAGGGGGGTGAGGAGAGGAGGCCTCAGCCTCTTAACCTGCATAACAGGTTTGAGGTTCTTGCTTCCAGTCTGGAAGAGGACGAGGCAAGAGAGGTTGGTGAGCAAACTGCACATGGTACAGTGATGCAGCAGGACATAGGCAAAGAGAAGGGGAAAAGGAACGTAGTAGTGATTGGGGATAGTGGGGTGAAGGGTATTGACACTGTCCTTTGTCACAATGACAAAGTGCACAGAAGGGTGTGTTGTCTGCCTGGTGCTCGGGTACAGGATGTCGCAGCTGGGCTGCAGAGGAACCTGGAGTGGGAGGGTGAGAACCCGGTCGTTGTGGTACATGTGGGTGCCGGCGACGTAGGCAAAATGCGGACTGAGGATCTGGGAAGGGAGTATGAGAAGCTGGGAATGGAATTAAAAAGTAGAACCGACAAGGTGGTTATCTCTGGGCTACTGCCTGAACCGAGGGCAGACGGGTGTAGGGTTGATAGGATAAAGGAAGTAAATGGGTGGCTCAGGGATTGGTGTGGGAGGAATGGGTTCGAATTTATGGGGCATTGGCACCAGTATTGGGGTATGTGGGACCTGTTCGGGCAGGATGGGGTTGGTCTGAATCATGCTGGGACCAGAGTGCTGGCGAATCGAGTAAAGAGGACTGTAGACAAGGCTTTAAACTAATTAGGGGGGGGGAGGGTGCGAGGGTAGGTGACGCTATGAGGTCTAAAGTTAAGGATAGGGTACAGGTAAGGGAAGAGGCAAAGGATGTCCCAATTGGTGGCGTTACGGCAAGTAGGGTCCAGGTGAAGGCTGGGATGAAAGCGCTTTATCTGAATGCACGAAGCATTCGGAATAAAGTGGATGAGCTGATGGCGCAGATCGACACAAATGGATACGATCTGGTGGCCATTACAGAGACGTGGCTGCAAGGTGACAGGGACTGGGAGATGAATGTACAGGGTTATCAAGTGTTTAGGAAGGATAGGCAGGAGGAAAGAGGGGGTGGCGTAGCTCTGCTGATTAAGGATAGTATCAAGGTGGTAGCAAGGGATGATATCGGAGCCAAGGAGCAGAAAGTGGAATCGTTGTGGGTGGAGATTAGGAACAGAAAAGGGAGGAAGACGCTAGTGGGTGTCGTCTATAGGCCCCCGAATAATGATCTGGAGGTGGGGCGGGCTGTTAACGCGCAAATAAGTGCAGCGTGCAGGAATGGGACGGCAGTAGTTATGGGAGATTTCAATCTGCATATTGATTGGTCGACCCATGTTGGACGAGGTGGGCTCGAGGAGGAGTTCTTGGAATGCTGCCGGGATAATTTCCTTGAACAGTGTGTGTTGGAGCCGACGAGGGAGCGAGCTATCTTGGATCTGGTGCTATGTAATGAGGCGGGTAGAATTAGGGACCTTGCGGTGAAGGATCCTCTTGGAGAGAGTGATCATTGTATGGTGGAGTTTCTGGTGCAGATGGAGGAGGAGAAAGTGGGTTCCCAGACACGCGTCCTTTGTTTGAATAGAGGAGAGTATGGTAGGATGAGAGAAGAATTGGCGAATGTGGACTGGGGGAACGCGTTGGAAGGTAGGTCTGCTGAGGAGCAGTGGAGGATCTTTAAGGAGATCTTTCTTGGTGCTCAGCAGAAATTTATTCCGATGGTTAAAAAGGACAGTAGGAGGAGAGGTAATAAGCCGTGGATAACGAAGGAGGTGAAGGAAAGTGTTAAATTAAAAGCGGAGGAGTTTAGAGTAGCTAAGAGCAGTGGGCGAGAAGAGGATTGGGAAAGGTTTAAATGTCAACAAAGATTGACAAAGAAGTTGATAAAGAAGGGTAGGAGAAGCTATGAGGCTGGGCTAGCACTTAATATAAAAAAGGATAGCAAGAGTTTTTATAAATATATAAAAAGGAAGAGGCTGGCTAGGGTAAACGTTGGTCCTTTAGAGGATGAGAAAGGGGAGCTAGTGGTAGGGGATAGGGATATGGCTAAGGTCTTGAATAACTTCTTTGTTTCTGTCTTCACGGAGGAGGACGTGAATAATTTGCCGGGTGTTAGCGATGGAAAGGTGGTAGGAATGGAGGGTCTTAATGACATTACTGTTACTAGAGAGGTGGTGCTCGACAGACTGGAGGGGCTGATTGTGGACAAGTCCCCAGGACCGGATGGAATGCATCCGAGGGTTCTGAAAGAAATGGCGGAGGTGATAGTGGATGCCTTGGTGGTTATTTTCCAGACGTCGCTGGATTCCGGGGAAGTGCCGGAAGATTGGAAAACGGCTAATGTTACGCCGTTGTTTAAGAAGGGTGCCAGGCAAAAGGCGGGGAATTATAGGCCGGTTAGTTTAACGTCTGTGGTAGGTAAAATGTTAGAAACCGTCATTAAGGAGGAAATAGCGAGGCATCTTGAGGGGAATTGCTTGATAGGGCGGACGCAACACGGTTTCATTAAAGGGAAGTCGTGTCTGACAAATTTACTGGAGTTCTATGAGGATGTGTCTAGGGCAGTGGATAGAGGAGAGCCGGTGGATGTGGTCTTTCTGGATTTTCAGAAGGCGTTTGACAAGGTACCTCACAAGAGGTTATTGCAGAAGGTCAGGGGACATGGAGTTGGGGGTAGGGTGTTAGCGTGGATAGAGGATTGGTTGTCAAATAGGAGGCAGAGAGTGGGGGTCAATGGATGCTATTCGGATTGGCGGTTGGTGACTAGTGGGGTGCCCCAGGGGTCGGTGCTGGGGCCTCAGCTTTTTACCATTTATATAGATGATCTGGAGGAGGGAACCGAGTGCAGGGTGTCGAAATTTGCTGATGACACCAAGATTGGGGGAAAGGCAAATTGTGCGGAGGGTGTGGAGAGTCTGCAGAAGGATCTAGATAGGCTGGGCGAGTGGGCCAGGAAATGGCAAATGGAATTTAATGTTGGCAAGTGTGAGGTGGTCCACTTTGGTAGGAGGAATGGTAGGAAGGACTATTACTTACGGGGCGAAAAACTGCAGCAGGCGACGGTGCAGAGGGACCTCGGGGTCCTTGTGCATGAGTCGCAAAAACCCAGCTTGCAGGTGCAGCAGGTGGTCAGGAAGGCGAATGGGATGCTGGCCTTCATAGCGAAGGGGATTGAATATAAAAGTAGGGAGGTCTTGCTGCAGCTGTATAGGGCATTGGTGAGGCCGCAGCTGGAGTACTGTGTGCAGTTTTGGGCGCCGCACCTGCGCAAGGATGTTTTGGCCCTGGAGGGAGTGCAGAGGAGGTTTACTCGGCTGATACCGGAGTTGAGGGGATTGAGCTATGAGGAGAGGCTGAATAAACTAGGCTTGTACTCGTTAGAGTTTAGAAGAATGAGGGGAGATCTCATTGAGACGTATAAGATGATGAATGGGATGGATAGGATAGAGGTGGAGAGACTGTTCCCGCTCAAAAAAGACAGTAGGACTAGGGGGCACAGCCTCAAGATAAAGGGGGGGGCGGTTTAGAACAGAGTTGAGGAGGAACTTCTTCACTCAAAGGGTGGTGAATCTCTGGAATTCTCTGCCCGTTGAAGTGGTGGAGGCTGCCTCGCTAAATATTTTTAAGAAACGGGTTGATGGGTTTTTGATAAGAGAAGGGATTAAGGGTTATGGGGAGAGGGCGGGAAGGTGGAACTGAGCCACGACAGATCAGCCATGATCTTATTGAATAGCGGGGCAGGCTCGAAGGGCCAGATGGCCTACTCCTGCTCCTATTTCTTATGTTCTTATGTTCTTATGTCTGTGTACATCCTGATCTCCTGAACCGGAACCATCTTTAACTATTGCACGAATGTCATCCTTAATTAACCTGCTCCCCTTCCCCCTTTCCCTGGCTTCTTACTCTTCTTGAATATCAAATACCCTTCAATATTCAAAGCCCACTCTTCTCGCCCTACAGATAGGTATCTTTCATGACAATCGGGCCATAACTATTTACTTCAAAGAGCTCCATCAATTTATTTAATTTGTTATGAGTGCTGCGCACTTTCGGAGACAGAAGGATTTTCGGTGCCTTCTTGTCAGCAAGATCATCTGATCCCGCTGATGGTGACCCCACACACGAGCTTTGCAGTTCCGTGGCCAGCTAACAACGCAAATCACTGTTCACATTGACAGGACTGGGATCTCACAGTTGTTACAGAGCAGAAGGAGGCCATTCAGCCCACTGTGTCTGCACTGCCTCTTGAGCATGATGAATTATGTGCCAGTTTCCTGCCCTTCCAAGTATCCTTGCACAATGTTTCTTTTCAAATAACCATCAGATGTTTTGTTGAACACCCGGATTGAACCATCTCTGCCACATTTCCAGGTGGTACATTCCACATAAGCATTCCAAGATCCAGTGCAGCAACTCACCAAGATTAGTTCAACAGTTCAACACATTTCGATATCTACCATGGAGAATAAAAGCAGTAATGTTATGCCACACCCATCGGCTTGACTTACAAACACACCATCAACCTTTCACCATCACTGAGTCAAGTATCTGACATCATCAAGTGGAAAGAACAAAGAAAATTGCAGCACAGGAAAGGAGGCCATTGTCATCAATAAGAGGAGTAGGGTAGAACCCTTTCAGATCAATATCATCTTACTGAAGCCCCAGCAGGTTAAAATCAGCACTGTATTCTGCTGCACTGTCTTTGTACAAGAGAAAGCTATTTTTTTCTAAAAATGGCAAAGAAACAGCAGAAATAAAGAATGCAGAATCAGCAATGGGGATCAGGGAGGGATAAGAGAACATAAGAACATAAGAAATAGGAGCAGGAGTAGGCCATCTAGCCCTTCGAGCCTGCCCCACCATTCAATAAGATCATGGCTGATCTGTCGTGGCTCAGTTCCACCTTCCCGCCCTCTCCCCATAACCCTTAATCCCTTCTCTTATCAAAAACCCATCAACCCGCTTCTTAAAAATATTTAGCGAGGCAGCCTCCACCACTTCAACGGGCAGAGAATTCCAGAGATTCACCACCCTTTGAGTGAAGAAGTTCCTCCTCAACTCTGTTCTAAACCGCCTCCCCTTTATCTTGAGGCTGTGCCCCCTAGTCCTACTGTCTTTTTTGAGCGGGAAGAGTCTCTCCACCTCTATCCTATCCATCCCATTCATCATCTTATACGTCTCAATGAGATCTCCCCTCATTCTTCTAAACTCCAACGAGTACAAGCCTAGTTCATTCAGCCTCTCCTCATAGCTCAACCCCCTCAACTCCGGTATCAGCCTAGTAAACCTCCTCTGCACTCCCTCCAAGGCCAAAATATCTTTGCGCAGGTGCGGTGCCCAAAACTGCACACAGTACTGCAGCTGCAGCCTCACCAATGCCCTATACAGCTGCAGCAAGACCTCCCTACTTATATATTCAATCCCTTTCGCTATGAAGGCCAGCATCCCATTCGCCTTCCTGACCACCTGCTGCACCTGCAAGCTGGGTTTTTGCGACTCATGCACAAGGATCCCGAGGTCCCTCTGCACCGTCGCCTGCTGCAGTTTTTCGCCACGTAAGTAATAGTCCTTCCTTCCATTCTTCCTTCCAAAGTGGACCACCTCACACTTGCCAACATTAAATTCCATTTGCCATTTCCTGGCCCATTCGCCCAGCCTATCTAGATTCTTCTGCAGACTCTCCACACCCTCCGCACAATTTGCCGTTCCCCCAATCTTGGTGTCATCCGCAAATTTCGACACCCTACACTCGGTTCCCTCCTCCAGATCATCTATATAAATGGTAAAAAGCTGAGGCCCCAGCACCGACCCCTGGGGCACCCCACTAGTCACCATCCGCCAATCCGAATAGCACCCGTTGACCCCCACTCTCTGCCTCCTATTTGACAACCAATCCTCTATCCACGCTAACACCCTACCCCCAACTCCAAGTCCCCTGACCTTCTGCAATAACCTCTTATGAGGTACTTTGTCAAACGCCTTCTGAAAATCCAGAAAGACCACATCCACCGGCTCTCCTCTATCCACCGCCCTAGACACATCCTCATAGAACTCCAGTAAATTTGTCAGACACGACTTCCCTTTAATGAAACCGTGCTGCGTCTGCTATATCAAGCAATTCCCTTCAAGATGCCTCGCAATTTCCTCTTTAATGACGGATTCTAACATTTTACCTACCACAGACGTTAAACTAACCGGCCTATAATTCCCTGCCTTTTGCCTGGCACCCTTCTTAAACAATGGCGTAACATTAGCCGTTTTCCAATCTTCCGGCACTTCCCCGGAATCCAGCGACATCTGGAAAATAACCACCAATGCATCCACTATAACCTCTGCCATTTCTTTCAGAACCCTCGGATGCATTCCATCCGGTCCTGGGGACTTGTCCACAATCAGCCCCTCCAGTCTGTCGAGCACCGCCTCTCTAGTAACAGTAATGTCATTCAGACCCTCCAGTCCTACCACCTTTCCATCGCTAACACCCGGCAAATTATTCACGTCCTCCTCCGTGAAGACGGAAACAAAAAAGTTATTCAATACCTGAGCCATATCCCCATCCCCTACCACTAGGTCCCCTTTCTCATCCTCTAAAGGACCAACGTTCACCCTAGCCAGCCTCTTCCTTTTTATATATTTATAAAAACTCTTGCTATCCTTTTTTATATTAAGCGCTAGCCCAGCTTCATAATTTCTCCTACCTTCCTTTATCAACTTCTTTGTCAATCTTTGTTGACATTTAAACCTCTCCCAATCCTCTTCTCGCCCATTACTCTTAGCTACTCTAAATGCCTCCGCTTTTAATTTAACACTTTCCTTCACCTCCTTCGTTATCCACGGCTTATTATCTCTCCTCCTACAGTCCTTTTTGACCATCGGAATAAATTTCTGCTGAGCACCAAGAAAGATCTCCTTAAAGATCCTCCACTGCTCCTCAGCAGACCTACCTTCCAATGCACTCCCCCAGTCCACATTCGCCAATTCTTCTCTCATCCTACCGTACTCCCCTCTGTTCAAACATAAGAACATAAGAAATAGGAGCAGGAGTAGGCCATCTGGCCCTTCGAGCCTGCCCCGCCATTCAATAAGATCATGGCTGATCTGTCGTGACTCAGCTCCACCTTCCCGCCCTCTCCCCATAACCCTTAATCCCTTCTCTTATCAAAAACCCATCAACCCGTTTCTTAAAAATATTTAGCGAGGCAGCCTCCACCTCTTCAACGGGCAGAGAATTACAGAGATTCACCACCCTTTGAGTGAAGAAGTTCCTCCTCAACTCTGTTCTAAACCGCCCCCCCTTTATCTTGAGGCTGTGCCCCCTAGTCCTACTATCTTTTTAAAGGACGTGTGTCCGGGAACCCACTTTCTCCTCCTCCATCTGCACCAGAAACTCCACCATACAATGATCACTCTCCCCAAGAGGATCCTTCACCTCAAGGTCCCTAATTCTACCCACCTCATTACATAGCACCAGATCCAAGATAGCTCGCTCCCTCGTCGGCTCCAACACACACTGTTCAAGGAAATTATCTCGGCAGCATTCCAAGAACACTCAATGCTGGTATTAGTGTTGGAAAATGTACAAAGAACAAAGAAAATTACGGCACTGGAACAGGCCCTTCAGCCCTCCAAGTCTGCACCGAACATGCTGCCCAACTGAACTAAAACCCCCTACCCTTCCGGGGACTGTATCCCTCTATTCCCATCCTATTCATATATTTTTCTGGATGGCCCTTAAAACTCAATATCGTATCTACTTCCACTCCCTCCCCTGGCAGCGAGTTCCCAGGCACCCAGCACCCTCTGTGTAAAGTATTTGCTTCATACATCTCCTTTAAACCTTACCCCTCGCACCTTAAACCTGTGCCCCCGAGTAATTGACTCTTCCACCCTGGGGGAAAAAGCTTCTGACTATCCACTCTGTCCATGCCTCTCATAATCTTGTATATTTCTATCAAGTCGCCCCCCCAACCTCTATCGTTCCAGTGAGAACAAACCAAGTTTCTCCAACCTCTCCTCATAGCTAATGCCCTCCATACCAGGCAACATCCTGGTAAATCTTTTCTGTACCCTCTCCAAAGCCTCCACATCCTTCTGGTAGTGTGGCGACCAGAATTGAACTCTATATTCCATGTACAGCCTCGCTGAGGTTCTACAAAGCTGCAACACGACTTGTCAATTTTTAAAATCAATGCCCCGGCAGATGAAGACAAGCATTGCCATACATTTGCGAAAACACCTACCAACGCGATCTAACTCAGTAATCTGGACAGGAAGGTCAAAATGCGGTCAGTCACCAGGAACCAGAGCGTGACTGGCAATGACAGAATCAGGGAGACACAACATTAGAAAAAAGGAAAGCCAGCAGGATCAGAATGGGTTAAACTTCAGAAGACAGGTATATGCTTTTTCCCTACGTTTACTGCCTTCCTTGTGTAGTCAAGGATGGATGGTGGGTCCTCCCTTTAGAATTTTTATTTACAATAAGAATATACTTATCCTGAACATTCTGAAATATCTCTTTAAATGTTTCTCAATATTTTTCTATTGATCTATCTCCAAGGCTAATGTCCCAGTTCACTTACTAGCTCAGATTTCATGTCCACATTACTGTCCTTATTTAAGTTTAAAATGTTACTCTTAGACCTATTCTTCTCCCTTTCAAACTAGATGTAAAATTTAGTCACATTGTGGTCGCCACCAGCGAGGGGTGTCCTTACTGATAGAATTCCTACAGTGCAGAAGGTGGCCATTTGGCCCATCAAGTCTTCGCCAACTCTCCAAAAGAGCATCTTGTCCAGGCCGTATCCCCATAAATTTACCCTGTTAATACCCTGTTAATCTACATATCTTTATTGCTGAGGGAGGAAACCAGAGCACCCGGAGGAAACGCATGCAGATGTGAGGAGAATATGCAAATTCCACACAAACAGTGACCCAAGCCAGGGATCAAATCTGGGTCCCTAGCGCTGTGCGGCAGCAGTGCTAACCACTGTGCCAGCATTCTGCCCATAATACTCTGAGGTAATTAATTATTCCTATCACATCCCAAGGAGCAGGGATGTGTTGTTGCAATTATGCAGGGACTTGATGAGGCCACACTTAGAGGATTGTGGGCAGTTTTGGTCTCTTCTTCTGAGGAAGGATGTTCTTGCCCTTGAGGGAGTGCAGTGGAGGTTTACCAGGCTGATTCCGGGGATGGTGGGACTGATGTATGAGGAGAGATTGACTGGGTTAGGATTGTTTTTGCTGGAGTTCAAACAAATCTCATTGAGATTTATAAAATTCTAACAGGATTAGACAGGGCCGATGCAGGGAGGATGTCCCAGATGGTGAGGGAGTCCAGAACCAGGGTCACAGTCTGAGATTCAGGGTAGACCATTTAGGACGGAGACTGTCTACGTCAACGGAGATGAAGTAGAAAGGGTCGAGAGCTTCAAGTTTTTAGATGTCCAGATTCACCAACAACCTGTCCTGGTCCCACCCACGCCGACACTATAGTTAAGAAAGCCCACCAATGCCTCTATTTTCTCAGAAGACTAAGGAAATTCAGCATGTCCGTTATGACTCTCACCAACATTTACAGATGTACCACAGAAAGCATTCTTTCTGGTTGTGTCACAGCTTGGTACGGGCTCCTGCTCTGCCCAAGACCGCAAGAAAATTACAAAAGGTCATGAATGTAGCCCAATCCATCACGGAAACCAGTCTCCCATCCATTGACTCTGTCTACACTTCCCACTGCCTCGGCAAAGAGCCAGCATAATTAAGGACCCCACACACCCCAGACATTCTCTCTTCCACCTTCTTCTATCGGGAAAAAGATACAAAAACCTGAGGTCACGTACCGACCGACTCAAGAACAGCTTCTTCCCTGCTTGAATGGACCTACCTTGCATTAAGTTGATCTTTCTCTACATCCTAGCTGTGAATGTAATGCTGCATTCTCTCATTTCCTTCTCTGTGAACTGTATTCTGCGCAAGAAACAATACTTTTCACTGTATGTTAATACATGTGACAATAATAAATCAAATCAAATCAAATTCAAATCAAATAATTTCTTCACCCAAAGAGTGGTGAGCCTGTGGAATTCATTCCCACGGGAAGTAGCTGATGCCAAAACATTGAATGCTGGATTTAGCACTCGGTGCGAATGGGATCAAAGGTTATGGGGAGAAAGAGGATTAGGCTATTGAGTTGGACAATCAGCCATGATTGTGATGAATGATGGAGCAGACTCGAAGGGCCAAATGGCCTCCTCCTGCTCCTACCTTCTATGTTTCTCTGTCTAATATAATTTGCTCCTTTGTTGGTTACAAAATGTGCAACTGTAAGAATCTGTATCAAAAATATTCTATATTCTACAAACTCCTCATCCAATAGGATGCTTGGTCTAGAATCTGATTTTTCCAGTTCGTGTAAGATTAAAAATAACATTACTTGGTACCATACCCCACAGCTGCCTGTCCGCTATACCTTGGTCAAAACCCCCCCAAAGAGACACAAGCGTGGACACATTGAAAATGGGCACAACCACGCGGTGCTACATTAAGCAAACCACATAAAGGGGTTATCCGTATGGAGAGTATAGCACATCCAGTTAATAAAGACAATGTCCATTGCAACCTTTCAGGTACCTCATTGAATGTTTTTAAGGCAACGATAGATAAATTTTTGAACAGTAGAGGAATTAAGGGTTATGGCGTGCGGGCGGTTAAGTGGAGCTGAGTCCACGCAAAAATCAGCCGTGATCTTATTGACCAGATGGCCTAACTCTTGCTCCTAGTTCTTATGTTCTTACAAACAGTAAAAGCAACAACTCACACGGTCAGAGTTAGATGCTGCATCTGAGTTTCAAGGAATGAAAATTGTTTCAATAAAATAATTTCAAGCTTATTCCTCCATTTATGAACTTTTTTTTTAAAAAAAGGGTGCGGTTGAATGGAAGCGTTAAGTGTTAAATGCAAGAGAAAAACTCAATTTTCAAAATGCAAGAATAAAGGATACATGTCTGGAAAGAAACAACTTTATTAATGATCTTAGACTAATCTCTTGAGCCTCATTTATATTCACAAGGTTAATCCCTGGTGAGATTTACCAATGCTGTCTAACTGCACTGTTACATATTTTGGTTCCATTACAAGATAAGCAAGATGAAAATAAATTGCGTTGCAAATATTTACACAGGGATACACGCAGAGTAATATAACTTACTAAACATTTCGCAACCTCGTAGGTTTAAACCACCTTGAGGTCCGATGTTAAGTGCCAAAAACCTCCGATCTCGCCCAGGCTGGAATTCTCCAGGGCCCCTACAGTGATTGTAGTTTTGGCTGGAACGCCAAATTCTGTGTTCTCGCTGGCAGCGGGAATGGGGGGATGAGTTCGGAGACTCATACCCATGAAAGCGTTACACGGCTGACTTGTACTGTCAAAATTCAGGATCACAAAAAGTAACTTTACAATGTGTTTAGACGACTGCTGCAACAAGATGTGAGACACAACTTCCCTATTCTAGGTAAAAAGTCAACTAAACAAAAATTCAATTTCATCTCTGCACCTCCCCTGAAGGAGTGAACATGTAATCAGTGCACAGCTCCAGACAGCAATAACCAATCTGAGATAGGAAATCCACCACCCAAGAGAAACAACAATTACATTTGTGAGTGCCTGCAGCGCTTTTCAATGCTAAACATTAATGTCACGATAATTATTATTTTGTTGCTGGTTTCTGTGCGGTCCATGTCTTGACAAGTTCTCTCAGCGAGCTTTTACGGTAGAGATCCGGGGGGAAGGGAGGTTTAATCTGCAACCAGGATTCCAAATAGGACAATAGAGAGGAAATGGTGGTGGTATCCCCCAAGGCTAACAGTTCCCACCACCAAACATCATGGCTTCACAGAGTAACAGAATAGACTGAGCTCCAGTTTGAACTGTTACTGAATAGTTTCTGAAACACTCACCCACATTCGCACCAATAATACCGACTTACACAAGGTAATGAAAGGAAAGTAGAGAGCAGGGGCAGTATGGTGGCACAGGGGCGGGTGGGGTAGAGGGAGGGCAAGGAAACAGGATGGCAAAGACAAACCTGTTAAACTGGCTGAATATTACTATTCGATCAATCGGTACCCCGCCGTGTTGAACACCACTTGGAGGAAGCACTGAGGGTGGCAAAGAGGCACGGAATGTATTCTGCTGGGGGACATCAACATTCATCACCAAGAGTAGCTCGGTAAAACCATAAAGTGGAGATGCCAGCGTTGGACTGGAGTAAACGCAGTAAAAAGTCTGACAACACCAGATTGAAGTCCAACCGATCTATTTAACAGTAAACTCACAAGCTTTCGGGGTCAAGTCTTAAAGACTTTAAGCCACTTTAGGACTTGAACAGCAGGTTAGGTGTAAAGACTCACATTCTAATCAGTAATCTCTAAACTGTCTGTGCTTTATATGCTCTGTCTGAGGCCAGAACTCTCCATTCACCTGACGAAGAGGGAAACCCCGAAAACTTGTGAGTTTACTATCAAATAAATCGGTTGGACTGAAACCTGGTGTTGTCAGACTTTTTACTCGGTAAAACCACCACAGACCAAGCTGGTCAGTCCTATAGGACATCACTGCTAGACTGGGACTGCTGCAGGTGCCGAGGGAACCAACAATACTTGACTTCATCCTCACCAACCTGCTTATTGCAGGCACATTTGTCCATGACAGTAAGAGTGACTGCTACACAGCTCTTGTGGAGATAAAGACCAGTCTTCACATTTAACAAAGCCAATGGGTAGCACAGTGGGTTAGCACTGCTGCTTCACAGCTCCAGGCTCCTGGGTTCGATTCCCGGCTCGGGTCACTGTGTGTGTGGAGTTTGCACATTCTCCTCGTGTCTGCTTGGGTTCGCTCCGGTTTCCTCCCACAGTCCAAAGATGTGCGCGCTATGTTGATTGGCCATGCTAATAAATTGCTCCTTAGTGTCCCAAAATTAGTGGGTATAATAGGTAGGGATATGGGGGTAGGGCCTGGGTGGGATTGTGTTCAGTGCAGACTTGATGGGCTGAAGGGCCTCTCTCTGCACTGTAGGGTTCTATCTATCTATCTAAATTGCCCCTTATTGTCAGGGAGATTAGCAGGGTAACTATGTAGGGTTATGGGGATAGGGCCTGGGTGGGATTGTGGTTGGTACAGACTTGATGGGCTGAATGGCCTCTTCCTGCACTGTAGGGAGTCTATGACTCTAAGTACTTTGTTCTTTGTTGACCACCCTCCAACATGTGTGGCACTATCACAGTGCTAAACAGGAAAAACCTCAACATATCCAGCAACTATAAGGCACTGTCCATCAGCATGTCCATCACATCAATCAGCAGCAGCAGAATTGTACTCCAGCACAATCTGCAACTTCATGGCCCAGAATATCCCCCATTCTACCATTACCATCAAACCAAGGGATCAACCCTGATGCAACGGAGAGGTCAGGAGGTCATGCCAGGAACACACCAGGCATATCTAAAAATGAGGTGGTACCTGGTGAAACAACAACACAGGTCCATTTGTGTGTCAAACAGCATAAGCAGCAAGTAATCGATAATAATCAATTCCACAACCAAAGGATCAGATCGAAGCCCTGCAGTCCTGTCACATCCAGCCATGAATGGTGGTGGACAACTAAACAACTCACTGAAGGAGCAGGCTCCACAAATACCCCCATCCTTAATGATGGAGGACTCCAGCACTTAAGTATTTGCACCAATCTTCAGACAGAAGTTCAAGTGTGTGATCCATCTCAGCCTCCTCCAGTGGTCCCCAGCATCTCAGCTGTCAATCTTCAGCTAATTCGATTCACTCCATGTGATCTCAAGAAACAGCTAAAGGCACTGGATACCGCAAAGGCAATGAGTCCTGACAATACCACTGAATAATACTGATCTATGTTTCACCTGGCCAAGCTCTTCCAGTTACAACACTGGCATCTACCCGGCATTGTGGAGAATTGCCCGGGAATGTCCTGTACACAAGAAACAGGACAATTCCAACCTGGCTAATTACCACCCCATCAGTCTACTCTCAATCATCACCTGCTCAGTGACGCCCACTTTGGGTCTGCCCCGGGTCACTCAGCTCCCAACCTCATTACAGCCTTGGTTCAAACACGGACAAAAGAGTTGAACTCCAGAGGTGAGAGTGACAGCCCTTCACATCAAGGCAGCATTCGACTGAGTGTGACATCAAGAAGCCGTGGCGAAACTGGAATCAACTGGAATCAGGAGGCAAACTCTCCGCTGGTTGGACTCATACCTGGTTCAGAGGAAGATGGCTGTGGAAGGAGGATTGGAGGTCATGGTGATCTGACCAGTCCACTCATCCAACATGCAGACTTCACTTTCGTCCACACAGGTTGTGAACAACTCTGCAGAGGAGATTTACAAGGATGTTGCCTGGACTGGGAGGCATGCCTTAGGCTGAGGGAGCTGGGACTCTTCTCCCTGGAGAGACGAAGGTTCAGAGGCGACCTGATAGAAGTTTATAAAATGTTGAGAGGAATGGATAGGGTGGACTCTCAGAGGCTATTTCCCAGGGCTGAAATGGTTGCTATGAGAGGACACAGATTTAAGTTGCTGGGGAGCGGGTACAGAGGAGATGTTAGGGGTAAGTTTTTCACTCAGAGGGTGGTGAGTGAATGGAATCGGCTGCCGTCGGTGGTGGTGGAGGCGAACTCGCTGGGGTCTTTTAAAAGACTTCTGGATGAGTATGTGGGGTTTAATGGCATTGGGAGTAACAGATAGTTCCATGGCTTGGTAGGTATAGATGTAATCAGCGCAACTTGTGGGCCGAAGGGCCTATTTGTGCCGTGGTGTTCAAATCTGTTACACAATCACAAAGTTCTCCTCCACCACTGTCTCCTCACTCCCTTTACCCAACCTCACTCATGGTCACATCCTCCTGACCCTCTTCACACACTGGAAGAGGTGTGACTGCCTTCTGGATCAAAGGGTCCAGATATTTACCCCCTCCCCTGTGAATCTGGGGGTAACTCTGTGACTAACAGTTTGTCTCTCAGACCCCCCCTGGATTGAGCTGGAGTTGGAACTGGCGGAGGAGCCAGGCAATGATGTGATTGTGTCCCCAGGCTGTAGACTCTCAGACAGGTTCAGGGGGAGCTGGGTCTGAGTGGCTGCACTTTAATGGAGAGAATCTCAGTCTGTTCCTGTCCCAGTGAGAGTGGCCCGGGTTTTAACACTGCCTGAATGATTAAACTCTCTATTCGTTGCTTTCACCTTTGTTCTTTACTAAACTCTTGCGCAACTTCGCCGATTGGGGGACCGTCTCTGAACTTCCGCATCGATGGAGAGTTTCAGTGAGCGGCGGCTGGAGGTGAAACGATTGCAGTTTGTTCCCTGCCCCTGAGACAGACTCCGGGCACTTGTACCAGTTAATGGCCATGGACCCACTCCCCCGGGGCTGGAGGGCTCTCCTCCCCCTCCTGCTGCTGGCTTTGCCGCTGATGGGGGTGGCAGGTAAGTGAGGGTCTCCGCACTGACTGCCCCACAGGGTGGGCTGGGGGGGGGAGACGGCAGATCAGCAAAGAGTGCATCCCATTCCACACAGCTCGGAGCTGGCATTGCAAACCCCACTCCCAGTCCCTCCATTCATTGTCTGGCATAGAACAGAAGTAAAAAGTCTGACAACACCAGGTTTTAGTCCAACCCATTTATTTGATAATATTCTCACAAGCTTTCGAGGGGGCTGCCTCTTCGTCAGGTGAATGGAGAGTTCTGGCCTCGGACAGAGCATATAAAGCACAGACAGTTTAGAGAAAACTGATTAGAATGCGAATCTTTACACCTAACCTGCTGTTCAAGTCTTAAAGTGGCTGATAATGTGAGTGGAAGGAGCACTGATCACAGGTTAAAGAACATAAGAAATAGGAGCAGGAGTAGGCCATCTATCTGGCCCTTCGAGCCTGCCCCGCCATTCAATAAGATCATGGCTGATCTGTCGTGGCTCAGTTCCACCTTCCCGCCCTCTCCCCATAACCCTTAATCCCTTCTCTTATCAAAAACCCATCAACCCGCTTCTTAAAAATATTTAGCGAGGCAGCCTCCACCACTTCAACGGGCAGAGAATTCCAGAGATTCATCACCCTTTGAGTGAAGAAGTTCCTCCTCAACTCCGATCTAAACTGCACACCCCCCCCCCTGCCTTATCTCGAGGCTGTGCCCTCTAGTCCTGCTGTCCTTTCTAAGTGGGAAGAATCTCTCCACCTCTACCCTAACCATCCCCTTCATTATCTTGTAAGTCTCTATGAGATCCCCACTGGCCTCACTGTGTGCTGTAATGAGAATATTCATGATGATGTGACTATGAGATCATTAACTTACCTCAGGATTAATTTTATTGCCAATGCTGCAATCTGTTTCTGACCTGTGTACGCTTCTTGAAGAGTTGGAATCTGAGATTGTGATAATGGCTTTGATCTTATCAGCATTACTGTTTGGAATGTTACAATTGTGCTCTTCTCTGAAAGTCTCCTCGCTGTTGAAAAATGCTGACACCATGTTACCCTTTGGCCCGTTTCTTATTTTATATTCTTTCGTGGGTCATGGATGGCCAGAATTCTCCATTCACCTGACGAAGAGGGTAACCTCGAAAGCTTGCTTGCTTGTGAGAATATTATCAAATAAATCAGTTGGACTAAAACCTGGTGTTGTCAGACTTTTTACTGTGTTTACGCCAGTCCAACGCCGGCATACCCACATCATTGTCACTGGCTGGCCAGCATTTATTGCCCATCCATAGTTGCCCTTGAGAAGGTGGTGGTGAGCTGCCTTCTGTAACCGCAGCAGTCCACAATGCCACTGGGGAGAGAATTCCAGTTCTTACTATAAAATGCAGAGTCAGTTTCCACTTGGGCTTTATCCAAGTTACTGTGTCTCTGTTCAAAGGGCAAAGTTCATTATTGCAGAACTCACAAACACAACAAAACAGTTACAAATACTGGAAAACTGAAATGACAATTGAAAAAGGAAGACACTCAACACTTGGGATTAGAAAAGGCCGGTTCTGGTGATGTCAGTGTATTTCAGGATGTTTTGTGTTAATCAGAATGAGGGTTTGGAGATGAACATCAAAGTTTGGAAAAGCAGAGGGAGGGAGAGAAGATGAGAAAAAGTATAATTTATAGAGTCTTTAGCGACCTCAAGACATCACAAAGCATTTTACACGCAAGTTAGATCAAGTCCAGTTACTATTGTAGGAAATGCAGCAGTCAGTTATAGTGAAGAAAGCCCAACAATGCCTCTACTTTCTCAGGAAGCCAAAGAAAAGCAGCACGTCCACCATGATTCCCACCAACTTTTACAGATGCCCCATAGAAAGCATTCTTTCTGGTTGTATCACAGCTTGGTCTGGCCTCCTGCTCTCCCCAAGACCACAACAAACTACAAAGGGTTGTGAATGTAGCCCAGTCCATCACACAAACCAGCCTCCCATCCACTGACTCTGTCTACACTTCCCGCTGCCTCGGAAAAGCAGCCAGTATAATCAAGGACCCCACGCACCCCGGACATTCTCTCTTCTACCTTCTTCCAGAGGAAAAAAATACAAAAGTCTGAAAGCGCATACCAGCTGACTCAAGAATAGCTTCTTCTCAGCTGTTATCAGATTTTTGAATGGCCCTAGTGTTATCTTTCTTACACCATATCTGTATTTGCATCACTATGTTCTGCATCCTCTCCTTTCCTTCTCTACGTAAGGTATGTTTTGTCTGTACAGTGCCCTTCTTCACCCAAAAGGTTGTGAATCTGTGGAATTCCCTGCCCAGTGAAGCAGTTGAGGCTCCCTCATTGAATGTTTTAAGGCAAGGATAGAGACATTTTTGAACAGTAAAGGAATTGAGGGTTATGGTGAGCGGGTGGGTAAGTGGAGCTGAGTCCGTGAAAACATCAGCCATGATCTTATTGAATGGAGGAGCAGGCTCGAGGGGTCAGATGGCCGACTCCTGCTCTTAGTTCTTATGTCCAAGAAACAATACTTTTCACTGTATCCCAATACATATGACAATAATAAACCAAATCAAAATCAAATCAATCTGCAAATAGCAAGTTCCCACATAAATTTTCTTTTTAATTTGTTCAGGGGATGAGGTTTTCTCTGATTGGGTCAGCATTTATTGCTCATCGCTAATTGCCCTTGAACTAAGTGTATTTCAGAGGATATTTAAGAATCAACCACATTGCTATGGATCTGGAGTCACATGTAGGTCAGACCAGATAAGGACAATCAACAATGGTTTCCTGGTTATCATTAGACTTTTAATTCCAGATTTCTATTGAATTCAAATATTGTCTCCTGACCACCTGACCAGGTCATCTATTTTTGTGCTGTTCAATGAGGGATAACTATTTTCCAGGACTCCAGGAGAATTCTCCTGCTATCTTTGAAATAGTTGTCCTCAGATCTTTCACATACACCTGATGTGGGCAGGCAGGATCTGGGTTTGGCATCGCATCTGGAAGATGGCACCTCTGGCAGTGCCACACTCCTGCACTGGTCTATCAACCTATTTTGTGTGCTCTAGTCTCTGAAATGGGATTTTGGACCCACAATATTTGGACACAGAGAGACTAATACAGGCCAGTGAGCAACGAGCCGAGAAAGGAAAGTGGTTGAGAAACTGAAATCTGTGCCAGTGACGTATCATTTTACTTTCAGAAAGCAATGAAGAGCCTCCAATCGTGGTCACAAAGTATGGGATGCTGGAGGGGAAGAGGGTGTCTGTGAAACAGACTGATAAACCCATCTACAGCTATTTCTCCATCCCATTTGCAAAGCCACCAGTCGGTCCCTTGAGGTTCCGTGCACCCCAACCTGCAGAGGCATGGACTGGAATTAGACAAGCAACCAAACTACAAGCTGGGTAAGAATGGGTTTATGAGCAATGCTTGACATCATTCCTGGATGATTATCATGTGATTTCCTGCCTTCAACTGCTCCCCTCCCACATGCTTCCCATTGGTCATTTGACACATTTGTCCTCCTGACATCCAGGCAATCAGAAAATGAACAGCATTTTCGTTGCCCAATGGGTTGATTCCTGGTTGTCTACTAAATAGTCTTTATTCTCTAATAATGTTACAACTAAGAGATTCATGGAATCCATATTGTAGGAGGGATGTGAGAGCACTGAAAAGGGTGCAGAGGAGATTTACCAGGGTGTTACCTGGTCTGGAGAGTTTTAGTTATGAAGAGAGATTGGATGCACTGGGATTGTTTTCCTTGTAAGAAGTCTGACAACCCCAGGTTTAAGTCCAACCGATTTATTTGATAGTAAACTCGCCTTGGAACAGAGAAGATACGAATGAGATATATAAAATTATGAGGAGCTTAGACAGAGTAGACAGGAAGAACTATTTCCCTTTGGTGGCGGGTTCATCCACCAGGAGCCATAGATTTTAGGTAAGGAGCCGGAGCTTGAGAGGGGATGTAAAAGGGAATACTTTTTCATACAGAGGACGATGGGAGACTGGAACTGTCTGCCTGAAGGCAGGTCTGCCTGGGGGAGGTAGAGACAGAATTGTTGAGCAGAAAATGATGGCCAAGTTCCACGCGCATGAAAATGGCCTCAATCGGGATCTTGGATTCATGTCAGACTGCATGTAACCCTCACCATTTGGTCTGAGCTTGCAAAATCCAACTGACTGTCCTGGCTTGAGACAATTCACACCTCTTTAACTTGTGATTATCCCTCTCTCCATTCACATTGTCTGTACCTGTAAAGACTTGATTAGAACATAAGAACATAAGAAATAGGAGCAGGAGTAGGCCATCTGGCCCTTCGAGCCTGCCCCGCCATTCAATAAGATCATGGCTGATCTGTCGTGGCTCAGTTCCACCTTCCCGCCCTCTCCCCATAACCCTTAATCCCTTCTCTTATCAAAAACCCATCAACCCGCGTCTTAAAAATATTTAGCGAGGCAGCCTCCACCACTTCAACGGGCAGAGAATTCCAGAGATTCACCACCCTTTGAGTGAAGAAGTTCCTCCTCAACTCCGTTCTAAACCGCCCCCCTTTTATCTTGAGGCTGTGCCTCCTAGTCCTACTGTCTTTTTTGAGCGGGAAGAGTCTCTCCACCTCTATCCTATCCATCCCATTCATCATCTTATACGTCTCAATGAAATCTCCCCTCATTCTTCTAAACTCTAACGAGTACAAGCCCAGTTTATTCAGCCTCTCCTCATAGCTCAAACCCCTCAACTCCGGTATCAGCCTAGTAAACCTCCTCTGCACTCCCTCCAAGGCCAAAATATCTTTGCGCAGGTGCAGCGCCCAAAACTGCACACAGTACTCCAGCTGCGGCCTCACCAATGCCCTATACAGCTGCAGCAAGACCTCCCTACTTTTATATTCAATCCCCTTCGCTATGAAGGCCAGCATCCCATTCGCCTTCCTGACCACCTGCTGCACCTGCAAGCTGGGTTTTTGCGACTCATGCACAAGGACCCCGAGGTCCCTCTGCACCGTCGCCTGCTGCAGTTTTTCGCCCCGTAAGTAATAGTCCTTCCTACCATTCTTCCTACCAAAGTGGACCACCTCACACTTGCCAACATTAAATTCCATTTGCCATTTCCTGGCCCATTCGCCCAGCCTATCTAGATCCTTCTGCAGACTCTCCATTAGCTGAAAAGACTTCCATTTCAACCATTATCTTGCAATTGTGTCTCTGTCTTATTTTGCCATGTTTGTGAAACCAGCTCTCTACTCACCCGATGAAGGAGCAGCACTCCAAAAGCTTGTGATTCCAAATAAACTTGTTGGACTTTAACCTGGCATTGTGAGACTTCTTACTATGCCCATGCCAATCCAACACCGGCATCTCCACATCAAAGCTCTAGAGGATTATAATCCTAACCGACTTAGTCTCTCCTCATATGACAGACCTGCCATCCCAGGAATCAGCCTGGTAAACCTTTACTGGACTCCCTCTATGGCAAGGAGATCCTTCCTTAGATAAGGACACCAAAACTGCACATAATACTCCAGGTGTGGCCTTACCAACGTTGTGTATAATTGCAGCAAAACATCCCTATCCCTATACTCAAATTCTCTCGCTATGAAGGCCAACATACCATTTGCTTTTTACTGCCTGCTGTACCTGCACGCTTACTTTCAGCGATTGATGCACAAGGACTCCAAGGTCTCACTGAGTATCCACCTCTCTCAATTTACACCCATTCAAGAGCTAATCTGTCTTCCTATTATTGCTACCATTTATCCACATTACACTGCACTTACTGTCTCATGTTTCAGAATGTACTTCCATCAAATCTGTTTGACTCTTTCCCAGGTGCCTACAAGATACAAGTTCATTGAAGGCTTTCATGGACATGGTTAAATTAGAGCTTTATTCCTTAACATACAGAGAGGATTGCTTGTACTTGAATGTGCACACACCCGTTAGACCAAAGGACGCAAAGACAAAACTTCCTGTAAGTAACCTGTTGGTTTTTACTGTTCTGGACCAATGAGGAACAATCATGGATTTGTCAAGGGCAGGTCGTGCCTTACGAGCCTAGTTGAGTTCTTCGATAATGTGACTGAACACATTGACGAAGGAAGTGCCGTGGACGTAGTGTACATGGACTTCAGCAAGGCTTTTGATAAGGTCCCCCATGCAAGACTTCTTGAGAAGGTGAGAGGGCATGGGATCCAAGGGCCTTTGGCCTTGTGGATCCAGAACTGGCTTGCCTGCAGAAGGCAGAGAGTGGTTGTGGATGGGTCTTTTTCGGAATGGAGGTCAGTCACCAGTGGGGTGCCCCAGGGATCTGTTCTGGGACCCTTGCTGTTTGTCATTTTCATAAATGACCTGGATGAGGAAGTGGAGGGATGGGTTAGCAAGTTCGCTGATGACACGAAGGTCGGCGGTGTTGTGGATGGTCTGGAAGGATGTCAAAAGTTGCAGCAGGATATAGATAGGATGCAGGAATGGGCGGAGAAGTGGCAGATGGACTTCAACGCGGATAAATGTGTAGTCGTCCATTTCGGCAGAACCAACGGGATGAACGAGTACACTATCAAGGGCAGGAGTCTTAGTAGCGTTGAAGAGCAGAAGGATCTCGGGGTCCGGGTCCACAGGACTCTTAAATCGGCCTCGCAGGTGGAGGAGGTGGTCAAGAAGGCGTATGGTGTACTGGCCTTCATTAATCGAGGGATTGAGTTTAGGAGTCGGGAGGTAATGCTGCAACTTTACAGGACCCTCGTCAGGCCTCATTTGGAGTACTGTGCGCAGTTCTGGTCGCCTCACTATAGGAAAGATGTAGAAGCTATTGAAAGGGTGCAGAGGAGATTTACAAGGATGTTGCCTGGACTGGGAGGCATGCCTTATGAAGATAGATTGAGGGAGCTGGGACTCTTTTCCCTGGAGAGGCGAAGGTTGAGAGGCGACCTGATAGAAGTTTATAAAATGTTGAGAGGAATAGATAGGGTGGACTCTCAGAGGCTATTTCCCCGGGTTGAAATGGTCGCTACGAGAGGACACAGATTTAAGGTGCGGGGAGGGAAGTACAGAGGTGATGTTAGGGGTAAGTTTTTCACTCAGAGGGTGGTGAGTGAATGGAATCGGCTGCCGTCATCGGTGGTGGAGGCGAACTCGCTGGGATCTTTTAAAAGACTTCTGGATGAGTATATGGGGTTTAATGGGATTGGGGGTTATAGATAGGTCTATAGATTGGTGGGGTTGATATGATCGGCGCAACTCGAGGGCCGAAGGGCCTGTTTGTGCTGTAATGTTCTATGTTCTATGTTCTATCACAGGCCAACAACATGGGCCTTTCGATTAGAGATTCTCTGCTACCTTGTGACATGCACTGCAGGAATAGAGAGTGATGGTCACTGCACACACAGAGCTCCTCATTGTGGGCTAGCTGTGGTTGGTTTCAATGTCATTCCATTTCCATTAGGAAGGAGAAATCTGCCGGCATTTCCACTCCTTGAGGCTATAGTGTGAGCCATGGCTGAGTGGGCCACCTCTTTGCTTCTTTGTCAGATGAAGTTTTTCATCTTGTACTCATCAGGATAAAGACAGGAATGCCAAATTGCAAACAGTCATGACAATTCATCCAATAGACAATAAAGGGGTTGAGTAATTGGCCAATGGCGAAAACAACAGGGAGCTATTGGCTCCCCAAGCTCCCCTATAATTCAGAAAAAGATGCGAGGTTTGAATATATTTCTTCCCCTATATTGACTGGGACTCACATAGTGTTAGAGGGGTGAATGGGGCAGAGTTTGTAAGGAGCATCCAGGACGATTTCTTGAAACAGTATGTAGATAGTCCAACTAGGGAAAGGGCCATACTGGACCTGGTATTGGGGAATGAGCCCGGCCAGGTGGTCAAAGTTTTACTAGGGGAGCAGTTCGGGAACAGTGACCACAATTCAGTAAGCGTTAAGGTACTGATGGATAAAGATAAGTGTAGTCCTCAAGTTAAGCTGCTAAACTGGGGGGAAGGTTAATTACAATAATATGAGGCAGGAACTGAAGAATGTAGATTGGGGGCAGATGTTTGAGGGCAAATCAACATCTGGCATGTGGGAGGCTTTCAAGTGTAAGTTGATAGGGATTCAGGACATTCCCGTAAGGATGAAGGATAAGTGTGGCAAGTTTCGGGAACCTTGGATAACAAGAGATAATGTGAGCCTAGTCAAAGAGAAAAAGGAAGCATTTGTCAAAGATAGGAGGCTGAGAATATGCAAAGCAAGTGTGGAATACAAGGAAAGTAGAAAGAAACTTAAGCAAGGGCTAAGGAGGGCTCAAAGAGATCACGAAAAGTTATTGGCCAGAAGGATTAAGGAAAATCCCAAGACTTTATATATATATATATATAAAGAGCAAGAGCGTAGCCAGGGAGAGGGTTGGCCCACTCAAGGACAAGGGAGGAAATCTATGCGTGGAGCCAGAGGAAATGGGTGAGGTATTAAACGAGTACTTTGCATCAATATTTACCAGAGAGAAGGACTTGGTGAATGATCCGAGCACAATACTTGTAGCCTTGTAGTGCAGTGTTCTGGTCTCTGATCTGTGTGGCTTAGTAAACAGTCCTTAAAGTCCTACTGGCTGTATATTCCAGAGGAATTCAATAAATCCGTGCCTGCAGTAGACAACTCACCTGAACCACTTCCTCTCCACATTGATTTAAAGGTGGGAAAGGTATAAAGGAGTCAGTCCTCAGCCCATTCACCCAGATCCCAGACAGCTATCCGGATTCTGACCACATCCCATTTCATCCATCAGGTTATGGTCTGGATCCATGGTGGTGGATTCCAGATAGGAGACTCATATATCTATAATGGAGCTCCACTTGCAGCTTACGAGGATGTGGTGGTGGTGGTAATCCAGTATCGATTGGGAATTCTGGGATTCCTCAGGTAAGTGAAAATATAGAAACATAAAAATACTGTGTCCTTGCCAATCGGAAAACAAGCTCTTCCATCTCATCCCACTTGCCAGCTCTTGGTTTGTAGCTTTAGAACATAGAACATAGAACATTACAGCGCAGAACAGGCCCTTCGGCCCACAATGTTGCGCCGACCAGTTAAAAAACAATGACCCATTAGCCTAAACCAATCCCTTTCCATCCATAAACCTATCCACAGATCTCTTAAACGCCCCCAAACTAGGCGCATTTACAACTGCAGCTGGCAGGGCATTCCAGTCCCTCACCACCCTCTGGGTAAAGAACCTACCCCTGACATCCGTCTTATAACTACCCCCCCCTTAATTTAAAGCCATGCCCCTTCGTGCTAGCTTTCTCCATCCGAGGAAAAAGACTATCACTATCAACCCTGTCTAAACCTCTAATCATCTTATATGTTTCAATAAGATCCCCTCTTATCCGCCTTCTTTCAAGCGAAAACAACCCCAAATCTCTCAGTCTCTCCTCATAGGACCTCCCCTCCATACCAGGCAACATCCTGGTAAACCTCCTCTGCACCCTCTCCAAAGCCTCCACATCCTTCCTGTAATGTGGGGACCAGAACTGCACACAGTACTCCAAGTGCGGCCGCACCAGAGTTGTGTACAGTTGCAACATGACGCTGCGACTCCTAAATTCAATCCCCCTACCAATAAACGCCAAGACACCGTATGCCTTCTTAACAACCTTATCTACTTGATTCCCAACTTTCAGGGATCTATGTACACATACACCTAGATCCCTCTGTTCATCCACACTATTCAAAGTCCCCCCGTTAGCCCTATACTCAACACATCTGTTATTCCTACCAAAGTGAATTACCTCACACTTCTCCGCATTAAACTCAATCCGCCACCTCTCGGCCCAGCTCTGCAACCTGTCCAAGTCTTCCTGCAAACTATGACACCCTTCCTCACTATCTACCACACCTCCGACTTTGGTGTCATCAGCAAATTTACTAATCCACCCAACTATACCCTCATCCAGATCATTAATAAAAATTACAAACAGCAGTGGCCCCAAAACAGATCCCTGAGGCACACCACTCGTAACCGAACTCCATGACGAATATTTACCATTAACCACCACCCTCTGTCTCCTATCTGCTAGCTAATTCCTGATCCAATTTCCTAGATTACCCTCAATCCCATACATCTGCATTTTCTGCAGAAGCCTACCATGGTGAACCTTATCAAACGCCTTACTAAAATCCATATACACCACATCAACTGCCTTACCCCTATCCACCTCTTTGGTCACTTTCTCAAAAAACTCAATAAGGTTAGTAAGGCATGACCTACCCGCTACAAAACCATGCTGACTGTCTCTAATCAATTCATTACTCTCCAAATAATTATAAATCCTATCCCTAATAATAATTTTTTCTAAAACAGTTACGCTACTTTAAACATTTCCAAGCATCAGACAACAGGTTCCAGACCCCCACTGGGTGAAATAAGTTCTCCTCAACACCCCTTTAATCCAGCAGTTCATCATCTGAACTCTTTGCCTCCTGGTTAGCAAGAATAATCCAGGGAATTACAGGCCGGTGAGCCTTACATCAGCGAAAGGGAAATTATTGGAGAGGCCTTCATTAATCGAGGGATTGAGTTTAGGAGTCGGGAGGTAATGCTGCAACTTTACAGGACCCTCGTCAGGCCTCATTTGGAGTACTGTGCGCAGTTCTGGTCGCCTCACTATAGGAAAGACGTAGAAGCTATTGAAAGGGTGCAGAGGAGATTTACAAGGATGTTGCCTGGACTGGGAGGCATGCCTTATGAAGATAGGTTGAGGGAGCTGGGACTCTTTTCCCTGGAGAGGCGAAGGTTGAGAGGCGACCTGATAGAAGTTTATAAAATGTTGAGAGGAATAGATAGGGTGGACTCTCAGAGGCTATTTCCCCGGGTTGAAATGGTTGCTACGAGAGGACACAGATTTAAGGTGCGGGGAGGGAAGTACAGAGGTGATGTTAGGGGTAAGTTTTTCACTCAGAGGGTAGTGAGTGATTGGAATCGGCTGCCGTCGTCGGTGGTGGAGGCGAACTCGCTGGGGTCTTTTAAAAGACTTCTGGATGAGTATATGGGGTTTAATGGGATTGGGGGTTATAGATAGGTCTATAGATTGGTGGGGTTGATGCGATCGGCACAACTCGAGGGCCGAAGGGCCTGTTTGTGCTGTAATGTTCTATGTTCTATGTTCTCTATTGTTCGAGACAGGATTTATTCCCACTTGGAACTAAGTGGACGTATTAATGAGAGGCAACATGGTTTTGTGAAGGGGAGGTCGTGTCTCACAAAATTGATTGAGTTTTTTGAAAAAGTGGCAAAGATGATTGATGAGGGTAGGGCAGTGGATGTTGTCTACATGGACTTCAGTAAGGCCTTTGACAAGGTCCCTCATGGCAGACTGGTGCAGAAGATGAAGTCACATGGGATCAGACATGAGCTGGCAAGGTGGGTACAAAACTGGATGAATCATAGAAGACAGAGAGTAGCAGTGGAAGGGTGTGTTTCTGAATGGAGGGCTGTGACAAGTGGCATTCCTCATTAATCTTTGCCTCCTGCGCTAAAGGAAATCCACTCGATTCAGATCCCTCCAGGTTCAGTTGTCATGCCCCAAGAGGGCGTTGACAAAGACTTAATTGGATTGGTCGATGTTGAGTTTTAGCAAAATGCTGCAGTGGTTTGCCGTTTCCTTCTGGAGAATGGGAGAATTTCCTTGGTAGGCACAGCCAGTTTTCCCCCTCAGGCACATTGCAATTACAGACCGGTTAGCCTAACATCAATCGGAGGGAGAATGCTGGAGTTTCTTATAAAGGATGTGATAAAAGGACACTTAAAAAATACCAACAGGATTAGACAAAGTCAACATGGATTTAAGAAAGGGAAATAATGCTTGCCAAAACCATTGGAGTCTTTTTGAGGGTGTAATAAGATCAATAGGATTATGGCTGACTTTTCATGGACTCAGCTCCACTTACCCACTCGCTCACCGTAACCCTGTTCAAAAATGTATCTATCCTTGCCTTAAGAACATTCAATGAGGGAGCCTCAACTGCTTCACTGGGCAGGGAATTCCACAGATTCACAAACCCTTGTGTGAAGAAGTTCCTCCTAAATCTGCTCCCCCTTATTTTGAGGCTATGCCCCCTAGTTCTAGTTCCACCCACCAGTGGGAACAACCTCCCTGCTTCTATCTTATCTATTCCCTTCATAATCTTATATGTTTCTATAAGATCTCCCCTCATTCTCTGAATTCCGATGAGTATAGACCCAGTCTACTCAGTCTCTCCCCATAAGCCAACTCTCTCAACTCCAGAATCAACCTAGTGAATCTCCTCTGAACCCCCTCCGGTGCCAGTATATCCTTTCTCAAGTAAGGAGACCAAAACTGTACACAGTACTCCAGGTGTGGCCTCACCAGCACCTTATACAGCTGCAACATAACCTCACTGTTTTTAAACTCCATCCCTCTCGCAATGAAGGACAAAATTCCATTTGCCTTCTTAATTACCTGCTGTACCTGCAAACCAACTCCTTGAGATTCCTGCACAAGGTCCCTCTGCACAGCAGCATGCTGCAATTTTTTACCATTTAAATAATGTTCCATTTTGCTGTTATTCCGACCATAATGGATGACCTCACATTTACCAACATTTTACTCCGTCTGCCAGACCCTAGGCTACCCACTCAGACTGTCTGTATCCCTTTGTAGACTTTCAGCATCCTCTGCATACTTTGCTCTGCCACCCATCTTAGTGCCATCTGCAAGTTTTGACTCACTATATTTGGTCCCCAACTCCAAATCATCTACGTAAATCATAAACAATTGCTGTCCCCACCCTGATCCCTCAGGCACACCACTAGTCACTGATCGCCAACCAGAAAAACACCCATTTATCCCCACTGTTTGCTTTCTGTTAGTTAACCAATCCTCTCTCCATGCCAATTACATTACCCGTAATACTGTGCACCTTTATTTCTTTAGCATGCTGAGAAAGTAGAGGCATTGGTGGGCTTTCTTAACTGTAGTGTTGGCCTGGGGGGCATCAGGACAGATTGCTGGTGATCTGGACACCTAGAAACTTAGGTGAATACATGGGGTTATGGGCATAGGGAGTGGGTGAGATTGTTGTCGGTGCAGGCTCGATGGGCTGAATGGCCTCCTTCTGCACTGTACGGATTCTATGACTGTAATTTGAGCTCGCCCAATCTTACTTCGTAGATCAAGTTCTCCATCCTTGGCAACATAAGAAATAACAGCAGCAGTGGACCAATCAGCCCCTCGATTCTGCCCTGCCATTTGATACAATCATGGCTGATTTTCTCCCTGAACTCCACTTACCCGCGTGTTCCCCATTTCTACTGATTCACTGAGAGACAAACAAAACCCGTCAATCTCAGCCTTAAATATATTCAACAATGGAACATTCACAACTCCATGGGGCAGAGAATTCCAGAGGTTCACAACTCTCTGAGTGAACCTCTCATCTCAGTCCTAAAAGATTGGCCCTGAGGTTGTGTCCCTGTGTTTCCGACCCCCCTGGTAGAGGAAACAGTCTCTCAGCTTCCTCCCCTTGTTGCTCCCACACTCAACTATTCCAGGGAGCTCCTGACTGATCTCCGAGCAGGCACCCTCTGTCAATGTTAGCTGATCCGATACCCTGCTGCATGCTTGTAACCTCCTCTGACCTTGTGTAAAGTTGTTTAATACGCTGGCACATTTCCCTATGTTAATGACGCTGAGTATATGGGAGCTGTTGATGCTACAGGTCTGACCCAGTAATGTCCACTTGTCATTCTACCTTCAGCACAGGGGATGAGCACCTCCCAGGAAACCTGGGCTTTCTGGATCAGGTTGCAGCACTGAAGTGGGTTCAAGAAAACATTGAGAACTTTGGAGGTGATCCAGGCTCTGTGACCATATTTGGAGAATCAGCTGGTTCAGTTAGTGTCGCGATGCACGTACGTTGTTGGTCTTTTATTTCCGACATTCTCTCTCGTGGCTTCAAAGTGTTGAGATGTCGATGCATTGATGTTAACCCAAATGTCCATTGGTCACCGTCAAGGTAAAGACAAAGGAGCAACGGTGGGCATTTGGTCATCGTCTGCGAGGAGTTTGCACATTCTCCCCATGTCTGCATGGGATTCCTCCGGGTGCTCCAGTTTCCTCCCACAGTCCAAAGATGTGTAGGTTTAGTGGGTTAGCAAAATAAGTACATGGGATTGCAGGCTAGGGCTTGGAAGGGATGCTCTGCCAGAGCTGGTGCACACTCGATGGGTCGAATGGCCTCCTCCTGCACTGTAGGGATTCTGTGATTTCTGATCATCATGGGAGAATTTAAAGCCACAGGTTTCTAATTGTGAGAGAAAAAGGCTCTTCCGCCCCGTTGATTGACATGAGCCTCTTCCTGGTCTCAGTATATCCTTCATTCATTTTGCCATCATGTTTGCCATTGAAAGTATTTATTCTGTGCCTCTCGCCCACTCCTTCTGATGGTGGGTTCCACATCCTCACCACTCTGAGTTAAAGACACTTCCCCCAAACTCCCTACTGGGATTATTAATGACCAGATTTAAGCCAGGATACAGAGATGAAGTTAGAAAAATCAATCTGTCGGAATTGAAAAAGATCCGCAGCTGGAGTACTGTGTGCAGTTTTGGGCGCCGCACCTGCGCAAGGATATTTTGGCCCTGGAGGGAGTGCAGAGAAGGTTTACTAGGCTGATACCAGAGTTGAGGGGATTGAGCTATGAGGAGAGGCTGAATAAACTGGGCTTGTACTCGTTAGAGTTTAGAAGAATGAGGGGAGATCTCATTGAGACGTATAAGATGATGAATGGGATGGATAGGATAGAGGTGGAGAGACTCTTCCCGCTCAGAAAGGACAGTAGGACTAGGGGGCACAGCCTCAAGATAAAGGGGGGGCGTTTTAGAACGGAGTTGAGGATGAACTTCTTCACTCAAAGGGTGGTGAATCTCTGGAATTCTCTGCCCGTTGAAGTGGTGGAGGCTGCCTCGCTAAATATTTTTAAGAAGCGGGTTGATGGGTTTTTGATAAGAGAAGGGATTAAGGGTTATGGGGAGAGGGCGGGAAGGTGGAGCTGAGTCACGACAGATCAGCCATGATCTTATTGAATGGCGGGGCAGGCTCGAAGGGCTAGATGGCCTACTCCTGCTCCTATTTCTTATGTTCTTATCTATTCCAGCAGTTTCAATAGCTGTTTGCTGACAGAATCCTGGGCGCTATCATTGTAATGTTAATAATATTTAGCTGCTTTCCAGTGGTGGGGCAATGGCTGTGTAAGATCAATATGGATTTTATTGACAACGTTATCAATGACTATTCATGGCTATTAACCTCTTTGCCATGAGGTTATGAATACAAATGTTTATTTTTTATAGAGGATTAGGTGGGCATTCATACAAGTGGTTTTTTTGGATAGTGAAGTCTGTAATGTTTGGAACGTTATTTTGTGGAATGTCGGCATCGTCCCTGTGTTCTCCCCGTGGTGGATTCTGGGGGGGTGGGGATGGAGTGTGTCAGGAAAATGGGTGGTGGCTCAGAGGGCATGAGGCGGCATTTAGTTGGCACAGGGGCTATGGTTGGGCCATGAGTACAGGAACAGGAATGTTTTGACGCAATTACACAGAGCGTTGTTGAGGCCACACTTAGAGAGCATTGTGCGCAGTTTTGGTCTCCTGTTCTGAGAAAGGATCTCTTCGCTCTCGAGGGAGCGCAGAGGAGATTTACCAGGCCGATTCCGGGGATGACGGGACTGATGTATGGGGAGAGAGGTTGACTGGATTAGGATTGTTTTCACTGGAGTTCAGATGAATGAGAGGGGATCTCATAGAGGCTTATAAAATTCTATCAGGACTAAACAGGGTAGATGTAGGGAGGGTGTTCCCGATGGTGGAGGAGTCCCGAACCAGGGGTCATAGTCTGAGGATTCGGGATAGACCATTTAGGAGGAGGTGAGGAGACATTTCTTCACCCAAAGAGTGGTGAGCCTGTGGAATTCATTACAAGACATTGAATGTATTCAAGAGGCAGCTTGTTTCTCTATAATCTGTGGGATAGCAAACTGCAAAGATTTACAACATACTAATTGAAAAGATTTCACCTCATCTCAGTCCTTAAAGTTTTTTTTATTCATTCATGGGGCATGGATGTCACTGGCTGGCCAGCATTTATTGCCCATCCCTAGTTGTCCTTGAATAACATAGAACCCTACAGTGCAGAAACAGGCCCTTCGGCCCATCGAGTCTGCACCGAACACAATCCCACCCAGACCCTATCCCCATATCCCTACACATTTTACCCGCTAATCCCTCTAACCTACACATCCCAGGATACTAAGGGGCAATTTTAGCATAGCCAATGAACCTAACCCGCACATCTTTGGACTGTGGGAGGAAACCGGAGCACCCGGAGAAAACCCACGCAGACACGAGGAGAATGTGCAAACTCCACACAGGCAGTGACCCGAGCCGGGAATCGAACCCAGGACCCTGGAGCTGTGAAGCAGCAGTGCTAACCCACTGTGCTACCGTGCTGCCCTGAATAAGTGGCTTGATAAGCTATTCTAGAGGGCAGTTGAGAATCAATCACATTGCTGTGGCTCTGGAGTCAAGTGTGGGCCAGACCGGGTAAGGACGGCAGATTTCCTTCCCTAAAGGACATCAGTGAACAAGATGGGTTTTTTTTTCTGACAATCGACAATGGTTTCGTGATCGCCAGTAGATTCTTAATTCCAGATATATTTTATTGAATTCAAATTCCACCATCTGCCGTGGCGGGATTCGAACCCGGATCCCCCAGAACATTAACTGAGTTTCTGGATTAACAACCAAGCAACATGGCCACACGGCCATCGTCTCCCTCAGTGTCTGAGGCCTTCTGCTGAGTGACTGCTTGTTCTAGATGCTGCAGGTCAGGGTGAAGAAAGTGTTTCCTGATTACCTAAAAAACCGAACTGGAATGTTCAGACTGAGCGGGGGTTTTACAGCCTTGCTCGAGCCCAAACTGTAAAATCTCAGTCAAGGTCAACAGACCTCCCCATTGTCCCCCCCCTGCCCCGGGCCACTCCGATTCCCATGGCAGTCAGGGCAGTGAAATTCCTGCCTGTGTCTCTTTGTTCCCCATTCCCCTACACTCGAAGAAGGAGTTTATTTGTGCCTATTCTATTAAATCCTTTTAAAGTTCTGTGGTCCTCAATTAGATTGCCCATTAATCTGCTGAATTCAAGGAAATACAAATCATTTTAATGTACCCAGTTCTCAGAATACATTCATGGTGTCATTTGGTATATCTCCCCTAAAGATCTGTTTTCCTGAGATGTTCCCAATTGCCCGGAAGAAGTCAGCCCAAGATTCTGTCCAACTGTAACATCACTTCTTCACATTGGAGCTCCAATCCATGGAGTTAAAGTTTAACATTCCATTAGTCTCCTCGATCACTGGATCACCCAAGGGGAGTGGCACATTAGCACGGTGGTTAGCACTGCTGCTTCACAGCACCAGGGACCCGGGTTCGCTTCCTGGCTTGGGTCACTGTCTGAGTGGACTTTGCACATTCTCCCCATGTCTGTGTGGGTTTCCTCCAGGTGCTTCGATTTCCTCCCACATTCTGAAAGAAGTGCTGGTTAGGGTGCATTGACCCAAACAGGCACTGGGCTGTGGCGACAAGGGGAATCTCACAGTAACTTCACTGCAGTGTTAATGTTAGCCTTACTTGTGATGAATAAATAATCTTTAACTTTACCCTGGGAGGCAGCGAGGCCCCAGGTCCCCCCTACAGTTGAAACCTACAGCACCGAGGTGGAAATCGGCTGAAGTTTACCATTGCAGAATGCCCCAGGTGAACCGGTTTGGGAAGAGGGAACTTTAGAGCCTAAGTTAACAGTCCCTCTCCTTGTTCTGTTTGCAGGTTGTTTCTCCTTTGTCCGCTGGCCTGTTCCACAAGGCGATATCAGAAAGTGGCAGCGCTATCTGTGAATCAATGTTCCCTTCAGATCCTAAACCAGTGGCAGTGGTGAGTTATTATTTATAAAAACCGCAGGAGATTTGATCAGTTTCACAGTGAGGGATTGCTACTTGGTTTAATAAATATAACAGTTCCAGATGATGTTCCCGCTAATTTAGGAGTGCATGGGCGTGGGCCTGGGGGGGTTGGGGGGGGGGGGGGGCGGGGAGGGGGGGGGGTGGTGGTTTTATGTGTGGCCATTCACACGGGTCATTTGGAAAGACAAACCCAAATGCTGCCCACTTATCATCTGTAACAAATTCCTGGAATCCACTCTCTCCAGATTCACGCAGTCACAGATCACAGGAATCCACTCTGTGTAGATTCATTCTGTAATAGGTCCTTGTAACCTACACTCTAGTGATTTCCACTGTAATGGATCCCTGAAATCTAGTCTGCTGATTCACATTGTAGCATATCAGCAGAATCCACAGCTGCAAAGTGTAACAGATCCTGTAATCCACTTTGTGCAGATTGATACTGGAGCAGAGCAATGGGATCCACTGTCTGTGCATTCATCCCTTAATTGATCTTTGGAATCCACACCCTTTAAATTAACACAATAACTGATCCATGTAATCCACACCTTACAGATTTGCACTATAAACAGATTCCTGAAATCCATTATCTTTGGATTCACACTTTACCAGATTCTTGGAATCCACTCGATGAAGATTTACACCTTACCAGACCTCTGGAATCCACTCATTACTAGATCACCCTAGTGATGTAACATGCCCTGCTAAGCCCTGATTGGCTATTGGACAGGCTGAAAAGTTTCCAACATGTGTGAGCTGCTCCGACAATAAACACGGAAGGAATTCAAACCGGATCTCTGCAGCCTGTCCTCGTAAATTAACCCTTCAAACCCAGTTCTATTCTGATTAATCTGCACATCACCCAGCGAAAGGCCTCCTTCCTGAGGTGTGGACGTAAGAATATAGAGTCTTTTAATAATGAATTTTTTATCCACAGGCATTTAAGTCCAGCAAGGGGCATGCGGGCGGCAGGTTGTGGTGGGCTGCTCTTGGATGTTGCTTCGGGAGTTGCCTACTGCTTCATGTCGTTGGTGTGTGTAAACTGGACCATCTCGAGGGCAACATGACAGCTCAGAGGCTATCTCTGTTGCTGTGCGGACACATGGATTTGGGCCTGTGTCCGTGGGAGTTTGCGCGTTCTCCCCATGGTTGCGTGGGTTTCCTCCGGGTGCTCCGGTTTCCTCCCACATCCCAAAAATGTGCTTTTAGGCTGATTGATTGGGTAACAAATTGTCCCTATATTGGACCTCCCTGATCCTCACACATTAGGCGTAGACTAAAATCATGAATAGGTCACTGACCATGGGACGGCGGCGCGGGCTCGTTGGGCCGAAGGGCCTGTTTCCCGTGCTGTGTTGTTCTTTGTTCTTTGTTTGTTCTGATACTTAGATCACAAAACGGGGCCATTAGTGTGCAGGCTGGTTCTCTGCACCCTCCCCCACCACCCCCCACCACCCCCCACCACCCCCCACCACTGACCCCCCCCCCCCCTCCAACCCCCCGCCGCCCTGCAAACCTTTTCTCTTCAGATAATTATTCCACTGCCTTTTAAAGGACATGATTGAATGTGCCCCCACTGAACTCTCAGATTGGATCTTAAACAGAGCTTTCACACAACTGAAGCAGGACTCCTTCCTCTATCAACGCCAACCACCCCCACCCCAACTCTGAGATAAAGGCTAACATTTTATTAGTGTGAGCCTCAAGTACTCAGAGGGTAGTAAGGGCGTGGAAAGCCCTGCCTGCAGCAGTTGTGGACTCGCCAACTTTAAGGGTGTTCAAATGGTCAGTGGATAGGCGTATGGATAACATTGGAATAGTTTAGGTTAGAGGGTCATTAGATTGGTTCCACTGGTCGGTGCAACATCGAGGGCCGAAGGGCCTGTACTGCGCTGGAATGTTCTATGTTCTATCTATGTTCTATGTTCAAGTGTGGGAAATAAATAGCTTGTCCATTCAGTATAGTAACTGCTACCTCAATTTACAGAAGGTTGCCAACTTGGCTGGCTGTGACACTAACCATTCCCGGGAGATTGTCGATTGCCTGACAAAGATGTCCGAAGAGGAATTGATGAATATACCCAAAGGTTTTAAAGAAGTATGGTGAAATCTGTTCTTTTATTTCTTCAAGTTGCACTCTCCTCATTCTCAACACCTGCACCATCTCACGCACTCCTCCTCTCTCCTCCTCCACCCTGTCAAAAATCTAGACCAGTTTTACTGTTGTATTCTGGGCTCACTGGGATAGTACAAAGGTGTCGAATGGACGGTAGTGAGTTGTAGGATGTTTCACACCACTGCATCAGGTCACCATGTACCCAGCTCACTCCAGCCACTTGGAAACTGTGGAATTCTTCCACTCCCGCCATCTCCCTCCTCCAGCTAGGTGTTGTTTTGCCTCTCCATCACCTTCCTCCTCATACGGGCCATCACCGTGCCCTGCATTCATGCAATCCCTACGGTGCAGAAGGAGGCCATTTGGCCCACTGAGTCTGCATCAACCACAATCCAACCTAGGCCCTATTCCTGTAACCCCACATATTCACCCTGCCTATCCCCACATGGTCAACCTAACCCGCGCATCTTTGGACTGTGGGAGGAAACCAGAGCTCCCGGAGGAAACCCATGCAGACATGGGGAGAACATGCAAACTCCACACAGACAGCGACCTGAGGCCAGAACGGAACCCCGTGCTGTGAGGCAGCAGCACGAACCATTCTGGGCGGGGTTTTCCAGCCGTATTTGCCCCAAGGCCAGAAATTCCCGCCCAAGGTCAATGGACAAAGAACAAAGAAAATTCCAGCACAGCAATAGGCCCTTCGGCCCCTCAAAGCCTGTACCAACCATGCTGCCCCTGACTGAACGAAAACCCCTGACCCCTCCAGGGACCATATCCCTCTATTCCCATCCCATTCATGGATTTGTCCAGGCGCCCCTTAGAACTCACTACCATATCCGCTTCCACCACATCCCCCAGCAGTGAGTTCCAGGCATCCACCACCCTCTGTGTAAAAAATCTGCCTCGTACATCTCCTTTAAACCTTGCCCCTCACACCTTAAACCTGTGCCCCCTATTAATTGATTCTTCCACCCTGGAAAAAAGCTTCTGACTATCCACTCTGTCCATGCTCCTCATAATCTTGTAAACATCAACTTCCGTCATTCCAGTGAGAACAAACCAAGTTTCTCTAACCTCTCCTCATAACTAATGCCCTCCATACCAGGCAACATCCTGGTAAATCTTTTCTGTACCCTCTCCAAAGCCTCCACATCCTTCTGGTAGTGTGGAGACCAGAATTGAACACTATATTCCAAGTGCGGCTTAACTAAAGTTCTATAAAACTGCAACATGACTTGCCGATTTTTAAATTCAGTGCCTCGACCGATGAAGGCCAGCATGTCGTATGCTTTCTTGACAACCTTCTCCACCTGCATTGCCACTTTCAGTGACCTGTGTATCTGTTCACCCAGATCCCTTTGCCTATCAATACTCTTAAGTACATTTATTGTACATTTGCTAGTTGTATTAGATCTTCCAAAATGCATTACCTCACATTTGTCCGGATTAAACTCCATCTGCCATCTCCCCGCCCAAGTCTCCAACTGATCTCTATCCTGCTGCATCCTCTGATGGTCCTCATCGCTATCCACAAATCCACCAACCTTTGTGTCATCTGCAAACTTACCAATCAATCCAGTTACATTTTCCTCCAAATCATTTATATATATTATAAACAGTAAAG